>CAXKVW010000560.1:0-95393 GCA_964058825.1 Carex arenaria
CCCGTCACAGTGTGTTAATTTAGACAGATTTTAAATTATTCGATAAAAATATCAAATATTATGAAAAGTATTACAAAAATATTGTCAAACGAAGGAAAATTATAGAAATATTCTATTGTCATGTTAAAATAATATTTTTTTTTCAGATTTTGAATTGTTTATTGCAAAAAAAATTAAATTCAAAAATTATAAAAAAATAATAATAATATTCAAATATTTTTCTTAACCATCACATGAATTCGCATCCTCTGAGTCTGAGATAACTCAAACTTTGCGTGACTTTATGGAAAATCGAAACTGTTCAAATACGTTCTGCACAAATCTCAAAGCATAAATAATACTGCCCCCTGCGCTCTCTCTTATCCTCTGCCTCCTGGGTGCGAATCCTCTGAGATATCTCAATTTTTGCGTGACCGACGTGTCCGGTGCTTATTGGGGGGGGGGGGGGGGGGGGGCAGTATTATTTGAGCTTTGAAATTCGTGCATAACATAGTTGCACGATTGAGATATTCCAAAAAGTCACGCAAAGTTTGAGATATCTCAGAGGATGCGAATTCCTGCCTCCTTCCGTCTATGGTGAGTTGGTGACATATTCCTTGCATTGTTGCATACCGTTTCGTTTCATAATCATAGCCGGTCCCGGCGTACAATTTTTCATTCCCTATTATATCTAGATGTATCTGGGGAAATCGTGGTGGAAATTAATTGTCGTACCGGTGATGGTCATGATGATTGATGAGTATGCGCTTGCGCGTGTGAAATTGTGGTTGTGAGTGGTTCAATGGACCTAGACTGTAGGCACGGAGGACAGATGTGCGTTGCATCTTGCATGGACCATATATCCAGTTTGAGCTCGGGCCCCACCTGTCCAGTTTGGGTCCTTTTGACTGCACAATGATGCATGCATTTCAGAATCTCCTGTTATATGAAAGGGAAAGAGGGGTTTTCTTAAATGACAAAAAAAAAAAAGAAAAAAAAAAAGAGGGGTTTTCTTGGCTCTGCATTTGATCCAGTTTTATACCATTCCAGAATCAAAATCAGTGATATTAGGAATTAGGAAAGGTGGTTTTTGATGTTGTGGGCGGACCTATTTTATCCAGGAATATATTTATCTAAAGTCAGATTTTTTTTTAATAGAAAAGTACAAGTATAATATTTTTAATTTTTATTTGATATTCATACATAATTTTTTTTTATTCGAGTTTTGAACTTGTGATTTTTTACACGAAGAGTGTGTTGTTTTTTGTTCGTTAGATTAAATGTTAGTTTTCATACAAAAATCATACTTAAAGCATGTGATATGTATTGAAATTTGTGAATGAACCGTGAATTTAAACTATCTGTACAAATTTTGACTGGAATCAAATGATTATATGATGAAGTTTTGTGCAAAGACATCATATTTATGTGAATTATTCTAAAATGTGAGGTTTTTTTTCTTCTTCTTGTTTATTGGTTTTTATGTGTCCTCACATGTCACATGTGAGGTTCATTAATTAGAAAACAAAGTATGAGAAACGATGTATTAGTTAAGAATTAAAGTAAGACTGCTGATATAATTATGCAACCAATGCAGTTGAATTTAGGCGCCGTGGAACTTGCTATATTTTAGCGTCAATATCTCGCTTCTAGATTGTTGAGTTTATAATAATTTATAACAAACTTATTGTATATATGGAGCAGGAGAAATAAATCTGTTGCAATTCCGAGATATCTGAACAATAATTCTGAAACAACTGATTTTTTTGTGTCTGTATCTCGAAACAATTCCACAGCTGAATTCGGATTGTAGGAATTTCAAGATTACTATTCATGCATATTGAATTACAGTAGATTCGGATTCATGGAGTAGGTAGGAGATATTTTGAACACTGTATTACTCATTAAATTATTAAGGTTGTGTTTGGATGGTGCAAGAATAGAGCTATTTTTGGATTAGCTCCACTATTCTTATTCTTGAGTCATCCAAACACAAATTGGAAAATTGAATTAGCTCAAGAATAGCTCTATTCTACTAATCCAAAGAAATGGTGGAATAGCAAGAATAGAGCTAGTAGGATTAGTGATATTAATAAAAAAATAATTTTCATTCCTCTCAATTAGAATTAGTTTAAATATTAAAATAATATTAAATAAAATATTTGATTAGTATTAAATAAATATAATATTATATTATATTAGTATTAAATAAATATTGGTTTAAATATTTAATGTAATATAATATTAATTTAAATAATAGATTAGTATTGAATAAATATAATATCAAATATTAATATTAAATAAAAAAATTTAGATTAAATATAATATAATATTAAATTTAATATTAAATGTAATATAATATTAATTTAAATATTAGATTAGTATCAAATAAATATAATATCATATTAGATTAGTATTAAATAAAATATTATATTAAATACAATATAATATTAGTTTAAATGTTAAATGTAATACAATATTAGTTTAAATATTGATTAGTATAATATCTAATATTAGATTAGATTAGTATTGAATAAAATATTAGTTTAAAATATTAAACATAATATAATATTAATTTATGCATTAGATTAGTATTAAAGAAAATTAATATTAATTTAAAATTTTAATGTAATATAATATTAGTTTAAATATTATATTAGTATTAAATAAATATAATATTAATTTAAAATTTTAATGTAATATAATATTAGTTTAAATATTATATTAGTATTAAATAAATATAATATTAGTATTAAATAAAATATTATTCATTATTTTATTCATTCCTTTCATCGCTATTCCGAATATACAATCCAAACGACATTTTTACTAATCTGAATAGTTCAAAGTTAGCACTATTCTCAAACCACTCGGATTAACACTATTCTCGACCACTAATCCAAAAATTGCTATTCTTGCACTAATCCTTGCACCATCCAAACGCACCCTAAGATAGTAACTAAAATAAGCAGTGTCTTGGTTTTATGGCTTATTCCAATATAATAGATCAAAATCAAGTGATCTATATTTATTCTGAATATAGATTAAAATTTTTTTTTTGCAAGAGGTTCAAATTTATTGGGGCTAAACAAGTAGGCTGATAATAAAAAAAATTGACTTTACTAAGCAAGTAGCACAAAATGTCAACAACTGCTAGCTGGAGATGAGATCTCATCCAGGACATTTCTTTTTTAGATAAAATGCGTTCAAACTTTTCAAAATATATATATTTAACGTGCGAAAATATTTTTAAAAGTGCTGATTTTCCTCATCCTAGACACTTATTGGATCTTTGTTTTATTTACATTCGGATCAGGTTTTGCAATAGTTATTAAATTGAGCTGGAGTTGCAGTTCTTCATTGGAAATTTATTATTCACATTGTGTTATTATGTATATATATATATATATATTTATGTCGGATTGTTCATGTTAAACATTAGAATAAATATTTCAATTTCAAATTTGTACTAAGAAATTAATTCTAATTTACAAAGTTTTATCGGGTGCTAATTTTTTCTACAGGATCATGTTAAAATCATAACATATTTTAATATGTCAACTTGGAGAGATTAGCATGTAACTGGGTCAGTTTTGTATTATTATTATTATTTTTAAAATATCTTAATAATTGAATTTGTGTGGTCCATATAGCACATGGATGATTGTAACATGATCTGAATATGCCATCTGTAATAAAGTACTAATGCACAAGCTTCATGCACCACATTTTTTGGATCCAACCAAGATAAGATATTAATTTATAAATAAACTGTATTATTCAAAATTGGGGCCTCTTGCATTGCACCACATTGTTTGTGAACTGAAAGAAACGAAGGCAACTGGGGGAGGTTGATCGTACAAGCTGTTTGGTTTTAATAATAAAGGCACAATAACTTCTTATAGTACTTTCGAAAGCTAAAGATAATGACTTAGAGTAGGTTCTAGGGGTGCAAACGGATCGGACATTATCCGACCGTATTTGACTCCGTATATGAAAATTAAATATGGATATCCGATATCCGAATATCCGTACGGATACAGATACGGATATGATTTTTAATTTTAATTATCCATATATGAATAGTAGATATATAATATATAGTTTAATATATATTATTGAAAAAATTATGTTATTCACTATTATAAAAAGCGGATATCCGTATCCGTATCCGTCTAATATCCGATCCGTATTCGTATCCGAAAAATAAAAGTGGATACGGATATGGTTTTACCACTATCCAATCCATATCCAATCTGTTTGCACCCTAGTAGGTTCGATGGGCATCGGACTTACTTTAGTTTGATGGGTTCAATCACCGTTCAATATGTTTTAAAATTCTTGCTCAATGCTTTAAATTTTGTGCGCATATACTTTGGTTTTCATGTGCATGGATTTTAAGATAGATCGGACGGTCAAGGAGCTAGTTGAACTTAAAAGTAAGTCTAATAGACATCGGATCGACCCACTCCATTCTCAAAGATAATATATACATCTAGTAAATTATATTCAGAAATTGGTAAAATGCTTTGAGATAATGAAATGGTTCTATATATGTAGTAAATATTGAGAAATTTATATGTCCAAAAATATACATGAAAGCCCTCTACTGTAAATTCTCAAGCAAATATAATAAAAGATGATGCATGCTCACATCTAGCAAACAATAAAATTTGTTTCCACCGTTTTTGTTAATTTGACATGAGATGTATAATTTTGGACAAAATATGAATTTGTTTGAGAATACATTAAGAATCTATCTTTAGTATATTTCAGAAAGTAAGTCTAAAAAAGGTGTTAATATTATTGTATTGATCTATGCAAAACTCATAAATTCCGTCTCCATTAATTTGACATGAGATGTATCATTTTGGACAATATATATATTTGTTTGATAATACATTAAGAATCAATTATTTCTATATTTCTGATATTTTAAAATTATTTGATGAATAATCTAATAATTTTAAAGGGTCTAACCAGCAAGCGTCTGAATGGATTGGAAAATACTACAAAAAAATAAATAAAATAAGAGGTTAAGAAATTACACCCCCAAATCATATTCTGATCAGAAGTTTTGGGCCAAATCGGCCCTTTCTGTCTGACCCAAAAAGGTCATTGATATATGTTGCTCAAATTAAACACATGCATGGTGAGCATGGGCCTTTTGCATGAATTGTTCTGACTTCTGAGTAGGAGTGTTCAAACGGTTCGGTTTGTTCGGTTTTCAACCAAATCGAAAAATTTCGGTTTAAATAGATCGATTTTGTTGAATTTTTGAATTATTTTGGTTCGGTTTAGACTTTTCAAAACCGACTAAACCGAACCGACCGAATTATAATGATTTAAGTATGGTTTATATTTGTTTGGTTTAATCATTGCTTCTTTTTTTTATTTTATTTTAGTTTAAATATTTTAGAACATATACATATTTTGTAGAAAATTGAACAACTTGTGTATAAATATGTGTAATTTTTGTTAATAATGATACTGATAGGTTTACTTCGGTTTGAACCGAACAAATTGAAATTTACTTCAGTTTGTTCGGTTCGGTTCTTAATCAGTTTATAAGTTTAATCGGTTCGATTCAGTTCTATTTTTGAAAACTAAAAAATAATTAGTTTAATTATTTTAGTTCTATTTCAACCGAACTGACCGTTTGAACACCCCTAGTTTGTGAGTGCATAATGTCGAGCTTTCAGAGTAAGAAACGACGATTCTCCTCCAATGAAGCAATGACCCAAGAGTCCAATCGTACTTCTTTTAATTTCTTTCATTCTTCACAAATTTTGACCTGTTGTCAAGTCCCGCATAAGGTCCTTTAACTATTTTATTCATCTCCGTGCGTACAAAAAATGTACACTTTGTTCAACTAAGAGACTGATTTACCTACGGGTTTCTCCTTAAAAAAAGCGTTTTTGATTCACGGAAAATAGAAGAAAGGATTAAAGTATTTTTTTTAGTAAACCACTCAACCATTTATTATGCACAGAAGACTCAATTCGAATTTGAAATCGGTAACCTTTCATATGAAAAATATGAAAGATATTGTTTTTATCACTAGAGAAATAGATCAAAAATTATTTCTTAAATTAAAAAATATATATTTCTTTAGTACCTTTGATGTCAAATTTTTGGGTTTATTTAATATGTCAGTTCATTATCTCTTTAGACTTTGCTCCGGAAAGAGTTAAATAGGAAGAATAAGTAAAACTTTTTTTAGGTAAAACTTAAAAAATGTTTTACTACACAATTCAATAAAGAGGAAAATGATTTTTTTTTCTCTTTTATTTCAGAAATGACAATTTTTGTTTCCTCTAAATTGAGGCATAAAGGAGGTGAAAGAATAATTGTTATTTTTCAATCATTTTATCATCATTCCATCTCCTTCCTTCCCTCTCAAATATTTGTATGAGCACATCCTTGAAATATGTTTGGATCATCATAAAATAATTTAAAACAAATATATATATACTATTCTGATTATGGTGTTCGGCTAATGTAGCAACGGCATTCTTCAAGTTAGTACAAAAAGATAACTAATCTCGTCTAATTCCGAAATCTACAAATTTTATTTGGAATGTTTAATTGGTAGTGTTGAAAGAAATAATTAAAACAATGTTATATTTTTTTTTTCAAAACATGTTTAGTATTTAGTTAAGTAGCATTTTTTTCTTCTGATTTTATGTCTTTATTATTTTTAAAATATTAAGCGTAATATAAATAATTAATATTTATTCAAATTATTTCTGAATTCCAACCATTGTTAGTGCAATATTAAGTAATTTAATTATATGATAAATTTACCGCAATATGTAAAACAATCATAATGAAATGAACTAATAGTGCACTTTCATATCAACGTGTGAAATTAATTATTCCTTGGAAATAACAGGAACCTGTATTCTGATTCATTCAAACTTATCCATGCGCAAATTTCAACAAAGTAAGTTTTTCATATGCAAATCTCAACAAAGATCAACGGAATAACATGTTCCTGTTATTCATTTGAATCACAGCATATATTATTTCCCTGAAATTCAGCTGGCACCAGAGGATAGTATAAATCACAAGCACACACAAAAGGACGAATCTTTTAATTCCCTTTAGAAATTAACAATGTCGTGTAGATATCATATATAGTCGTAATTCCCAAGTCCGAACAGCCAACAAAACCAACGGATTATAGACCGATAAGCCTCATACACGCACTACAAAGAATCTTTTCCAAGGTTCTATCAAACAGAATCAAGGAGGATATATATAGCAAGGCTAGTGCAACCGGCACAGACGGGCTTCGTTAGAGACAGATAAATAACGGAGGGATTCTTATATGCTCAACCAGCACTGTACCATGCGCAAAAACAGAACATACCTATGGCGGTCTTCAAAGCGGACATCCACAAAGCGTTCCACACGGTCGGTTGGGAATTCATACTAGCGGTTATGAGGAAAATGGGGTTTCCAATAAACTGGGTATCCTGGATACAGAAGGCGATTCTACAGGGTACATCACAATTGATCATAAACGGATTGGTAGGAAAGAAAATCACACTACAAAGAGGAGTGCGCCAAGGTGACTCCACTACTATTTATCATGGCAATGAATTTCCTGACAAGATGGTTCAGGAAACTGGTACAGTCAGGCGCATGGCAGTTGCCTTATCGAGACATGAATCCATGTTTATTATACGCGGACGACGCACTTATATTCATCAAACCAGAAATCAGATCAGTACAGGTCATCAAAATTGCATTCACGGTCTTCCAACAAATATCGGGTCTGTCCATCAACCTACAGAAGTCGGAGTTAACAATGGTAAGAGATCAAGGCTAACAGGGATAGCGCCTGGCATCCTACCTATGCTGCAAGATCGGTAAACTGCCGATGACCTACCTTGGATTACCACTATCATCGACAAATCTTAATAGGGATGCATATCTTCCCCTCATACAGTGATTCAACAACAGACTGGCAGGTTGGGCGGCAAAGCACTTAACCATGCGGGAAGGGTGGTCCTGATTAATGGAATACTTTCATCATTGCCGGTGTACTACATGTCGTGTTTTAAAATCCCAATCTGGGTAATTCAAATCCTCAACAAGATTAGACGAAATTTCCCGGGGCACGGAGTGAACGGTCATAAGAAGATGAACCTAGTGGAGTGGGAGGTGGTGTGCAAACTGAAATCGATGGGAGGGCTGGGAATAATGGACCTAAGAACATTCAACAACGCACTACTGTTGAAAACTTGAAATGGTGCTGGAAATGGGTTAAACTTCTCAAACCGTTACTGTACCACAGGGAATTAAGTTATGACCTCATACCGGCAGCAACGGCAAAACTGATTACGGAATTAAAACAGTTATGGCAAATTTCAATCAAAAGAACGGTGGAAGATGGAACATCCATAAGCTTTGGGCACCACGACTGGGGTTAGGGTATAATCAGCAGCAGATACGCAGAATTATACACATGTGGATAATGAAACTGAGACAGTAGCGGGTATCTTAAATTCAGCGACACAGCACACATCACTGAGATGGCCCATATCAACAATGGCGGAAGAACAATACGACCAACTCAGAATGCAAATGGCGCAAACAACACTGACAACATATCAAGATGGGGCCAGATGGAATTGGACGGAGAATGGAGAGTTCACGGTCAAGTTGGCATATGAGGCAGTTAAGAAGGTGCCGCACACATCCAACAATTTGCATCGAATATGGAAAACAAAGGTACCGCCAAGATTCAAAGTATTCGCATGGATTATGATACAAAACAAGATCTGCACAATAGATAATCTAAAGAAAAAAGGGATGATATTGGTGAATAAATGTGTAATGTGCAAAAAAGAAAACGAGACGGTCAAACATCTATTCTCCCGATGTGAATTATCGACACAGATATACACACAAATGATTTCCGAATAACATATATGACGACCGGACTACGGTCAGAGGGAACACCCCCTGATCAACATCAGATTCACAAAGCGAGAGAGATCACTATTCCTTATAGCAAACTTCATTATATGGAGGGAAAGATGCGCAAGAATATTCAGGGACTCGGAAAAGAAGGTGGAAGAGCTCATGACCCAAATAAAGGAGCAATGGAGATACAACTCTGGAGAACATTGACAGTGAGAACATTTCATTTTACTGGCACAAAAAATAGGAGCTTATCTTAAGCAGGAGCGGAGCTAGAAAATATTAATGGTGGTAGCTAAAAATTAAAATGCACAAATTGTGACTAGTGAGAATTGAATCCATACTCTCCACAATCAAAGTATAAACTCTTACTACTAAGCTACAAATAAACATGTAATATTTATGAGGAGGGCTGGACTATATAAATTATTTCAAAAAAAAATTAAATTCAATTAAATTTTAGTATAAATAACTAAAATTTTGAAATGATAGGGGTGGCTTAGCCATCTTTTGAATGGCTTTAGATCCGCCCCTGATCTTAAGCACCGCTTTTGCTTTTTATTTTTGTTTTTATTTTTATTTTCCGCTTTTTATTTCTGTAATCAATGATCTGTAACATGACTTATGTAACCGTTCATTCTGCAATAAAACAGATGCTAGACAGCGCTTTTACTCAAAAAAAAAAAAAAAAACAATGTCGTGTAGACAATCACAAGTCTCTTTGAATTCACACATCACAATCAACGGCTTACCATTGGAAGGCCACCAACAATAGAGGAAATATAACATTCCAATTTCCCTTAATTAATTATATAACAGCAGCGATCAATGGTTTGTTTACAGGTTTAGCAACGCATGACCAAGGTTCCGGGTCTAAAGCAAACATTGAAACAAGCTAGCGCACAACGAACCATCTCCATACGTTGTCCAATCAGATCTTGAAAGACTTGGACTTATTTTCCAAAATTTGTAGTCTCTGTTGTGGATTAGTAGTTCCTCCAAGTAACATTCTTGTTGAAAAAGTTTCCTTGTCTCTCAATGTTTGTTTATTAGCCTTTGTCTTATTGTCTCGTGTAGGATAATTATGAAGAAAAAAAAATATATCTACATATACATATACATACGAGGAGGGTTCCAATGCACCCAAAATTATATGCTCCCATTTGCATCCAATTCTTTATCTTCATTTTCAAAGTCCGAACAGTTGATCCGAACTGATCAAAATAATCTAATTCATAATAAAATATACTTGGAGACCAAATTTTATATTTTCAGAAATTTTCTACTACTTTTTAAGATAGGCACAAAATCACTTTATCGGATGGTCCAGAATCTCCTTAAAACAATAATTTTGTACCTATCTTAAAAAATAGTAAAAAAAATCTAAAAAACATAAAATTTGGTCTCCAAGCATATTTTATTATGAAGATCATATTGAGCGGTTCGGATCGACAATTCAGACTTTGAAAATGAAGATAAATGATATTAAGAATTGGGTGCAAATGAGAGCATAGAATTTTGGGTGCATTGGAACCCTCCTCTATACATTATACATATACACATATACATTTAGAGTAGAACTAGGGTGTTCCTAGTAGTATCAAGTCCCTTTGTACTCTTAACTCTAAAACTTATTGGATTAATTTCGAACGACGAATCCAAACCGTTGAAATCCTTCTACCTTACGAATGATGCGTCTACATGTGAAAATTTTAAAGTTTCGAATTAATTTAGTATAAAGTCAAGTGGTCAAAATTAGAAGGTTTCTAAATTAATTTTAATGCATTCATTTTTTGGAAGCATTTTGACCACTTGACTTTATACTAAAATAATTCGAAACTTAAAAATTTTTACATGTAGACACATCACTCGTAAATTAGAAGGATTTCAACGGTTTGGACTCGTTGTTCGAAGTTAATCCGATAGATTTTAGAGTTAAGAGTACAAATGGGCTTGGTACTCCTAGAAGCACCCTAGTTCTACTCTATACATACATTATATATATAGAGAGAGAGAGAGAGTTGGGTTATTATGCATTGCAATGTATAGATCCTCTTGTACATTGCACTATAAATCGTCGTATTCAAAGTTCAAACAGTTGATCCAAACCGTTCAATTTGTTATCCATATTAATATGTGTTTGGAGACCAAATTTGACATTTTTTTGGAAATTTTTTACTATTTTTTTAGATTTATTGAAAATCGTTGTTTTTTTATGGTCCAGATTTGTCTGAAAAACATCGATTTTCAATAAATCTAAAAAAATAATAATTTTTTTTCAAAAAATGTCAAATTTGGTCTCCAAACACATATTAATATGGATAACAAATTGAACGGTTTGGATCAGCTGTTTGGACTTTGAATACGATGATTTTTAGTGCAATGTACAAGAGGGTCTATACATTACAATGCATAATAGCCCAACTCATATATACATATATATATAGAGAGAGAGAGAAAGAGAGAGAGAGAGAGAGAGATGGGCTTGGCTAAGCCATGGTGTAAAATACATTTGTACTCCACGCTATATCTTTATTTCCAAAGTTCAAATGGCCAATCCGAACGGCTCAAAATGTTCTCCATATTGAAATGTGTTTGGAGACCAAATTATATATTTTTTGAAATTTGTTTACTATTTATTATTTATTAAGCCACTTTGAAATCGCTGATCCAACGTGAACAATATCTGGACCATCGGATTAGCGATTTTCAAAGTAGCTTAATAAATAGTAAAACAAATTCCAAAAAATATAAAATTTGGTCTCCAAGCACATTTCAATATGGAGATCATGTTGACCGGTTCGGATCGGTTATTTAAATTTAAAAAATGGAGATATTATGCCATGACTCACCAAACACATTTACACCATGGCTTAGCCAAGTCCATCTCTCTCTCTCTCTCTCTCTCTATACACACACACACACATACATACACACACACACACATATATATAGTGGTTGGCTTATATCAAATCAATTGTTCCTGAGGTCTCGTGCAATTAAGACGTTTTTCAATTTTCAAAGTCCAAAAAGTCGATCCAAACCATTAGATGTGATCTCTATATTAAAATGTGCTTGAAGAACAAATTATATATTTTTTGGAACTTTTTACTATTTATTAATCCACTTTGAAAATCGCTGATTCAATGGTCTAGTCTGGTTTTACTGTTTGATTAAGCCACCATTGGATTAGCAATTTTTAAAGTGACTTACTAAATAGTAAAAAAATTCCAAAAAATGTAAAATTTGGTCTCCAAACACATTTTAATATAAGGATCACATCTAACGGTTTGGATCGACTTTTTGGACTTTGAAAATTAAAAAATAACTTAGTTGCATGGGACCTCAAGAACAATCGATTTGATATTAACCAACATCTATATATATATATATGAGTAAAACTAGGGTGTTTCTAAGTTCACCAACACTTTTTGTGAACTCAACTCTAAAATTTATTAGATTGATGATGAATCCGAACCGTTGAAACCGTCTACTTTATGAGTGATGCATCTACATACAAATTTTTTTAAAATTTTGAATTAATTTTGTATAGAATCAAGTGGTAAAAAAATGTTAAAAAAATGAATGCACTAAAATTAATTAATAAATATTCTAATTTTGACATCTTGACTCTATACAAAATTAACTCGTAATGTAGACGGATTTCAACAGTTCAGATTCGTCATTTGAAATTAATTTGATATATTTTAGAATTGAGTTCACAAATAGAATTGGTGAACTTAGGAACACCTTAGTTCTAATATATATATATATAGAGTAGAACTAGGGTGCTCCTAAGTTCACCCAACCTCTTGTGAACTTGACTCTAAAATATATCGAATCGACTTTAAACGATTAATCCAAACTGTTGAAGTCCTTCTACCTAATGATTGATGCGTCTACATGTGAAAATTTTAAAGTTTTGAATTAATTTAATATAGAGTCAAGTGGTCAAAGGAGTCCAAAAAATGAATGCATTACAATTAATTTATAAACCTTAAACTTTTGACCACTTACCTCTATATTAAATTAATTCGAAACTTTAAAATTTTCACATGTAGATGCATAACTCATTAGGTAGAAGGGTTTCAACGGTTTGGATTCATCGTTTAAAGTCGATTCGATATATTTTAGAGTCAAGTTCACAAGAGGTTTAGTGAACTTAGGAGCACTCTAGTTCTACTCTCTCTCTCTCTCTCTCTCTATATATAGTATATATATTTGCCAGAGGCATGACGGAGAATAATATCACAATTAATGTCAACATATTATTCTCACTCATTCCTCATGTGCGTGATTGTGACCCAAATGAATTTGGATGAATGTGATTGTATTTATTTTGCTGATTTGACATTGCACATATTATTCTCCCCACATGTTATGGCCCCAATCTATCCCTCCCACTCTAAATACAACGAATAGCTCGAAATACAAAACGGCGTATCGCACGGTCACTCAGGTGTTTCGACGAGCGACAATTTTTTTTTTTTTTTTGAAGGTTAACGGTTTTACCGTCAACGTTTGTATCGATAAAAATGTTGATTACAAAGTCCTACACCTCATCGATCTCTATTACAATAAAACTATAAAAGAAACCTAAGTTTGTCAATAAATATAAAAAGATTTATATACAAAGTAAAAAAATGAAGCCCTCCAGCCGTCATCGAGTCAACAAAAGAGCATCCAATAATGGATGTCTATCGTCACCGTATTGATAGTGATTTCCACTGGCTTTTTTTTTTCTGAGAGAAAACTCGTCTGTTCCTCTATTTTCATAGAACCCAGATGCCTGCCATCCAATGCCGTGTCTCAACGCGATCTATCTTGTTAGCCAACTAGCGACTTTGGTGTGCAATGTCTCATGTGCATGAATGTGCAATTTCAATCAAGAGAATAACATGCCCCAATTTACCAACGAGAGGCATGAGGGAGAATAATATGACAACGTCAAACATGTGCATGAATGTGAACCTTTATAAAATTCAACTTTCAACATGTATAATGTATTTAAAATCATGAAAACCACATTTTGAAGGATTGTATTACTTTTCCTATTTAAAGACTTGTACTTGTTCCCTACATTATATATCCAGATCGACAGCATACGCATTGCCTTAAAAATCCATTTAATATCCTTGTTTTTGGTACTAGAAGAGATCATGATTTCTAAATTATCCACAATTACTCTCTTTCTCCTTTCTTTCTCACCTTTTGCCATCCCAATCGATATCTTACTGAGTGCTCAAAACCTTACAGATGGAGAGACTCTTGTCTCACCAAAATCCGTATTTGGGCTTGGGTTCTTCAGCCCTGGTACATCCAGCAAGAGATTCGTGGGTGTCTGGTTCACAGTTTCACCAGATACTGTCGTATGGGTCGCAAACAGAGATTGTCCCTTGAACAACACCTCTGGCACACTTACCTTAAATAAGAGAGGGTCCATAATGCTATATGATTCAACAGGAAGGATCGTATGGTCATCTAGCTCTAACTCATTAAGTGATGCCAATGATTTCAGTTCACTATTGCAGCTGAATGATTATGGAAATCTTATACTAAAAGATCAAACAACCAAAAGTATCATATGGCAAAGTTTTGATCATCCAACAAATACATTGCTTTCCGGCATGAAAATTGGGAAAAACTTGAGAGCTGGCTTTGAGAAATATCTCACTTCCTGGAAAAGTAGTGATGACCCATCAGAAGGTAACTACAGGTGGGAGATGGACACTGAAGGTGCTCCTGAGATTATTACATGGGACCGCTCGCAGATATTTAGCCGTTCTGGTATTTGGAATGGAAAATATTTTAGCGGGTCACCCCTGATATCCAATCCAGACATGTTTAACTTCTTATTTGTTTGGGATCAAGATGAGGTGTCATATGGATTTGTAGCCATGTCAACCTCAACCTTGTCGCGAGTAGTGCTGAATGAAACTGGTATATTTCAACGTTTTGTCTGGGATCAACCTCATCAAACATGGAACTTGTTGTGGTCGAAAACTAAAGATGAGTGCAGCCAATTCGCAATGTGTGGGCCTTTCAGTATTTGCCAGCGAGATTATATGCAAGCCTGTAATTGTCTGAGAGGATTTGAACCACTGTCACCAATGGAGTGGAATATGAGGAACACTTCAGGTGGGTGCAAACGCATGGTACCTTTAGGTTGTAGTGCTAATAGTGATGGGTTTTATGTAATTGAACAAGTAGAGGTACCATATTCGCATAATGCAACTGTGGATGCGAGCATCAGTGTTAAGGAGTGCAGGAGCAGATGCTTGATGAATTGCTCATGTATGGCATATGCCCCCTTGAATATCACGGGACAAGGGAGCGGCTGTGTTATGTGGCAAACTGTGCTTACTGATACAAAGTACACTGCTGGCGGACAAGTTCTTTATGTGAAGGTTTCAAAGTCTGAGCTTGGTGAGTTTCCTTTTTATTTTCATTTTCCATATAGATTCATAACTTGTAGTTATTTTTTTTAGCATTTTTTTTCTTGTGAAGAAATCACAGTTCTGTTTTAGCAATAACAACTATGTTAATAGTAAGTTACAGTCAATAAAAGTTTCAGAAGATGTGTTTTGATGCACTTTTCTATAATATCAGAAAAAAAAATCACATTCAAAATTTCCAATTTAGATTTTAAGAAAGTACTGTCTTTCAATGTAGGTATAAATCATAGAATACGGAGGGCAGTAACTATTGGAATAATATCAAGTAGCATGATATTAGTGCTGCTATTATCTTCAATTGTATGTCTACTGTGGAGGAAAAAGATGAGATATACAAAACAAGGTAACTGTAGTGAATTAAGTCGCATCTTATTAATCCGACTATTCTAAATTTCTAACCCAACAAACCTGAGCCGAAAAAATTACTATTATAGAACTTGGTTGCTTAGATATGGATTGTATTTTAATAAATCCGGCAAATAAATTTTGGATATATATCATGACAGTTGAGTAAACCCAACCCGACCACAGTACAATATTTTTCTTAAGAAAAGTTTCTTATACATAACTAAAATAGTAATATATATTATTATAGAATTTATGTCACTATTGTTATATAAATTATGTGGATATTGTTAATTTTAATTTTTCAAAATAAACTATCTCTACTACATTGTTTGCAAAATAAACTTTCTCTAACTTATTGGTTCTTATATTTTTAGAAATATATTTTTTAGATTAAACCCACTGAACTCACAAAACCCACCGTCTAACATGACTGAATGATTTATATCTAACATGAAACCCACTGAAAATTGTGTAACCTGACTATAGAAAATTGGATTAACAATCTCAATGAAACTTAACCAACCTGACCTGTTTATAACAGAGAATGCAGATCCAAATAAAATTTTCTTTTAGATATCTTTGTAATTCATGCTGCCATATCTTCTATCACAGATAAAAACCTGAACTATTCGGTGCTAAATGAATCATTCAAAGGAACAGATCTCCCAGTCTTTGACATGGATTTGATTTTACAAGTGACAGATAACTTCTCAAGTACAAATAAATTAGGAGAAGGTGGATTTGGCAGCGTCTACAAGGTACTCCTTGCTATTTGTATTAGGCTCACATGTTTGTTCAGAAGAAATACTCATGATTCACTCTTTTATGTAATTGCTTATTATTTAAAAATAATAATTTCAATAAAAAATTACGAAAAAAAATAAAAAAGGAAGCAATAATAATGCAAACAAACTATCTCTTATTCACCTTTTTAAAGCATCTTCCAGTCCTTGTGCTATTAAAATCAAATGGCACTCACAAAACATGTCAGGATCAATTGCCTTGTGGCCAAGAAATCGCAGTGAAAAGTCAATCAAGAGAATCCCTGCAAACATCCGTGCCTCAGGTTCAACTGTCTGTCAGGTTCAAAAAATTCATTCAAAATTCACACCTCCGTCAAAAACCACGTTTATGAGCAACCCTACTTTCTGGTAAACATTCTGTTGCAAATCCTTTCCATCAAAATCAAATTTTCTCAGTCTAAGAAAGTCCTCTCCCACCAGTAACCTTCTATTTCAAGTAAATATAGTCTATTACTCCATTTAGCAATCTCCCTCTCTCCAATGAGCCTCAGTTCTCCATCAAACCGGACACTCATTCTAGGGCGCCCTCACTGGAAAACTGCAAACTAACCATTTGACTGATTTACTCTTAACAAAATCTCAATTTGGCAAACTGACCATTTGACTGATTTACTCTTTCTGGACAATATTCTTAAAATATTTTTTATTTCAGGTGCAACATAGAAATTAAAAAAAAAATGCCTTTGTTTTCTTTAAAATAAAATTGCAAAATTGCAAAAAAAAAATAATAATAATAAAAATAAAAAACATAAAAGAAGAAGAAAATACAATGCCAGTGGGATTCACTCTTAGTATTATTCAGCAATTAATGGATAAAATTATCATTTGGTCATCCCAACAGGGTGAGCTACCGAGTGGTGAAGAGATTGCAGTGAAGAGGCTCTCAAAGGGTTCATCACAAGGTCTAAATGAATTTATGAATGAGGTCATGCTCATTGCAAAGCTCCAACACCGAAACCTTGTCAGACTTCTGGGTTGTTGCATTCATGGCACTGAGAGAATGCTTATCTATGAGTTCATGCCCAACAAGAGCTTAGATTTCTTCATTTTTGGTACGCAATGTCCACAATTTTCTCCTCTCCCAGCCCTCAAAACAGACTTAATATCTCACTAAAGAATGTTGGCTCGAAGGCGCAAGCTATACACATTTAGAATTTAGCTTATTGAAAAATTAATTTATATTCATCACATGCATGGATGTGTGATTTGTTAGTCTTCTCAACTTCGGAAAGAGTCTCTCACAAATATTGGAAAAAAAAATGACAATCCAAATGATGATTTCATTCTTAAATTACAGTTAGGAGTTGTAATTCGTATAATCATTCATGCGATAAATTTTTAATTTGTTAAACCTGCTTGGAAACAGATAAAGTGAATCGAGAATTGCTAAGTTGGAGAGCAAGGCTGGAAATTGTCACCGGAATTTCAAGAGGGATTCTCTATCTTCACCAGGACTCCAGATTTAATATAATTCATAGGGATTTAAAAGCTGCAAATATTCTTTTGGATGGAGAAATGACCCCTAAAATTTCAGATTTTGGCATTGCACGCTTGTTCAAACAAGAGCAAAATGAGATGAATACCGAAAGAGTTGTAGGCACACGGTAGAGACCTTTACTTTTTTTTTTTTTAATTTGCTGCATGATGCGTATTTCTTCGTTTTCTTAGCTCTTTGCTTTTATTATTATTTTTTCATAAATTTTTGCTTTGTTTTTTTTTCTTTCTCATAGTGGTTACATGTCTCCTGAGTATGCTATGGAAGGAAAAATTTCAGTGAAATCAGACGTCTACAGCTTTGGAGTTTTGCTGCTTGAGATGATATCTGGAAAAAGGAACCAAGGAAATCACAACCTTCTTGCATATGTGAGTACATTTTATCGATAATGTTACTTACCACTGGTTAAAAAAAAATTCATCATCATATATAAGAAAACATTCTATACCCTGAAAGTGCTGCAAAGCCATTGAGCTTTGAGACATGCCAGAAAAATCAGGGTGCTGTTTTAGAAGTTACCGCAACTTAAAAATTTATATATAAAAAAATTGAGTATATAAATACTTCACCAAAACTCATTTAGTTTTAGTGTGATTAGATTATAAGCATGCATTACTATAGATAAATATGCCATTCTCATATGGAAAAGTAGTATCAAGCTTCCCAATCACATATCAGCATGGCCATTAATCTTCACAGTTCCTCTGTTACTATATGTCGCTAGATTCTCTCATTTATTTATTTTGCCTTCTTTTTACCTCCGTTTTATTTTCTTCTCCGGCCTATGTATTTTTTTCCATCATCATGCACTGAATAGGAAAGTGATGAATTATGGACTTATGGGAAACCATACAGAGCAGATTTATTATAATGGATAGGAACTTTACTAAATTAACCCTCGATTTTATGGATTAAAAATCAGCCTTACACCTAATGTAAAACAGAAAAAGGTTGGACGCTGAAGTCACAGAAATAGCAAACTTTAATTTTAAATGCTAAAAAGGTATTAAATTTTGCAAGCTTAACAATTTTTTTACCAAATAGTCCTGAAAAAGTTATTTAGGCATCAATATATACAAGTAAAAAAAAATAGACCTTTTACCCTTCACTATTAACTTTAGGTGAAAACCCACGCCATACTCCCACTGTCCCACATGAGTAGAGCATACGTTACTTTGTGTAATACACATTACATTAGTACACTTAAGGATTTAATTCTCGTGACAGTTTCCACATTAATTAGAACTGTACACTTGAGTGTCAGACATTGCAATCACTCTTTATTAACTGACCATGACAAACCCTGCACCAATTTATATATCATCTTACATCTTTCTAGGCATGGCAGCTGTGGCAAGAAGGAAACATCATAAATTTAGTAGATGAAGCAATAGAGAGCTCCACATGCGTTGCATTCGAGATAGTGAGGTTTGTTCATGTGGGTCTTTTGTGTGTGCAAGAATGTGCCGATGATAGACCAACCATGTCAACTGTTGTTTTACTGCTATCAAATGAAGGGTGTAGATTACCTGAGCCGAAGAAACCTGTGCTGTCCACTAAAATTATACCTGAAGGTTTGGACAGCGCTAATGAGTTGACTGTTACTGGACTTGAAGGTCGATGAAATCATCTTAAATGTTTGTCATATTACTAGCATTAGTTTAGGAGTGTACAGAATAGTAGTTGTATCTAGATATATTTTTCCAATGTATCTTATATTTTGCGTAGGTACATGAAGAAAATGAAGATATTTGTTGAAAATGAATGTCTTTGTTGGATTTGATTCCAGATCTTGATGGATTTAATGCCAACATTGAGTAAATATGTGATACAATTATGGATTGGTTACTGTCAATTATGGTTCAATTCAAATAATCAAATCAGACATAAGATATCTAGTATATTCATTTAGATGCGGTTCATAAATGTGTAGAACAATTAAGACAAATATCAATTCATTGATGGACTAAATATGAGATTTGCAATTTTGATATTCTGATTTTCTAAGATCTTTCCTAGAGATTTCTGGAAGTAATCAATCATGATTACTATTCACGATTTGCTGTTCACAGTTACTGTTCACAGTTACCTGTTGATCTTTGGAAGCAAATCAGAATATGCAATTAAGATAGGAAATATAGGGCTGCGCTCCTATTTCCTACATTTATATATAGGATTGGTCTCCAAAGCACAAGATGATAATCAAAAGTTGCAAAATTTTCTAGCTGTCAATCTAGACAATTCTGTGGCCTTCTTTACTCCTCCCCATTAAAAAATAGAGAAGTAAGATTATTGAGTAATTGTGAACATGATCTCACAAGGGCAGTCTTGTAGCTTTGGAAGGTTTCATCCTATTACTAAGGAGCCCGCTGACGCTTCAAGCTCTACATCGTCACGAATGTTTTCTTGCCGCTGTCCCACAAGTTCATTAACCGCTTTTGAGTAAAGCTTTGCTTAAACATGCTAATGGAATCAGGTATTTGTTGATGAATAAACTTAATTTGTCAATAAATTCGTGACTGCACATGCAGTGGACAGATTTTGAGGCTGATTAATGAGCGAATTTGAAAGGAAAATTCTAGATCATTCTGGGAAAATGACAAGTCCATTTGACGTGTCTTGGAGTCTAGTTTCTGGTGGTTCAAGTTTCAAGTCTTTTGGAGTTCTCTATAATAAGTTATTGTAGTTTTAGTAACAAAGGGTCAGAATTAACTGCTGCTGTTTTACATTTATGTTGTATACGAATTTCAAGAGTCTTAGGAGTCTATAAATAGAGTTTATTATGTCTTAAAAAAGCAGAGGAGAGAAATACAAAAAATAGTTTGAATAATAAAAGAATTTTGAGAATTGTCTCTCTTCTCTCCACCAAATATAAATCATATTATTATCAAATTGATATCAGAGCTATGGTGAATTCTGGAAGTACATCGCTGGGACAGATACCACTGCCACGACTCACTAAGTCGAACTACGACAATTGGAGTATTCAGATGCGTGCATTGCTCGGTACGCAAGATGCACGGGAAGTAGTCGAAACCAGCTATGAAGAGCCGGATGCAACGACCAATCACACAATGAATCAAATAAGGGCATTGAAAGAAATGCGTATGAAAGACAAGACCGCGCTCTATTTGTTGTTCCAAGCAGTGGATGAGTTGGGTTTCGAGAAAATTGCTGATGTAGCAATTTTGAAAGAAACGTGGGACACTTTGCAAAAGGTGTTCAAGGGCGCCGACCGAGTAAAGCAAGTAAGACTCCAAACTCTATGCGGCGAGTTGGAGAGTATGTGCAAACTACATCATGCATGTGCAAACCATGGTAAATTAGCTCAAGTGCAACAGTGAAATTCTAAAGGACTCGAGGATTGTGGAGAAAATTCTGCGGTCGCTAATCGACAATTTCGAAAATGTCATATGCGTCATCGAAGAGTCGAAGGACCTAGAGGAGCTAACTATCGATGATCTCGCTAGGTCGCTAGAGGCACACAAGCAACGCAAGAAGAAGAAGAACGAGTTGCTTGAGGAAGCGCTGCAAGCCAAGGTGTCTATCAAAGACAAAAATGTACTCTATACTCAAAACTTTCGTGGTAGAGGGCGCGACCGTGGAGGTCGCAGCAATGGTCGTGGTGGTGGAGGCCGCGGTCGAGGTAGATACTATAAGGAGAAGGGGCAATCAAGCCAACAAAATTGGAGAGGTAGAGGACGTGGTAGTAGGAGAGGCGGCTGGTCAAATCGTTTTAACGTCGAGTGCTACAATTGCGGCAAGCATGGACACTATGCAAAAGAGTGCAAATCAAATGTCGAGGACTATAACTATGGTAAGTATGGGCACTATGCAAATGAGTGCTATTATGAGAAAAAAGGTAAAAGAAAACGCGAATCTAGTCTCAGATTAGACAAGATAAGATGGTGTTCTCATGATGGCCTACAAAAATACCATTTCTGACAGCGACACGGTGTGGTATCTCAATACAGGCGCTAGTAACCACATGTGCGGGCACAAGCACCTATTCAAGGAGATGCGAGAGGTTGAAGATGGACAAGTGTCGTTCGAAGACGCGTCAAAGATCCAAGTAAAAGGCCAAGGTACGGTTCACTATTTATAAAAAGGTAATATGGAAGGGTCAATCGAGGATGTTTATTACGTACCTGATCTTAAGAGCAATATTTTGAGTATGAGGCAACTCATGGAGAAGGGATACTCAGTATTCATTTAAAACCGGGTACTACAATTAAAAGACAATCGAGGGCGCTTGGTAGCACGAGTCGAAATGGCCAAATATCGCATGTATAATCTCAACTTGCGAAACATGCGGAAAATATGTCTACAAGTCGACAAGAAAGACAAATCACAGTTGTGGTATCTAAGGTTCGGTCACCTTCATTACGGTGGCCTAAAGGAATTGGCCAAGAAGAACATGGTCCATGGGCTACTGGACATGGACTACACCACTAAGTTTTGCGAAGAATGTTTACTCGGCAAGCAAGCAAGGACCTCATTTCCGAAAAAGGGCATAATATCGTGCGAAAAACCCACTTGAGCTCATACATACTGACTGATTACTCCAAAATCTTTTGGTGAAAAAAAGGCACTTTATTACATTTATTGATGACTACACTCGGAAAACGTGTGTTTACTTTCTAAAAGAAAATTTTGAAACTCTAAATTCATTCAAGAAGTTCAAAGTATTGGTAGAAAAACAATCGGCATGTTCATCAAAGCTAACAGGTCAGATAGAGGCGGGGAGTACACATCAACTGCCTTCACGAATTTTTGCGAGGAACAAGGCATCAAGCGATTCTTGACTGCACCATATTCGCCTTAACAAAACAGTGTATCTGAGGGAAATAATCGAACCATTATCGATATAGTCAGGTCAATGATGAAGAGCAAGAAAATGCTGAAGGAATTTTGGGCGGAAGCTGTGCTATGTACAGTCTATGTGCAAAATCGATGCCCTCATGTGAAGTTGGAAGATCAAACATCGCAAGTAGCATGGAGCGGACAAAAACCAATAGTGTCTCACTTAAAGGTGTTCAGTAGTGTGGCCTACGCGCATGTACCGGATCAAAGAAGGACCAAGCTTGATGAAAAAAGCAAAAGGTATATCTTTATCAGTTATGATGAAAAAACAAAAGGTTTCAAGTTGTTTGATCCAATAGAGAAGAAAGTAGTGGTCAGTCGAGATGTGCATGTAAACAAGTCAAGTTTGTGGAATTGGGAAAAATCAACTGAGGTGATATTCGAGAAAGAAGAATCATCTACCGGTACAATCACTACACCAACAAACACACCGGCAAATCCACCAACAATCAATGATGAAGATGAGCTAAGACAAGCAAGGATGCGAAGCATGCAAGATTTGTATGACTCGACAAGTGAGGTACATTTAATTTGTCTTTTGGCGGATGCCCAAACAATTACATTTGAGAAAGCGGTACTAAATGAGAAGTGGCAAGCAGTCATGAATGAAGAAATAAAAGCAATCGAGCGAAACCAAACTTGGGAACTGGTTGAATTGCCAAAAGGAAGTCAGCACATAGGAGTAAAATGGGTATACAAAAAGAAGATGAATGCTCAAGGCGAAATAGAGCAGTACAAGGCGAGATAGAGCGGTACAAGGCAAGGCTAGTTGCAAAGGGCTATCGACAAAAGACAGGGATAGACTATGATGAAGTCTTTGCCCCGGTTACAAGAATGGAGATGATTCGCCTTCTCATTGCTCAAGCAGCTAAATTCAAATGGAAAATTTTTCAAATTGATGTCAAGTCAGCATTTTTGAATGACGTGCTAGAAGAAGAGGTGTACGTGGAGCAACCACCCGGGTACATAAAAATTGGGGAAGAAAAGAAAGTGTTGAAATTAAAGAAGGCACTTTATAGATTGAAACAAGTACCTCGAGTTTGGAATACCTACATCGACACTTACTTCAAGAAGAACGGGTTTACTCAATGCCCATATGAGCATGCACTATATGTGAAAAAGAATGAAGGTAATTTGCTCCTTGTCGCTCTTTATGTTGATGACCTCATCTTTATGGAGAACAATGGTGAGATGATTGAGGAATTTAAAGGAGTGATGACTCAGGAGTTCGAGATGACGGACTTGGGTTTGATGAAGTACTTCCTTGATCTGGAGGTTAGACAAGAAAAGATTGGGGTTTTTTTGTGTCACAAGAAACATATGCAAAAAAATTCTAAAAATGAACAAAATGGTGGATTGCAACTCGGTATTGACACCAATGAAACCCGAGCGAAACTTTCTAAGTTTGACGGTGGAGAATGAGTAGATGCGACCAAATATCGAAGTTTAGTTGGGAGTCTTCGCTATCTCACATGCACAAGGCCGGGCATTTCTTATAGCATTGGAGTTGTAAGTCGATTCAAGGAGAAGCCGGTCTACACACATTTAAAAGTGGTAAAGAGAATTTTGCGGTATATTCAGGGAACCGAATCCCTTGGGTTATTCTACACCAAAGTCAAAGATTTCATACTAGTGGGATATTCCGATAGCGATTGGTTTGGTGACGTGGATGATCGAAAGAGTATATCGGGATATATGTTCTTTTTGGGGGACACGTCATTCACTTGGCTGTCGAAGAAACAACCAGTTGTGACACTCTCTACGTGCAAAGCAGAGTATGTGGCAATAGGAGGCTGTGTGTGTCATGTGATTTGGTTGAGAAGATTACTGAAGGAACTAAATTTTGCTGAAGAGAAGGCCACACATATTTACTTGGACAGTAGATCAGCGATCGAATTGGCAAAGAATCCTGTCCATCATGAAAGAAGTAAACATATTGATATGAAGTTCCATTTCATCCGAGAGCACGTGAAGGAAAAGGAGATAGAACTGGTGCATGTGAAAAGTGAGGACTAAGTAGCTGACATCTTTACAAAGCCATTGTCCACAAGATTATTTGAGAAAATGAGAAACCTACTCGGCATGAAGGATAAAAGAGAATGAAGTTTAAGGAGGGGTGTTGATGAATAAACTTAATTTGCCAATAAATTCGTGACTGCACAGTGGACAAATTTTAAGGCTGATTAATGAGCGAATTTGAAAGGGCAATTTTAGATCATTCTGGAAAAATGAGGAGTCTATTTGACGTGTCTTGGAGTAGTTTCTGGTTGTTCAAGTTTCAAGTTGTTTGGAGTTCCCTATAATAAGTTATTGCAGTTTTAGTAGCCAAGGATCAGAATTAACTGCTATTGTTTAGAATTATGTCTTTATATTTATGTTGTATACGAATTTTAAGAGTCTTAGGAGTCTATAAATAGAGTTATTATGTTGTAAGAAAGCAGAAGAAATGCAAAATATAGATTGAATATTAATAAAAGAGTTTTGAAAATTGTCTATCTTCCCTCTGCCGAAATATACATCATATTATTATCAGTATTGACTTTGCTCTCTAAGAGTTGATGATTTTTACATGATGGCCATTTTGGCATAGGTAGATCAACAGTGGCATATTGAATTGAATTGTTTATGTGGCCTAATTGTTTTAGTGTCATAATAAGGTCCCATCAGGTGGTATTAGAGCCACTTCTATGTCAATTTGGATTATTTGTTTAGAATTGATCTAGAGAATAAGCAATTGATTGTCGATTTTTCAATTGCTTTGAATTACTTGCTGGAATAAGTCTCTTCTGGATTTTTTTCAGAAATTGTGTATTACTCTGTTTTGATTTGTATGTGTATTTTTTGGAAATTGTATGTGATCAATTGATTTGTCTGACGCCTCTGTATAGTTTTGATTTGTCTGACGCCTCTGTATAGTTTTGATTTAATCGATGGTCAATATTTTATTATCAAGTTTTTGGTATTATTCGGGTCACATTAATCATAGTATGTTACTCTGTTAAAATTTCTGTTAAAATTAATCATTATTTGTATTTGGGCCTCTAGAAATGGTCCACATGGGTCATTCTAACATGATCTGATTTTGCCAGCTCTAATAAAGTACTAATGCACCACATTATATTCTTTTGGATCCAACCAAGATAAGATATTAATATATAAATAAACTGTATTATTCAAAATTGGACCTCTTGAACCACATTGTTTCTGAACTGAGAGAAACGAAGGCAACTGGGGGAGGTTGATCGTACAAGTTGTTTGATTTTAATAATAAAGACACAATAACTTCGTATAGTACTTCCGAAAGCTAAAGATAATTCAGAAATTGGTAATATGCTTTGAGATAATGACATGATTCTAGTAATACATGTAGTAAATATTCAGAAATTTATATGTCCAAAAATATATATGAAAGTTCTCTATTTTAAATTCTCAAGCAAATATAATAAAAGATGATGCATGCTCACATCTGAGTTCTTTTTTTGAATGTGAAACAAGGGAGTTTGGCTCCCAAATTTCTATTAATGATTAAACCAAAGGTGTAATAAAGAGTTATGCACAAAAGTGAATATTTACAGAAAAGCTAAAGCTACGAAGAAAGAAAAAAAGAGAGATAACACGAAAAAAAAAAAAAAAAAAAAAGGAGACTGATTTTCTTTTAAAAATATCAAATTATGTTCCTACTCAGGAAACTATAATCTAACTTCATGTTTGATTTCTCTTGTAATCTGCATCTCCGTTTTTTCCTTATCCTAAAAAATTCACCTGCATCGTTCTTTCCAAATGTTGAACACCATTGTCAATTGGACTCTTCTCACCATTTTTGCTCTTGATTTTATCATTGCATTATAATACTGCCCTTGGATAAAATAACTGCACTATCTTAGTCCAAGATTTGTCTCCTGTAACCGTTGCCTTACTCGTACCGCAAAGGGCAATTTTGAAACATATGTCGTACCGACTCTGCATGCTGCTTACATAGACAACACCTATTAACCAATTCCCACCCCCTATGGACTAATAAATTATCAACAGTCAGGATTCTATTTTTGAGCATAAGCCAACCAAATATCATTACTCTTAATGGTGCTTTGAGTTGCCATATCTCACAAATTGGATCTTTAATATGTGGCCCTGTTTCATACCAATAATAATAATATTTAACTGTAAATCTTCCGTGTCTTTCTCATCTCCAACATAACTCATTATGCCCTGCTTCTGTGCTAGGGACCTGCATACATCTGAGTTCTTATACGATCCCTCAACAATAAATTTTGTTTCCACCGTCTCCGTTAAGTTGACATGCATGAGATGTATTATATAATTTTGGACAAAATATGAATTTGTTTGAGAATACATTAACAATCTATCATTCGTATATTTCAGAAAATAGGTCTCAAAAAGGGGTTAATATTATTGTATTGATCTATGCAAAACTCAGAAATTCCGTCTCCGTTAATTTGACATGAGATGTATCATTTTGGACAATATATGAATTTGTTTGATAATACATTAAGAATCTATCATTTCTATATTTATGATATTTTAAAATTATTTGATGAATAGTCAAATAATTTTAAAGGGCCCGTCTAACCAGCAAGCGTCTGAATGGATTGGAAAATACTAAACAAAATAAAATAAAATAAGAGGTTAAGAAATTACAACCCCAAATCATATTCTAATCAGAAGTTTTGGGCCAAATCGGCCCTTTCCGCCTGACCCAAAAAGGTCATTGATATATGTTGCTCAAATTAAACACATGCATGATGAGCATGGGCCTTTTGCATTGAATTGTTCTGACATCTGAGTAGGGTGTTCAAACGGTTCAGTTTGTTTGGTTTTCAACTGAATCGAAATTTTTTAGTTTAAATGGTTTGGTTTTTGGGTCTAAATGGATCGATTTAGTTGAATTATTTTGGTTCGGTTTAGACTTTTCAAAACTTAGTAAACTGAACCGACTGAATTATAATGGTTTAAGTATGGTTTATATTTTGTTTGGTTCAACTTTTGTTTTTTTAGTTTAAATATTTTAGAACATATACATATTTTGTAGGAAATTTAACAACTTATGTATGAACATGTATAATTTTCGTTATTAGGTTTACTTCGGTTTGTTCGGTTCAGTTCTTAATTGGTTTATAAGTTTAATCGGTTTGACTCGGTCTATTTTTGAAAACTGAAAAAAAAATTGTTTGATTATTTTAGTTCGATTTCAACCGAAACGGACGTTTGAACACCATTTTCTGAGTGCATAATGTCGAGCTTGCAGTGTAAGAAATGACGAGTCTCCTCCAGAGGCAGAGGGAGTATATATGAATGGGGGTCCCCATTTTTTTTTTATTTTTTTTATTTACATAAGAATTTCTATATAATTTAGAGTAAAATACCATGATTATTGTAAATTGACTCCTATTTTTATTATGGAAATGTATATATTTGATCCCATTATGTGTTTGACCCCATAGTTCGGAAGTCTGACTCCACCCCTGATCTCCTCCAATGAGGCAATGACCCAAGAGTCCAATCGTAACTTCTTTTAATTTCTTTCATTCTTCACAAACTTTGACCTGTCGTCAAGTTCGCATAAAGGTCTTTAACTTTTTTTATTCATCTCCGTGCGTACAAACACCTGGTCAACTAAGAGCCTGATTGATTCACGGAAAATAGAAGCAAGGATTAAAGGATTTCTTTTAAGTAAACCACTCCACCATTTATTATGCACAGAAGACTCAATTCGAATTTAAATCGATAATCTTTCATATGAAAGTTAAGTTTAGTTTTTAAATAAAAAAAAAATATTTCTTTAGTACCTTTGATGTCAAATTTTTGGGTTTAATTAATCTGTCAGTTCATTATTTCTTAAGAGTTTGCTCAGGAAAGAGTTAAATAGGAAGAATAAAAAGGTAAAACTTAAAAAAGAAGTTTTACTACACAATTCAATAAAGAGGGAAATGATTGTTTTTTTTTTCTTTTATTTCAGAAATGACTATTTTTGTTCCCTCTAAATTGAGGCATAAAGGAGGTGAAAGAATAATTGTTATTTTTCAATCATTTTATCATAATTCCATCTCCTTCCTTCCCTCGCAAATATTTGTATGAGCACATCCTTGAAATATGTTTGGATCATCCAAAATTAATTTAAAACAAATATATACTATTCTGGTTATTGTGTTCGGCTAATGTAGAAACAGCATTCTTCAAGTTAGTACAAAAAGATAATTAATCTCGTGTAATTCCGAAATCTACAAATTTTATTTGGAATGTTTAATTGGTAGTGTTAAGTGGCATTTTCTTCTTCTGATTTTACGTCTTTATTATTTTTTAACATATTAAGCGTAATATAAATAATTAATACTTATCCAAATTATTTCTGAATTCCAACCATTGTTAGTGCAATATTAACTATTAAGTAATTTATATGATAAAGTTACTGCAATATGTAAAACAATCATAATGAAATTAACTAATAGTGCACTTTCATATCAACGTGTGAAATTAATTATTCCTTGGAAATAACAGGAACTGTTATTCTGATTCCAACCATTCAAACTTATCCAGGCACAAATTTCAACAAAATAAGTTTTTCATACGCAAATCTCAACAATTTCAACGGTTGAGATCAGAATAACATGTTCCTGTTATTCCTTTGAAATAATAGCAGATTTATTTTTCTAAAATTCAGCTGGCACCAGAGGATAGTATACATCACAAGCACACACAAAAGGACGAATCTTTTAATCCCCTTTAGAAATTAACAATGTCGTGTAGACATTCCCAAGTCTCTTTGGATTCACACATCACAATCAACGGCTTACCATTGGAAGGCCCCCAACAATAGAGGAAGTATAACATTCCAATTTCCCTTAATTAATTATATGACAGCAGGTCAGCATCAATCAATGGTTTACAGGTTTAGCAACGCATGAGCAAGGTTCCGGGTCTAAAGCAAACATTGAAACAAGCGCACAACGAACCATACGTTGTCCAATGAGATCATGCAAGACTTGGACTAATTTTCCATAATTTGTAGTCTCTGTTGTGGATTAATAGTTCCTCCAAGTAACATTCTTGTTGAAAACGTTTCCTTGTCTCTTAATGTTGTTTATTAGCCTTTGTCTTATTGTCATATTCTCTGTGTAGGACAATCGTGTAGGATAATTATGAAGAAAAAATATATATATATGCATTCCAACATGTGTCCATATATATCTACATAAATTATTTTAACAGATGCAAAATATACTACAGTGATTGGCCCCCGGCCGGTGTACATATGTATATGAAATTCTGAATCATCAAATTATGATGTGTATACATACATTTTTTTTTTCTTTTTGGTATTTGCCCCCAGCCGGTGTACATATGTATATGAAATTCTGAATCATCAAATTATGATGTGTATACATACATTTTTTTTTTCTTTTTGGTATTTGCCCCCAGCCGGTGTACATATGTATATGAAATTCTGAATCATCAAATTATGACGTGTATACATACATTTTTTTTCTTTTTGGTATTATAAGTAACAGAGAAGGTTCCAATGCCTCATCTTCTCATACCTCATATTATATATCTTTATTTTCAAAGTCCAAATTATTGATCCGAACCGTTCAATATGATATTCATGCTAAAATATGATTAGGGATGAAATTTTATAATTTTTGCAATTTTTTTACTATTTTTTAAGATAGGTACAAAATTACTGTTTTTTGAACGATTCAAATATATAACATAAAGTATGGATGAGGTATGAAAAGAAAAAGCATTGGAACCCTCCTCTAAGTAGGATTTTGAAAATAGAGATATATAAAATGAGGTATGGATGTGGTATGAGGGGAAAAGGCATTGGAACCCTCTTCTAAGTAATATTCTAATTGCATTACATTAGGCAGTTTTAATGGTGTATTTGGAATTTTCATAAAGACGTAAACATATACTACAAATCCTCACAAACAATCCAATCCAAAGGTGTGGGACCCAATTGACCAATGAAGAAGGGTCCAAGGCTCCAAGGCTCCAAGCTAATTGATTGTTTGGAAAAATAATTCACCATACAAAAGAGCACAATGGCCATCTGTTGCCCATCTCCCTCTCTCTCTCTGATCCCCATAATGCACAATGTTTAATCTTCTTAAAATTGAAAACATGAAGACACAACTTCACAAGCAACTCATAATTGCTCTTTTTCTATTTGCATCCTCACCACTTGCCTGGTCAACCGATACCCTACTTCCCGGCCAAAACATTACTACAAAACAGTCTCTCATCTCGTCCAACAACACATTCAAGCTAGGCTTCTTCCGTCCCGGCTCCTCCCCTGACCTTTTTATCGGTATATGGTTCAGTGCTTCACCAGAGACTGTTGTGTGGGTTGCTAACAGAGATAGTCCCTTGAACAACAGTATGGGAATACTAACTATACATAGCAACGGGTCGCTAGTGCTATATGATTCATTGGAAAGAGTGGTATGGTCATCTAGTACTAACTTGACAAGTATTACAAATGATATCAGTCCTCTATTGCAACTGAATGATTCAGGCAATCTTGTACTAAAAGATCAAACAAGTAATACTATCGTATGGCAAAGCTTTGATCATCCAACAAACTCATTGATTGCTGGGATGAAACTTGGCAAGAATCTGACAACTGGATTTGAAACAGTACTTTCTTCATGGAAAAGCAGCAGCGATCCATCAGAAGGGAAGTACACGTACAAGATGGACACTGAAGGTGCTCCAGAGATCATCTTATGGGACCGTGATCAAATTAGGTTTAGAACTGGCATGTGGAATGGGTTATATTTTACTGAGACACCCCAGATGTTAACTTATAGTGATATGTTTACTTTCTGGTTTGTGCAAGATAAAGATGAGGTGTCATATGGATTTGAGGCTAAATCAACCTCAATTTTGTCCAGAATATTCCTGAATGATGCTGGTATAATGCAGCGATTGGTTTGGGACCCAAATCAACAGAATTGGAACGAGTTCTGGTCGGGACCAAAAGATGAGTGTGATTACTATGGGAAATGTGGTGCTTTCGGTATATGTCAGCCTAACAGTATGACCGCCTGTAGTTGTCTCAAAGGATTTGAGGCAGCGACACAAACCGAGTGGAACATGAGAGATTATTCAGGAGGGTGCAAACGTCGAACCCCATTAGGCTGTACTGGTAACAGTGATGGGTTTTATGTGCTAAAAGGGGTGAAGTTACCATATTCCCATAATGCAACTGTAGATGCTAATATAAGTGTTGAGGAGTGCAGGAGGAGGTGCTTGATGAATTGTTCGTGCTTGGCTTATTCCCCTTCAAATATAAGGGGAAAAGGAAGCGGGTGTGTTATGTGGAACACTGAACTGGTTGACATCAAGTATGTCAATGGTGGGCTAGACATCCTACATGTGAAGGTTTCAAAGTCGGAATTGGGTACAAATATCTTTCTCCTATTTTAATTTTTAATCATGAAGTCACTAATTATTGGAGAAAAGTATCAGAGGAATTGTCCAGATGTTTAAAAAAAAAACAAATCTTAACAGGTAAAATGTGCGGATGCCATTATTAAGTTGCGAAGCAGGCATAATTGCTAAGATTTCTTTTCATGAACTGTTTCTCTTATATTAAAGGAAAAAAGAAATTGGGTTTTGATAAATGCCTCTAAAATGCAGGAACAAGCAACAAAAGGAAGCTGGCAATAATAATCGGAACAATAACAAGCATTGTAATATCAGTGCTTTTAATATGCTTATTTGGATATCTACTCAAGAGGAAGAAGATGAGATCTGCAAAACAAGGTAAACAGATTATGCAAATCAAATTTACCGTGGCTTTATGATCTCTAACCTTCATTATTTATATAGAAATCATATGTTTCTACAGATAAAACCGGAAAGTCCCTGGCACAAAATGACTCGCTCAAAGGTGCAGATCTCCCTGTTTTTGACATGGAGACGATTTTTCAAGCCACTGACAATTTTTCAATAACAAATAAAGTAGGACAAGGTGGTTTTGGCATTGTCTACAAGGTACTCTTTTGATTTGAATCCTGCTCGTGTTCTACTTTAAAAATAATTCTAACAATCTACCTTTAACAAAAAAAAAAGGGATCTGAAATCAAAGATAAATACGATGTTTATTTATGTTAAAGCATACTGGAAAGTTCCCTAGTTATTAATAAAAAAGATAACCTACTATATCAGGGCAAGCTCCCTTGTGGCCAAGAAATTGCTGTGAAACGGCTCTCCATGAATTCATCCCAAGGATTGAACGAATTTATGAATGAAGTTACTCTGATGGCCAAGCTACAGCATAGGAATCTTGTTAAACTCCATGGATGCTGCATTGAAAACAATGAGCGAATATTAATCTACGAGTTCATGACCAACAAAAGTTTAGATTTCTTCATATTCAGTATGCAGCTGGCTTCACAACATTACTGATTATTATCAATTTATAATACAAAATGCAACTATTCATTTCAACTGTAACCTACAAATCTTACCCAGTCAAAGTTGATTATAATTCATGGAACTTGCAACAGATGCAGAGAAGCGTGCCTCTTTGAGTTGGAGAATGAGATTGGAAATTGTAATAGGAATTGCAAGAGGGCTTCTCTATCTTCATCATGATTCTAGATTCAACATAATCCATAGGGACCTTAAAGCAGCAAACGTTTTGTTAGATGAAGAGATGAATCCTAAGATTTCAGATTTTGGCACTGCAAGATTGTTTGAAAGAGAGCACGCAGTAATCCGCACAGAAACAGTGATTGGCACTCGGTATGCACATTCAATTTTATACTTGCATATGGAATATGTTCAACTGATTTGCTTATTAATTACCTCTCTGTGTATTTCTTATATATGAAGTGGATACATGTCTCCTGAGTATATCACAGAGGGTAAATATTCCGTCAAATCTGATGTGTATAGCTTTGGAGTTATACTCCTTGAGATAATAAGTGGCAAGAGGAACCGGGGGAATCAAAATCTTATTGCATATGTAAGTATTTATCTCGTAATTTTTTTTAATAATATACATTGCAAAACTGAGGTGATCAAAGATAATTGCTGACACATACCTCAATCATAATTCATACTCTAGGCATGGAAATTTTGGGAGGAAGAAAACATTTTGAAGCTACTTGATGAAACAGTCGAAAGTTCAGTTCTTACAACAGAGCTATCAAGATGCATGCATGTGGGTCTTCTATGTGTGCAAGAATGCCCCAATGATAGGCCATCTATGCCATCAGTTTTCATGATGCTATCAAGTGACAACCTCGAGCTACCAGCCCCCAAAAAACCCTTAATTTGCAGAAGCATTGGAGTGTTCACTACCGATAGCAACTTCTCTGAGTATGACTCGATTAGTGTAGATCAATTGACTATAACAAGAGTAGAAGGTCGCTAAAGAATCTAGGAGAAAGTAGCAAAGCTCTCATTAAATGCTCCTACTTTTGAATAGTAAAGATAGTGTTATTTGGGGTTTGTTAGGATTTTACATGGATGTTAGTTGTCAAGATTGATATTACCATCCTCCTAAATTACAATGCTTTTTCCAGGCCCTAGTTAATATAATTTAGTTAAGCCAAGATGATGCTGTTGAGTTCAATTAAATTTGAGTATTACATATCAGAAAGCTTCCCAAAATAGATTTAAGTTTTAGCCACATTTCAAACAGCCCAGCCACCAACTAAATATAAGAGCAAGAAAATTACTAGCTGAATACATAAATCCTGCAATTGGGCACATAAAAGAAAGAACATTGTTGTTCGGGTCCCAATTATCAGCTCAAGGGACAAACCATGCATCATGCTCCAGCTCACTTCCCTATAATGCTAGCCTATTAGACCTCATATTCCATCATATCTTCAACAATTAGACTGTCAAGCACTCAAGCTCACAGTTTTATTGGCCTGATCAAATAATAATAAGAAAATATTTTATCAAGACTAGACTATACCAATAATGTCAGGGAGTTCTACATTTGACATAACAAAATATCATGAAAACATTAACTGCATTTGATACATCATCGCACTTAACGAAAAATATACACAGTTTCTCTGGAAGCAGACCAATGCAAGAACAAATAATGAATCCACCGATTGATCTGAGTATGGGCAATCTTGGTTCAAATAAAAATGTTGGAGAATCAAGATGACAACATAATAGAATAAAAATAACAGCAATAGAATAATTCTTCATATGATGAGGCTATACCTGTGCCACAATGCCCCAATTCATAGAGCCAGACTAGTTCAGCTCTGCTACCAAGATCTTGATAGCAGCAGATGCAATTTTTTTTTTTCTTCTTCTTAGAAAAACTTGTCTACCTGTTGAAGAAATTGTCAGTGCATAAGTGAGGATATTATCAAAATATTCAATAGTTGCATACTGTTTGTCATCCCACCCCCCGATTATAAGTGATGTCACAAAATCAAATGGATATGGAAGTTCATACGCTCAAAATAGCTCACCAGTCGCCACACCTGGCTCGTCCTCCCCGCCGATTAGAAATGGAAGTACATACGCTCCCTGATAAATCTACGGAGATCATAGCTCCACAACGATGATTTTCGCTTCTACATTTAGGCATTTTAATTTCCAGTCTATTGCTATTTGCTGGTATGAATGTTTACAGGTGCCAGGTGGGTCGCCATTACTTACCAACGCTGAATCATCCCAAAACGCTACCACTGTTTTAAACCCTCTCTGGAGAGATGGGTAAAGAATACTGACACAGCTAATTTGGTATGATGCTGAGCACCAGTTGGAGAGTTTTTATTTGAACTTTATTATTCGTGCGGTACATAAGTAAAATCTCCTCTGTCAATATTTGGAGAAGGAGGCGATGCGTCGAATTTTGAGATTAACTCGAAAATTTGAGTTTAGATCCGGACCGTACGTACGATCAGAATCCGAACTAATTCGGTCCGAGACGGAAAGCACAGGTTTCATTAATATTTGTGAGCAGATCGGACGGTTCGGATTTAAATTCAAAATTTGAGTTATCTTAGGCTATAAGAATTCGGCAGACTACAGGCTTTCCAAATGCTACATTTTTAGAAATGAACGGTCGCTCTACAGAAGCCCAATAATGTAAAATAAAAAACCTGATAGCCAGAACTTGGCTGCCAAAAAATTCGTAGTTCGTGATTCAATTGGCTTCGATTTGAAAACAAAAATCACAATTAACTAGTTCAATTGAAGTTTGTTATGAAACAAATCAAACTAGTTCGGTTCGAATCTTATTCAAACTCAAACTAATTATAATTTGTTCGAAATTGATTCGCGAACTATTTAGGTTCGAATCTCAAATAATGCAACTAATGACTTCAACCATCAATCTTTAATAATACAAGAACCAAACTTATATCAGAGCTCAAAATTGTCAATATAATGAAAATGTTTCAGAAGTGTAACAAATTAGCAATGGAAATAAATTATATTTGACTAGGTTCATACCGTAATTTTAATCAATCCAGCAATGTAAAAGGTAAGGAAATTTTGGATTGACCCATAATCTGTCAGTGTGAATTCGTGAAAGGTAAAAGGTAAAAAAAAACCATGTGAATTTTGTTCCGCATGAAAAAACTAATGCATAAACTATCGGTATAACTAGGTTGCCAAAAAAATTTGTAGTTCGTAATTAACTTGTTGGATTGAAGTTCGTTCTAAAACAAATCAAATTAGTTCGGTTCAATTCAAATTCAAATTCAAAATCAAACTAAAGTAAGTTTGATTTAGTTTGATTCGTTTGCGGTCCTACCAAGAACTCCCATTTATGATGCAATTGCGAAGAAAAAAAATCTCTGTTTGGCAGAATGACAAATGACAAAAGTGCCCTTGTTCTTTCAAATAAGCTACCTGATAACTGATGCAATCCAACAGAGAGACTGTCACTTGCTTTGATAGTTGGAAGTTAAATCGGCTGAAATCCTAAAATCCCTGAAATTCCTAAAATTCACGATCTCAGCCGTTCAACTTTTTCTCTGCACGCATCTCGGAACAGCTGATTTTTTGCGCACGCATCTCAAAACAGTCCGATGGCTGGATTTGAATTGCAGAAATTTCAGGAACACTGTTCATTGGTCATGAATTTCAGCAGATTCGGATCCTGATAGTTGACAGGCTGTGAATTCACGATCAAATACTCTCTCAAGTGGTCGTCAGATACTCAGGTACAACATTCAACATTCAACACACTACAATAATAGAGATGCCGCGTGTCAGGAAGCCAACAGCTGCTCATTGGTAAATTCATTTCAGTTTCATCATTTTACCATTTTATTTATAATTTCAGAAATATATTTTAATTTTATAAATAAAAATATTTATTGTACTATAATTATTTTCAAAATATTATGTTGACAAAAATATTAATTTCTATTCACTCGCTTCATTTCATGAATTAGTTTCTAGGATGTACGTACCAGAAGTTTTTTTAATTTTTGAATGCTAAAAGCAATCAAAATTAACCAGGGAAACATTTGAGTGACATTGCTATTAATACGTGGGTCATCTTATTCTTAGTAATTTTGTAATTAAAATTTTTCACATCTCTAAAATTGATAATTTTATAATTATGGTATGATCAATCGGTCCGAATTTAAACTCAAAATATTTGAGTTACTTTAGGGGATTCGGACCCATAGACACATAGCAGACTTCGACTTTATAGGCGTGTATAAACCGGAATCATATCCTCTGTGGAGTTCTTACCTGCAGAGCTGTGCGGTTCTTTTAATCAGGTTTGTTCGTTTTGATTGGACGGACCAAATAAAATTATGGCACAAATCTCAAAGCAAAATTAATTAATACTGCCCCCCTCCATCACCTTGAGCACTCACCGGTTGAGATTAAATCTGGACCGTCCGATGAACTCCGCACAGCTCCGCAGGTTAAAAACTCCGCAGAGGATGCTGGTCCTGTATAAACCTGGTAAATTGGACGTGTTAGATTCCCCTTGGGTCGGATAAAGGGTTTCGGATATAAATATGTATCCACTCGGGATATTTTGGATTGATAAATTTTTTGAATTCGGTGCACTTTCGAATTTGAATAACCATATCACTCGGATCATTCGGTTTCATATTTCATTGTATTTTGGAATGATTTGGTTACGGTTGATTGAGGGCATCATCGATCGGATTGGTTTGGACACAAATTGAGCGAGTCTAGTTGTGTTTTGGTCAGATTAATCAATTAAGTTAGATTTGGTACATGGGACCACTTCAGATTCATATTTTTATTAGATTCTATGGGTCCGTTTGGATGGAATAGTCACTAATCTGAATTAGCACTATTTTAAGATACTATTTTTCATTTGGGTGTGTTTAGATTAGCAAATATAAACTATTTTTTGTTTGTCTTTTATTGGTTTTCTCACTATTTTACTAACTCAATATTTTGTTGAATTAGCTACTATTCTCAAACTTGAGATCGATTAGTTCTATTTTTGCTCTATTCCTTCTTTCATCCAAACATCCCCTCAAGTTCATAATTTGTATTTGAAGTAGGGCTGTAAAAAAAGCTCGTTAACTCGTGGATTGCTCGTAACTCGCTTCTAACTCAATTGTTAACAGTCTGTTCGATAGTATACTGAGCTCTTAGCGTGCCAGCTCGCCAATAGTTTGGTTCGGAATTAACAAACTGAACTAGGATTTAGTTCGTACCGAGTCAGCTCAGCCCATAACAAAGCTAGTGTGTATAGGCCGTTAGATACATGTGATTTAAACAAATATGTTCAGATTTAAGATTTAACTCCCACTTCCACTCTCATAATTCCATAATTTCATAATTTCATTTCCACTTCCAATCTCATAATCTGATACTAGTTTGGTAATACAACTCTGGAATGCTTTTACATCCTTTTTCTCAATGATGGCTTGGATTATGTAAATAATTATATCCTGAGTTGGATTATGTAAATAATTATATCCTTTGTTGCTGCTTATGTATGAATTCTATCATATATGAATCATCTGATGGGTTTTTTTTATTTAATATTTTGAATTTGTATGATCAATAAAAACCAGTGAGCTCGTAAGCTACCTCGGTCCAGCTCAGATTGACTTGTCACAATTTTAAGCTGAAGTTTTAGCTCGAAAGTCTCAAGTGTAGCTTGTTCGGCATTAGCTCAGTTTAGAATTAATAAGCTAAGTTGGAGCCTAGCTCATTGGCTGCTACATCAAAAATTTAAAATATTTTATTGATAAATTAAGTTCAGAATATTTTTCATATTTTTAAATTTGATATTTGTAATTGTATGAAAGGCTCACTTGTTGAATTCTCGTATGGCATCCCTAACTTTTGGCCCCACCTTTCATTAAATGGGGTGAGAACATTCGCCTATATCGTTGTTCATGTCATAATCATATATTATTCAATTATTCAATTATTCAATTATTCAATCAAAATTAATGCATAATTTAATATTCAACAGAATAAGTCTCATTGACCATTTTTTTTAAATTAATCCATGGTACCCGAAAACCTGTTAAAGTATCTCTACGGACTGTTTTTTTTCTTTCTGGTCGAACTTTTCAAGAATTAAATAAATAAGCAAGTGTTTATTCCGACACAAAAAATATATGCATAGTACAATAGTTAAATGTATATTATGCAATTGTCAACTACGAATTTTGTTGAGAATTGTTTGTCCATAGAAATTATAAAATTTAGATGTACGAAAACAAATTAAAAGAGCACCTCGTTTTTAATAAATATAATAAGATCAGAGGCATTGAGCGCGATCCAACTATTTATGGATCGTAGGCATTGCTTCAGATCCATATTTTTTTTAACGTTTATTACAACTTTTATTACAAATTTTCAACATTTAAAAAAATAAAAAAATAAACAAACTATGGTTATGAAGCAATGCCTCCGATCTATAAATAGTTGGATCGCGCTCCATACTTCCAATCTTACTATATTTGTTGAAAGTGAGGTATTCTTTATGTTTCCGTACATCTTAATTTTATAATTTTTATGAATACAAAATTTCCAATTTTGTTATAGCATCAACTTAGAATTACTTAACTCTCATTAAGAATACGTTTAGTGTAAAATTTGAAACGAATTGTTGTAATACAAATTTAATTTGAAATAGAACATAGTATGATGTAAAAAGTTTATCTGAGTCAAGTCAACTTTGTCTTGAAGTCTATTCTTCAAACTTATGTAGTTATTTATTTGACTTGATCAAATGAACTGAAATAGACATTTAAAAGAAAGAATAAAGATTTTTTCTCCCACTTTATTTCCATTCATCATCTAATTATTAATTATCTAGAAGACCACAACTTCCGACACAAAAAGACAAAAGAAAACGTGTATCATTCATTAATTATGTGGGGAGTGATAATTAACTGGAGGCCCGCTATATTTGAAATTTTTTTAATACTGACGCACGCAAATATTTATACTTATGCACACAAGTATTAAAATCTAATATATCAAGTATTTATATTTTTAAAATATCAAGTATTCCTTAAAAAATTAGAAATCAACTTTATTTTATCTCTCTCATCACACACCCATCTTTTACACGTTTTTAAAGGTGAGTTTTTTTTTCTTCATTCAAAGTCGCCCATATTTTTGATGATATGGGAAGGATTTTGCGAATCTAAAATCACAAACGTGTTTTACGTAATTTTCTCTTTCAAATGAGATCCATAATGAAGTACTTTTGAGTTATCCGTCGTGCGAGTATTCATATCTCGTAGTGCAAGTATTCATACCTCATCGAGCAAGTATTGAGACCACATCGAGCAAGTATTGGATTCCTAAATAGGTCAGGCTAAGAGATATTAACGGAGTAGTTTTTGTTTCTTACAGCGCACAAGTCATATGTAACGCTGCTTTGGCTTTGTTGTCCATGGGCTGCATGAAGTAAAACCTACTCTGTCAATGTCTTTACCAGAAAACACGCTAAGAGATTCCTAAATAGATCAGGCTAAATTCAGTCTCTATCCCTCTCAATGAACAATGCATTCTCTCTGATTCAACTCATTTTGTCTGTTTATATACTGGTAAATCTCCTAGGTTTATGGTTTTGTTGTTTTGCTTTCTGGACTGTTATTAGTGTACCGATTAATCTCTTCATTGGCAAGATATGTCAGCTGCTTCTTGTGCTAATCTGACAGATTTAGAATTGATTTTTTTTCTGCTTTTGAAATTGTTAACTTATACTCTGGATTTATCCTTAGTTTTTTCAGGGTATCTAGTTCATATTTCTAGGATATTTGAACTGTCCTTTTTTGTCTTTATATTTGTCTAAATGATTTTCTTCTAATGTTTTTTTTAACTGCCCCACCAAATAATAGCGACAGTCAATCCTTGACTAATGACTATTTTAACTGGGGAGAGGGTGGTGTCCGATGCCCATCGGACCAGAGTCTGTTCGATGGATGGTTTCTACCGTCCGATCTACTTCAAGATCTGTGTGTATCACTTTAATATCCATACTGTTTGCTTTAATATCCATGAGCACAGATTTTGAAGTAGATTGGACGGCAGAAACCACCCATCGAACATTGTTCTGGTCCGATGGGCATGAGACACCCTCCTCTCCCTTTTAACTGGGGTCAATATATACCACAGTATATATAGCACAACAATTTAGTGCTCTTTCTTAAATCTTTCTTATCAATCAAATACTCTAAGAGTCCTTTAAAGAAGATCAGTATCCATTCTCCAACCATAGAAAAATGTGGAATAAAACCTCCTTCAAACAATTTGTTACAGTTCTGTTTCTCTTCTCGCTGTTATTAGTCTCCTACTCACTTGACACCACAGATAAGATTAAAAAATTAGCCAATGGCCAAACCCTGGTCTCATCGCAAGGCCAATTTGTTCTAGGTTTCTTTAACAGAGGCACACCGGCGAAGTGGTATGTTGGTATATGGTACACTGTCACACCGGATGTTGTCGTATGGATTGCTAACCGTGACTATCCCTTGAACGATAGTTCAAGTACACTTGCTGTTTCTGACGGAGCAATAGTCTTGATTGATTCATCACAAAATACAAACTCGTTATTTCGTTTTAACTCATCTGTAGTTGAGGGATTTGATCCAATGATGCAACTACTTGATTCAGGCAACCTTGTAATCAAAGGCCCAAACGGAGATGAGAACCTATGGCAAAGCTTTGATTACCCGTCAAATACCATGCTCCCTGGCATGAAAATCGGTAAAAACTTGGCATCTGGATTTGAATGGAATCTTACTTCATGGAAAAGCAGTAATGATCCATCAAAAGGAAATTACTGCTATAAAATGGATACTCACGGTCTACCAGAAATTGTGTTATGGAATGATGACAGAATCAAGTTCAAAACAGGTGCATGGGATGGTTTTATATTCAGTGGATTACCCGAAATGGCAACTTACGCAAACTTGGTTGTTTTCAATTTTAGTTCAACAACTTATGAGATTAGCTACTCATTTGAGGCTGATGTGGGAACACCATTGTTACGAGTAGTACTGAACGAAACTGGTGTGCTGCAACGCATGGTATGGGACCAGATGAGTAAAACTTGGATTAAATTCTGGTCTTGGCCCAATGACATGTGTGACGACTACGGGACATGTGGGCCTTTTGGTATATGCAACTTCAATGAACACCCAATATGTGATTGCTTACCAGGATTTAAAGAGAAATCACCCAACGAGTGGTCTATGCGAAATACTTCTGGAGGTTGCGAAAGGAAAACACCATTGAGTTGTCGAGCAAACAGTAATGGATTTCAATTGGTTAAAAGTGTGAAGTTACCAGATACAGAGAGGGCAACGGTTGATGCGAATATAAGCATTAAGGAGTGTAAGCGCAGGTGTTTGGCGAATTGTTCTTGTTTGGCATATTCGCTGCTTGATATTAAAGAAGGTAGGGGGTGCATCACTTGGGGTAATGATTTGGTCGATATACAGCATGTTGAGCATGGACAGAATCTATATATCAAGCTTGATAAATCAGATTTAGGTAATATATTTCTAACTGAATTTTATTTTCTCATAATTGCCGAAGAAACCTTTTCCTTTTTGTAGATTGCTGCTTGTCATGCTTAGGACATAGACCACCAATTATAGAGATATATTTCTTACATTTTATAATTATTGCCCCAATAAATTAAGGTTAGTTTTGTATTGCAAGGAGACGATGAAAATGATATTAAGAGCATTAATTATGTAGATCAACTTGAGAGAATTTAATTCAGATGAATATAATTCCCTCTTTAAATGTCTGTTGAAGAGTCTGAATCTGCTGTTTTCCTCATCCAACTGTTAAAAGTTTTTCATGTGTGAATCTCAACGAAAATCAACAGTTGGATGAGGAAAAGCAGGTTCAGCAGATTTCATTCCTCTTTTGAAGCATGGTGTTCTTTTTTTATCACTAGTAGTGTTATGTGAAGTCCCCACAAAATAAGCTAGTACTTGTGTTATTTTTTCTTGTAAATTTTAACAAAAAAAAAAAACTTTTTATTTAACAGATGTAGTGCCTAAGTTTGATAGTTCACAACAAAAATGGGTTCAGAATAAGTTTGATGAACTTGGCTGCTTAATATATATATTTATATGTTTCCTCTATTTTTTTCACTATTTATCCTGATATTTGTATTAGGGAGCTAGAGATAATGAGAACTTGATTAGTTACCCAAACTTGTTTAAAAGCTTAATGTTATTTAGATGAATATTAAATACCAAACTTGATTAGTTAACTGTAGCTGGCAAGTATAATACCAAAAAATGAGTTTCAAATATTAAATAATTAATTATCACATTAATGAATCAATATTCAATTTATTGTGATTACACTAATGACATTTGGGCGCTAATGCAGCTGCAACAGGAAAGAAAAAGATCCAGCTGCTAATAGGCATGATTGGAACATGTACTGTACTGATATCAGTCATAGTCGTCCTCATTTATCTACGTCTGTGTAAGAAGAAAATTGGAGTTGTTCATTTAGGTACCTTTACTAGTCAACTCACTTCTTACATGCATTAATTATATCTTCTTCTGCTGTATATTTTACTAAATATGGTATATATATGTTGCACAATAAAATAACAAGATAGTCAGTACCCCACGACCTCCCACACAGATCTTTTATGGACATTAATTAATGGAAGTTGGATGGCTAGATCTCTTATGTGCAACGTAACTTTGGTATTTAAATTTGGATTTACTGTTTGGTAGGTAAAACCAAGACAAATTACAATGATAGTGGCTCCTTGCGGAATACAGAGCTCCCAATATATAATCTGGCAACAGTGATGGCAGCCACAGCCAACTTCTTAGAAGCAAATAAGCTAGGCCAAGGTGGTTTTGGTATTGTTTACAAGGTAATTGATATTTGAGGTTACTATGTTCAGTTCGTTTAGTTTCGAATAGTTTGGTATCATTCTTTGTTCTTCTTTTTCTGTTTATTCTGTTTATTAAATCTATTATCTAATAATTGAATTCTACAGTCACTATAATATTCAACTAATTCAATGAAAATCCACATCTCCATCAAAGCCCCCTTTTGGGAGAAAACCCATTTTATGGTAAACCATTTGTATTTTTCAGCAAAATCCAATTTTCTCAGTCTGGTAAAGCCCTCCAGTTACCTTATATTTCAAGCAAATATAGTCCATTTTTAGCATGCTCCCTGTCTCCAGTGAGCCTCAGTATGACAGCAAACCAGACACTCATTCTAGGACGCCCTCTCCTGCAAACCGCAAACCGACCACTTCACTGATTAACTCTTAACAAACTCTCACTTTGGCATAAATGTTATATCATGGCAACTTCCTGGAAAAAATTCTCAAAATCTTTTATATTTCAGGTGCAACTTATTAGAAATTTTAGAAAAGAAATATGTCTTTGTTTTATTAATAACGAAAATGCAAAATAAAAGAAGAAGAAAATCCAATGCGAGTGGGATTCGTTCTTTATATTGTTCTGCAATTAATGTATAAAATCATCACATGGTTATCTCAAGGCCTAGCCGCTTTTGATCTTACTATTATTGCAATACAAAAACAGGGTGAGCTGCTTAGTGGAGAAGAGATTGCAGTGAAGAGGCTCTCAAAGGGTTCATCACAAGGTCTAAATGAATTCATGAATGAGGTCATGCTCATTGTAAAGCTCCAACACCGAAACCTTGTCAGACTTCTGGGTTGTTGCATTCATGGCACTGAGAGAATGCTTATTTACGAGTTCATGCCCAACAAGAGCTTAGATTGCTTCATTTTTGGTATGCAATGTTGACAATTTTATCTTCTCCCAGTCCTCGAAACAGACATAATATCTCATTAAAGAATGTCAGTTCTTAGGTGCAAGCTATAAACATTTAGAATTTGGCTTATTGAAAAATTAATTCATATTCATCAGATGCATGAATGTGAGATTTGTGAGCCTTCTCAACTTCACAAAATGTCTATCATAAATTTTGGAACAAAAACGAGATTCCAAATGATTATTTCATTCTTAAATTACAATTAGTTGTAAAATTTCTATAATCATGAGATAAATGCTCTATTAATTAGACCTGCTTGGAAACAGATAAAGTGAGCCGAGAATTGCTAAGTTGGAGTAAAAGGCTGGAGATAGTCACTGGAATATCAAGAGGGATTCTCTATCTTCACCAGGACTCCAGATTGAATATAATTCATAGGGATTTAAAAGCTGCAAATATTCTTTTGGATGGAGAAATGACCCCTAAAATTTCAGATTTCGGCATCGCTCGTTTGTTCAAACAAGAGCAACATGTGATGGATACTCAAAGAGTTGTAGGCACACGGTAGGACCTCCACATTTGTTTTTCCTTTTTGTTGTTGCATGATACATATTTCTTGGTCTTCTGATGAGATAGTTAGCTCTTTGCTTTAATTATTTCATTTTCACAAATGTCGTTTTGTTGTTTTTTTTTTCTCATAGTGGGTACATGTCTCCTGAGTATGCTATGGAAGGAAAAATTTCTGTGAAATCAGATGTCTACAGCTTTGGGGTTTTACTGCTTGAGATAACATCTGGAAAAAGGAACCAAGGAAATCACAACCTTCTTGCATATGTGAGTATATTTGTGAAATAATTTTACAGCTGTTTACAAAATATAATTCATGATCATATATAAAACACTCTATCCCCCTGAAAGAGGGGCGAAGACATTGAGCTTTGAGGCATGCCACAAAAATCAGTGTTCTGTTTTACAAATTACCACATTTTTTAAACAAAAAAATATATAAATAGATTTGAGTATAAATACTTCACCAAAATACATTTAGTTTTAGTATGATTAGATTATAAGCATGCATTGCTATAGACAAATATGCCCTTCTCATATATATGGACTAGTAACAAACTTCCCAATCAGATATCAGCATTGCCATTAATCTTAACAGTCCCTCTTTTAGTATATATATATAGTGTCTAGTTTTTCTCATTTATTTTTCTTGCCTTCATTTTACTTCTGTTTTCCTGTCTTCTTCTATGTATTTTTTGTTCATTACAGTACATTGAGCAAGAGTGATGAATAGTCAGCCTATGGTAAACTACAGAGCAGATTTATTTTTGAATAGCAACTTTACTAAACTAACCTTGGACTTTATCAATTAAAAAATCAGTACTGTACACTTGCATTAGTACTGTACACATAAGGATTTAATTCTCTTGCCATTTCCACATTAGTACTGTACACGAGAGTGTCATACATTACAATCACTCGTTTTTAATTTTAACTCCTTTTCTTAATTAAAGAATAAAACAGTCTATCATGTATATCATTGCAAACCATGCACTGAATTAAATATCATCTTACCTATTTCTAGGCATGGCAGCTATGGCAAGAAGGAAACATCATAAATTTAGTAGATGAAACAATAGAGAGCTCCACATGCGTTGCATCCGAGATAGTGAGGTTTGTTCATGTCGGTCTTTTGTGTGTGCAAGAATGTGCCGATGATAGACCAACCATGTCAACTGTTGCTTCAATGCTATCAAATGAAGGGTGTAGTTTACCTGAGCCGAAGAAACCTGTGCTATCCACTAAAATTATACCTGAAGGTATGTGCAGCGCTAATGAGTTGACTGTTACTGGACTTGAAGGTCGATAAAATTATCTTGAATGTTTGTCATATAACTAGCATTATTTTAGGAGTGTACAAAATAGTAGCTGTATCTAGATCTATTTTCCAATGTATCTTATATTTTGAGTAGGTACTTGAAGAAAATGAAAATATTTGTTGAAAATGAATGTCTTATATAAGGATCATACCCTGGTATATATGTAGTTGGTGATGATGAATTCTCAAAATAATGAAAGTAATATTTTTTATGTTTTTCTGATCTAATACAAGGGATTACATGAGTACTTATAACCCAAATTCATATAGCCGTTGTTGGCTTTTCTAAACAATAGATTTGTTGTCTAATGGAAGAAATTAATCAGGTACCTAATTAGCTATTGACAGCTGTATTATTGATGCTGTTTATTTCTTTCCTAGATAGCCTATGATGATCTTCTGAGGCTATTTTCTTATTTCTCAACACTACCCCTCAAGTTGGATTCAAATAAATTAATTGAACCCAACTTGCTGAGTAATTTTTGAAAGCTTGTTTTGTCGAGTGCCTTTGTGAAGATATCAGCCAGTTGTTCTTCACTTCTTACAAATGGCATTTTAATTTCTCCCGATCGTACTTTTTCTCTGACAAAGTGATAGTCAACCTCAATGTCCTTCGTTCTCTCGTGGAAGACTGGGTTGGATGTAATATGTCGCGCCACTTGATTGTCGCAATACATCTACATGACTCCTTGGTCCTCTATCTTCATGTCGCAAAGTGGCTGCTTAATCCAAATAAGCTCACTAGCTGTGAATGCCATGGCTCGGTATTCGGCTTCTGCACTTGATTAAAGAATACTACATTTTGTTTCTTGCTTTTTCATGTAACCAAATTGCCACCTACAAAAGTGCCAAAACCTGTGGTTGATTTTCTGTCACAACTCCTGGCCCAATCAGCATCAGAATAACCAACCACATTGTTAATATCATTTTTCTTCATCCAGATTCCTTGACCTGTAGTGCCCTTGAGATACCTAAGTATTTTATCAATAGTACTCATGTGACTGGTACGTGGAGCATGCATAAACTGGCTTACAACACTAACTGCAAATGCAAGGTCTAGTTTAGTAACTGTTAAGTAAATTAACTTACCGACTAATCTTTTGTATTGCCCTATGTCAAGTAGCAAGTCACCTTCTTCCGGTCCCAATTTAATGTTGGTTTCCATTGGTGTACTAGCTGATTTAGCTTCTAATTTACTAGTCTCTTTTAACATGTCAATGACATATTTTTTTTGAGATATAAACAAGCCTTTGTTTGAGTCCCAAGAAAATATTAGAGTTTTCCAAGGTCTTTGATATCAAACTTCTTTTTCAAGAGATTTTTTACTTTTCGAATCTCTTCATCATCATTTCCTGTAATAAGAATATCATCGACATAAACAAGTACAATGATGGTGTATGTTTGTGAGTGTTTAACAAAACATGGAAAAATCTGCTGTACTTTTAGAAAAATTAATTTGTAAAAGAGATAAACTTAATTTGGCATACCACGTTCTTGGAGATTGCTTTATGCCATACATTGTCTTTTTAAAACTACATACACGTGTTGAGTTTGATGCTTCCTTATGTCTCATTGGAAGAGTCATGTAGACCTCTTCTTCCAAGGCTCCTTGTAGGATTGCATTTTTGACGTCTATTTGAAATAAATTTTACACTAAATTGGTGGCAACTAGGGCTTCACAAAAAATTCGTAGTTCGTAATTCGATTGGAGTTTGAGTTGAAAAAATTCGTAAAAAATTTGATTCGAAATTAATTCAAACCAAACTCAAACTGGACCGAGTTAGTTCAAAATAGGTTCACAAACTATTCTAGTTCGAATTTCAAAGTAATGTGAACTGTTGATTTTCGCTGAAGACTGAAAAGTTAAAACATAGGGCCGCCCAGACATAAGTCATAACTAGCAAGTCGTAACCCTAGCTCTCAATTTTAAAACTCTAGATGACTTTCACCTCTCTTTCTCAGTGACTACGATTACTTTTCCTTGTTGTAAAAAAAGTTCGTGAAAGATTCGAAATTGAGTTCGTAAAAAAATTGATTCAAAATTAATTCAAACCAAACTTAGTTCGAAATTAATTCAAATTAAACTCAAACTGGAGTAAATTCGATTCGGTTCGATTCGTTTGCAGTCCTAGTGACAACTAATAACAAAATTCTAATTGTATCCATTTTTTGCTACTGGTGCAAATGTCTCTAGGTAGTCAATAACATAGGTTTGGGTGAACTCTTTGGCCACTAACCTAGCCTTATACCTTTCAACCATACCGTCACCATTGTATTTTATTTTGTATACTCATTTGCAATCTACTAGTTTCTTATTTTTTTTTTTATAAATAGACAATATCCTATGTATCAATTTTTCAAAGGCTTGAAGTTCCTCTTTCATACCTTTACACCAAATCGGATCCTTGTTGGCTTCATGAAAATTAATTGGTTCGGTTTGGTTGGTTATGTGGAACAAATAGGTTTGGTGTTTTGGAGTTATCTTTTTTGTAAGAAATAAAGTCTTGAATTAGATACATTACCTGATGGAATACATAATCTCTTAACCTGACGGGGGGCTGAGTTTGTCTTTCTGACCTCCTCAAGACAATTTCTTCTTGAACTGGTTCTTCACTTGCCTCATTTTTCTTCATTTTCTCCCCCTGAAGAGATTTTACTTGATTCTCCGAACTCATTTTCTTCCAAAAACTCAACCTGTTCTTGATTTACTGCTTTAGGAAAAATAAAGCTATTTGGAAATAATGGTATTGGTTGGTCTTTTGTATTTGAATGACTGTTTTCTTGATCATTGGTTTGGTAATATGGTTTATTTTCAATAAAGGACACATCTCTTGATATACACAATTTATGAATTTTTGGATTGTAACTTTTGTATCCTTTTTTTCCGAAGGAGTATCCCAAGAAAATGGTTTTAACTGAATTTTTATCTAACTTGTCCTGTTTTTTTATGTGTACGAAGCATGTACGACCAAAGACTCGAATGTGATCAAGGTTTATTTTTCTTTCTTTGAGAATTTCCAAAGGATTTTTATTTTTTAACTGTGAACTTGGTAACCTATTTATAAGGTAAGTTGTTAATACCACATCTGACCAACAAATTTTTGGAACGTTATTTTGAAAAAAAAATGATCTAAAAATTAAGGTCCGGTCAATAATTGGCCAATTTGAACATTTTTATAAATATCCAGCTTCTGTAAGCATATTTAGAATTTGTATTTAATTTTGGATATAAATAAAAATCACAGCTTTCAAACTTCCTGTTTCACACATCTATATATCTCTATCATCCACTGTTAGTTAGCAGCAAAAAAGCATCATTACTACACCGGTCATTTTACTCGACTACATAGTAAGCAGTACCATTGGTTCGGTTGAATAATGGCCTACTAATCTACTAACCTTGACATTATTAGGGTGCGCCTTGACACGTTTGTTCGAAATCAATGACCAGATAGAAGCTTCGGCTTGACAAACTTGAATTGCTGGGCTTGGTGACTGGTCCAGTCTTTGAATTAATGAATCAGCTTTTGTATTAGTATACCTTCTCTGCGAACCTTTTCTAACGATCTTTAGAAGCAGTAGCTAAAATACAACTGTTAGAAAGAGGTGGTGGAAAGACAATCGGGCCCGCTTAGTTTATTAGCTGGGGTAAAATGGAGATTTAAAGACCCTGAAATCTTCAAATTTTGCGTGTAAAATGGCACTCCCCTTCATAAAAAAGAACTGCCGGATCACATTCACAGCACAAAGGCGACCTCTCTCCCAACTAGAATGAGGCATTTTAATTTGATGGCTGATGGATTACAAACAGAGACGGGTTTCTTCTTCCCCATCCCAACTTCAGAAAGTTGATTCACACCTAAACCCTGGCAGCAGGGAAGGGAGACGAAAGGCTTTACGGTTTTCAACTTGGATGATTTGCTTGATTGATATTTCTCTCAAAGATGAAACGGATCGGCCTTCATGGGCTGCCTCCAGATTAACTCAAGCCCAATATATTTAAGAAACAACATGGTAACTTCGGATTGTGTAGTAGATCTTTAATTTATTCATACAATGTGCAACAGTTACTTTAATAAAGTTTTGCTTTCAGAGTTTTTTTATTAATGTAGTTGGACTCTTTCTTGCTATTGGAGTGGGATTAGGTGTGCGGTTTGCATCTGTAATTTGTCTTTATCCGGCAAAAAAATTCTCAAAAATGAAATTTGCTCTTTCGTCGAAGCCCCGCAAGAAGAGATTTGTACTTTTATGGATTAAGTGTGGGGTTTTATCTCTCTAATTTTTTTGAACTGGATTTAGTGCGTTTCATATGCTCAACACAAATATTGACGCCGAATTTGGACCGATAATTATATATCGGACTGTAGTGTGTCTTGCTAGAATATTGAAGCATAAATCAAACATTGTATCAGATGCTGCATCCTATATATTATGGCGGACCCACTTGCTTTATTATGACTCGAAAGATGGATGTTTTCCTTGATGCACAATCGCACATATCTTTCATCAAAAAAAAAAAAAAATTGCACATATCAAAGAGGGCGTTATCCTCTGAGATATCTCTTTTGCGTGACCGACGTGTCCGTGCCTATTTGGGGATAGCGAATAGGGTATAGCGCAGGGGCCAGTATTATTTGTACTTTGAGATTCGTGCAGAACTATTTGAATGGTTGTGATTTTTCCATAAAAAAGGTAAAAATTGAGATATCTCAGAGGATGCGAATTCCATATCAAATGGGTCCGCCATGAGAATTCGCATCTCTGAAATATCTCGTGACTTTTTGAAATATCTCAATCGTTCAAATACATTCTACACGAATCTCAAAGCTCCAATAATACTAGCCCCCTACGGTTCTCCGAATAGAAACCGGACACGTCGGTCACGCAAAAATTGAGATATCTCAGATGATATGCACCCCCGCCATAATATATGTTAACAGATATTTTCCGTAATGCCCAGATATTTTCGGTGATGCACAGATGTTTTCCGCTATAACAGATATTTTCCGTGATGCACATATCAAATGAATTTTCTTGCATAAATTGCATTATTTAAATAGTAATTTTTTATAAGAAGTTATCAGACTATTGGTTCAGTTTTAAATTTGTGTATTATTTAATATTAGTCGATTATATGAGTGTGTGATTATTGAACTCACGAAGTAATTCAATAAATTATTTTTTTTATAACTTTTTTTAATCTTTTAGTACAAAATAAGCCAAGGTGGTATTAATAAAGCTTGTGTTGCTGTAAAGTCGTGACAGTAAGTGAAGAAAGAAGCTTATATAACACCATATATAATATCTAGTATCTCCATAAAAATTTTATATATTTTCTTCCATTCTCTTTTAATTATTTAAATTTTTATTTAATTATTCTGACAAATCTACTCACTCTATTTTGTCTCTATTTCATGTCTTGAAACTTCGAACCAATTGAAAAGCTAACTTAGTTGTTACAATGTTTTCTAACTACTCCCTTTGTTTATTTCTTTATTTTCCTGTCGATGTTCATTTGTTATCAGAGTGATACTTGTAAATGAACGGTTCACGGAGAACTGAGTTCAAATAGAAAGGGTATTTTGACAATTTAATTTTTAAAATAATTATATAAAAGGTTTAATAAATAAAATGTGATAGAAAAAAATGTTAAGTTTTTTTTATGAAGATATTGGATATTATATTAATTTCATGTGAAAAATAATTATTTAAAAAGTTTATATGGTCAATCTATCCATCTATTCTATGTCTGTTTCGATATGAACAGTTATAATTAAAGAATGAAAAATATTTGAGTTTTAAAAATACACAATCAATATTTAAATATGACCGTTTAGATGGAAGTAAACACGAAATTGATGAATAAATTGACGTTGTGTTTAGGAATTTTCTACCCACAGGAGACGAGTGATTCGATTTCCTTTAGAAATGGGGGTACCAAACAAAGAGGGATGAAAAGTTCACTCAATTAGTCCTATATCTTTGATATAATCAACACAAGTTTCTTTGAATTCACACATAACAATCACAATCACAATCACAATCGACGCTTACCAATGGAAAGTCAGCAACAGTACTTATGGAAAAATCCCCTTGTATGACCGCACCAATCAATGGACTTTTCAAAATTTAGGAGACTCATTCCAGGCCAGTCTAATTAACAAGTAATACAAAAGGTTCCGGTCTAAAGCAAACATTGAAACAATAGTGCACTATGCACAGCTAACCATACATTGTCCCATCAAACCTTGCAACGTGGTCTTATTTTCCAAATTTTGAGTCTCTTGTTGTGGATTAGTAGTTAGTTCCTCCAACTTGTATTCTTTTGTTGGAAAAGTTTCCTTGTTCTCTCCATATTTTTAGTTAATTTCCTCTTTCCTCGGACTAACATTTAATTATATAGATGCCGCCGCCTGTCCGAAAGCCAACTGTTTGACCAAACACGGGAGAACTAATCTCTCCGCAAGGACCACAATTTAAACAATTATTGTTTTTTTTTTTTATAAATAAATAATATTTGAACGCAGTGGCGCAGTCAATTTTTTTTGGCCTACTATGTAAAAGTTCAAATTCTCTACGCATGATGTAATTAGTAGTTTTGGAATTTCTCTACTATGTATATGTCATTTTTGCCCTACTATGTAAAGGTTCAAATCCTCTATTTCTACTGAAACTAGCTCTAGCTGAAAACAAGATTAATTGGAACTTATGACCAGTAGTAGAATTCAACCATTGCGGCTAACAGTTTAGGAAAATATTATTATTCACTGCACAAAAATCAACGAGTACGATTATCTTCCTCTTGTAGTGAAGAAATAGATAATTTATTTCTTGTTATTATTACTTTTAGTGATTGCATACGCACATATGCTGCTTACTATTATTATTCTTAGTGTGAAGCCAAAAAAATATATATATTATTCTTAGTGCTCTACATATATTAGTGATTGAACTCTGATAACTAGCAAAAATTAAAATGTTTATTAATTGAGATATTAATTTGTTTTTAATTAATCAGCAGTAATGGTACCAAATCTTTTTGTTAACATAATTTTTTTGACATAATTTAATAAAAATATAATTTTAAGCTTCTTTCTTGTACAATGAAAGATTAATAAGCTGTGATTGTCACAAATTTAATTTAATTAAGACATGAATAGTTTAATTAAGACCAGTTAACATGAAGTAAGCACTTAATTAATTTTATGATAATTTACTTTTGTAGCAATCAGATATTCCTATAAATTGTATCAAAGCGCATAATATTGACATAATAGAACTGGGATTGGTATAATATGGTGAATTTTTGTCTCTAAGTAATAAATTGTTAGAACAATTAAAAAAAAAGGTATAATATGGTGAATGACTTGTGAATTTTCTCCGTCATTCATAACAAAAAATGAAAGCAACAAAATCAATATTCTGTTTGAATCAGTGTGCGAAATAAATCATAACCGAAGATGGCATTTATGAATTATTTATTTATTTACAATTATTTTAAAATGGTTCAGAGAAGACATTTATAAATTCAACCCACCTCACAATCACTAAAATCTCAACCGTTAAAATATCATGTTTCCAAAATTTAAAATATTTTATTGATAAATTAAGTTAACATTTTTCATATATGTTTAAATTTGACATTTCTAATTATTGTATGAAAGGCTAACAATTTTGTCTCGAGTTGCTGAATTCTCGTACGGCATCCCTAACATTTAGCCCCACCTGTCATTAAATGGGGGAGAACATTCACCTATATCGCTAGCTGCATGTGTGCATGTCATAATCTGGTTCTAATTAATCACCTGTTAATTAATTCAAAGTTAAAGCAAAAGTAAATCATGTCCTAATCATCTATTGGAAATATTAACACATGATAAATCTCATTCAAAAATTAATGAGAACAGAATAAGTCCGCGCGTACGTGGTATACCCAAAAACCTGTTCAGATATATAACCGATTTTTTTTTTTTGTGACAAGTAAAATTGCAATAAAATAAATGACACCCGGATTTCAATTTGTCTAAAAATGACACTCCCGCACAAGGGATCCGTGCACCAAAGAATATGGGTCCGCACAAGGGATTCACGCACCGGGTCCGCACAAGGGATTCGCGCAACCCCGGGTCCGCACAAGGGTTTTGGCGCACTAATATTAATTTCAAATTTATTCCAAGCTCACAATTCAGCACTTGTAAGGACCATTCGATTGCATCAAGATCCGTGCTAAGTGCATTAAAATCGTGCAAGTATGTTTCAATTTTCGTGCGCAAACTCAACCCAGCACATGCTCTCTTTTTATGCGTCTTTGACTTTTTACGCATTCCAATGAAGCTCACACCATTCGATTGCATCAAGATTCGTGCTAAGTACATTAAAATCCGTGCAAGTATGTTTCAATTTCTGTGTGCACCCAGTGCACGAAATTCTTGTGCGCGAATCCCTTGTGCAGACTCCACTGGTGCGCCATTCTCTTGTGCGGATCCATATTCTTTGGTGCGCAAATTTCTTATGCGGGATTGTCATTTTTAGACGAATTTTGATCCGGGTGTCATTTATTTTATTAAGATTTTTCCGAGTGTCAAAAAAAAAAAATTCGGCAGATATAAACATCTAAATCTTTGAAGTATTATAGTACGTACCTCCGGATTGTTTTTTTTTTTTATATATATCTAAATATCAAGAAATAAATAAATAGCAAGTGTTTATTCTGACAAAGGAAATAAATCTGCTGCGATTCTTATGGAATCTTAGGAAACTGCTTTTCCATATCCAACCACTAATTTATTTTGAGATTCGTGCATAAAACTAATTGATTTGGAGATTCGTGATTTCAAAAAAATTGAAGGTTAGATTTGGAAAAGCAGGGAGCCTGCAATTCTTTTGAATCGCAGCAGATTTATTTCCTCTGACAAAACAATATATGTACGTATAAATGTATAGTACAATTAATGGAACTTGGAGGCTAGACCTCCATTTTTCTTTCAAAAAAAAAAAAAATGTATAGTGCAATAATCAAATGTATATTACACAACTGCATGTCAACTGTGATTTTGTTCATAAACATATAATTACTTTTAATTCTAATTAATTAAGAATATACGCGAATGCAAAATTTGAAAGGAATTGTAGGAAACTATTTTTACAAGTTTGACAACTCGATGACTATCCGATTTCACAATTTATACCGGATTAATTCAAATAACTTCAAACTTTAAAAAAAAAATATTCAAATTGTCTAAATGGATGCAGATACTGAACGTATATCTATGTGTTCAAGTAATTGAGGGAGGATTTTACGTTAGTGGGTTAAATACATATAATTAATTAGAAAAAATATTGAAGGAAATTCTATATATAATAATTTTGTGTTGTGCGTCTGTAGTTCTTTCTCGCATGGATTTTTATGTAAAATCGTGTATTTCTTCTTTATTTTTTATGTGTGCTTTATTGCTTGTTGTGGTTACTTCTCATGTACATTTCATATTTCTTTAGTAAAGTGTGCATTGGTGTGTGTGTGTATATATATATATGAGTAGAACTAGGGTGCTCCTAAGTTCACCCAACCTCTTGTGAACTTGACTCTAAAATATATCGAATCGACTTTAAACGATTAATTCAAACCATTGAAATCCTTCTACCTAATGATTGATGCGTCTACATGTGAAAATTTTAAAGTTTCGATTTAATTTAATATAGAGTCAAGTGGTCAAAGGAGTCCAAAAAATGAATGCATTAAAATTAATTTATAAACCTTAAACTTTTGATCACTTGACTCTATATTAAATTAATTCGAAACTTTAAAATTTTCACATGTAGACGCATCACTCATTAGGTAGAAGAATTTCAACAGTTTAGATTCATCGTTTAAAGTCGATTCGATATATTTTAGAGTCAAGTTCACAAGAAGTTGGATGAACTTAGGAGCACCCTAGTTCTACTCAATATATATATATATATATATATATATATATATATATATATCCATGTATTCGTTGAATTAAACTTACTCTTTGACTGTTCTGCCTTCCACGTTTATCCCCTGCAACATATAGCTATATTTTTTTTTTTTGCCGGATACTAGTTAAGTAATAATTATTATAATAAGAGTATTAATGAAATACTAGAAGACCTCTCTATAAATTGATCACTGATATCTCATCTTTATGAAGCGACAATTAGTGCCAATTACATTTCTCGTATAATAATGGAACTCACTAGTGTTCTAAACCAAAGCCTAACTTATATCAATAGTTTTGCTCTAAAGTGCGCCGTCGACATAGACATCGCTGGCTGCATACAAGCATATGGCCGTCCCATGCCATTAAACGAACTCGCTCGTTCCATTCCAATCTCACCCGAGAAGGAAATGATGCTTGGCCGCCTCATGGCACTTCTTGTTCATAAAGAAGTCTTCGCACAAGACGAAGCTGGTTATGTGCTCACGCCCTTCTCGAAGCTCCTTCTAACTAAGAACTCCAATATGGGTACCTTTGTGCGTTTTAATACAGAGCTACCACTCATGAAACATTTGTGTGTTTTGGGCGAATGGTTCAAGAACGGTGATGATGGAAGCAGTGTCTTCATCATGGATAATGATGGCAAGAAGTTTTTTGACATTGCAAGGGAAAAGCCTGAGATTGGTAACTAAATATTAGACTTTACAATTTATTATCGTGTTGTATTTCTCTACTTGTGATTTTTAATTCATCAAGTAAATTTGACAAGATGAAGAGTACAATATATCGATCATAGATTTAGTGTCTAACATATTTACATCACGATTTAAAATTTTTGAAACCAGGTAAGTTGTTCAACGATGCAATGACCAGCCACAGTAAGCAGAAGCTCGGAGACTTAGTTACAAGCTATCCACAAATATTTGATGGCTTAAATAGTCTGGTGGATGTTGGAGGGGGCACTGGAACTGCAGCAAAAATCATAGCTGATGCCTTTCCATCGTTGAGATGCACAGTGCTTGACCTTCCTCATGTCGTTGAGAAAGCTTTGGAATCCGACTCAATCAATGTGGTTGCAGGAGATATGTTTGAAAAGATACCTTCAGCCGATGCAATTCTTCTTAATGTAATAACTTCTGTCTCAAAACTTCCCTTGAGTGTTTCTTTTACTGACCTGATATATTTATTTCCTGTAATTACTAATTAGTATAAAAAGGTTTAATTTGTACAACAACTAATTCTGTTTATTTGCATCATGTATGTCAGAATGTTCTTCATGATTGGCGTGGCGAGGATTGTGTTCGAATACTGAAACGATGCAAAGAAGCAATTGAACCCAGGAAAGATGGTAGCAAGGTTATCGTCGTGGATATTATTCAAGACTTCGAAAATAATAACCCAATAGCAACTGAGACAGGTTTATTATTTGATATTCTTATGATGACCAGTCATGGATCGAAGGAACGTACCAAGCAGGAATGGCATGATCTTATTATAGGTGCCGGTTATTCCAGTTACACAATTTTTCCTACTCGGTTAGGTATTGACTGTGTTATGGAGTTGTATCCATGAATGTTATTCGAAATGTTTGGCTGTTTGGATATCAAACTAGTACAGGCTGCATTTAGTTTTTATTGAATAAACACAGTTATTGGAAACGATTGGCTGCATTAACAATCTGTTAGGTGTTGACTGCATTGCTTCATATGTAGCTGGGAGAAAAGAATACTGTTTTTTTGTATGCTGGTTTGAAAATAATAATGGACTTTCTGTCCTAAAAGCAACTCAGAGAACGAAATGAATTTCTTCTTTCTAATTTACATAACATTTACTATTATTAACTTTCATATTATTAGTGTTGATTAAGTCCAGAACTTTTCATATTGAAGAAACTGATGTAAGAATTGCACTCACATGCAGAAAAGTTAAGTTTTCAGCATGAAAGAATGAGGACTTCATAGATAAATATTTGTTGCTTTACATTTTACCCAATAATGATTAACAAATAATTCATGGACTTCTCTGGCAATCAAAAATCAAAATTTGTAGAGGATTTTTTGTCAGGAGTTAGGACAGGCTATAGGTATAAACGAAATTTGGTTGAATGAAGCACTGAACAGAATAGTACTGCCGGCATGCATTGCAACACATGAATGAGAGAAACCAAACTTGATATCTAAATGAAAAAAAAAAACGATCTTTACTATTCTTCAAAATAAATGGAAAGCGTCACGCATTATGTCAACAACTATACCCTTTATATGATTATTAAAACAGATCTACATAGTTATACACTTACACTGCAGATAGGTGTATATATATTATGCTCATTATCTTCAACAACAAGCCAACAACTTCCATCATCATCAGAGTACCATGAACAGAATCAAATTACATGTACTGGGAATGATTCTGGCACAACAGTTCTTGTGAGTTCGATATAGTGGCCCAAGTTCTATTAACCCTGAACCACAATATCCTTTTGTCGATCATCTCAGTAAATCTTAATCTCCTAGGTGGAACAACTGAGGAGGAAGAGATACTGTCAATTAAGGGAGGGCTCACAGGGATACTATATTAGAGCTTCTTCTGACCCGGACATTGGAGATATTCACTCTCAATCCCTGCTTATCATCCCTTCTTACAATGTCAGACGTGTAACTAGTACCTGCCTTGCTGTGTTCGTTTAAATTGATCAATCTGTTAATTGTATGAAATTGATCAAACTAAAGGTTTCTTACTTTCTTTTCAAATGTTAAGGTGAACAGAAGGTCCTAATTTGGTACCGTTCATCTTGGTAATGGTAAATTGGTTTATAGGGTGTGTATATATATATGTTGTATGGTCCAGAGAATTTTGCGGTTAGATATGTACTTCAGTTAGTTTTTGTTCATACTTTGTACATTTTTTAACCTTGGTTTCTATTCTCTAATGAAAATTATTAGGTGAAATTAATAACTAAAACAAAATTAGATTGGAACTTAACAAAAACAATAGATAACGAATTTAGAAGCCGAAGCAAATTTAGAATACAGAAGAAAGCCAAAGCAAATATAGAACGAACTTATCAAGAATACTATAGTGTTTCTTGGTTTAAAATTTAGTTGTGTAAGATCAGAGTAACACATGAAAGCCTAATTTTTTTTTTGTTTGTTTGATAGCCTGGAAGGAGCTGCCAAGGACAAAAGCCTAAATTTTTTGAAAGACATCAATATCATAGTATTTCCAATAAGATAATTACCTATGTTAAGCCGTAAATATATTGGGCTTGGGTTAACTTGGTGGCAGCCCATGAAGGCCCGATCCGAATCATATTTGCACGTGGAACCTTTATCGATCAAGCAAATCATGCAAGTTGAAAACCGTAAAGCCCTTCGTCTCCCTTCCATAGTGACAAATTAATTATTCGGGTTCGATTCAGCGAGGTCAAAAATTTGTGATTCGGAAATAATTCGGGTATAATTTGGAAATAATTCGGTATTATTCGGATCATATATCTCAGTTCTGTAAGGGAGCAAAAACAAAAAAATAACCAAAAAATAAAATTCTGGCAAAAATTCGGAAAAAATTCAGAAAAAATTTGTAAAATTCGGGACTAATTCGAAAATTATTCGGTCAAAGTTCGGTCAACCAAATAATTCGGCGTTCGGTTCGGCATCACCAAAAACCCGAATTATTCGCGAATCTTGTCACTATGCTCCCTTCCCAGTGATTCAGCTTTCTTAACTTGGGACCAAGATACCCACCTCTGTAATCCTAGGGCCATGAATAATCAAATTAAAATGTCTAAAGCTAGTTTTGATAGAGGTCGTCTTTGTGCTAAGAACCGCTAGTTTTTTTAATTAAGGCTAACCTGAAGGTGCTTTCGTTTCTGTTTTAATAGCGGATAACGAGTTAAGTGGGCTACATACGACAAATGCCTCCTCAGAATTTAATGAATGTAAGAAGGTGCGGATTTATTTTTTGCTCAAGATTTATATATATATGCTCGTGCATTCTATATTCTTGTCCTTTTTTATTGAAGTTTTCTGTACATTTTTCTATATTCTCAGTTGTTCCACCTAGGACTCCTCCATTTCGACAAGCCGGTTCTAGTGTTGCAGTTGGGACAGAATAATCCGAGATTTTTATTAATCGAAATTAAATAAAATAAATATCGAAATAGAGGAGAGGATCTGGTTTTTTTCGAAAACTAATAAGACCAGGATCAACGTCCCTTGAGACGAAATAAACAAAAAAGTCCCTCTTAATCATAATCTTTACCCGGAAAAATTAAATGGACGAGCTGGATTGCAACGTCCCGCGGAGACGATTTAGTACTTGGGGACGTTGTAAAATACGACGTCCATGGACATTTGAACATAGAAATATTCAACTTTCGTGGGGTCCGTTTCGTTTTGTTTCTAGAATGGTCAGAATATCGCAACCCCATCATCCTTCCTTCAGCGCATCCTCTGAGATATTCAACTTTCACGAGAATATTTTTGCTTTAAGAATCGTGCAGAACACATTTGAACGGTTGAGATTTTTAAGAAAAGAATCACTCAAAGATTGAGATATCTCAGAACACATTCGTGGGGTCCGTTTCGTTTTGTTTCCAAATCATTCGGAGTCATGGACGTTGTATTTTACAACGTCCCTTAGAGACGTGGTGTCCTAAATTGTCTCTGGTGGACGTTGCAATCCAGCTCGTCCATTTAATTTTTGGCTTTGGTTAAGCTGTAATCTGAGTAAGAATTATGATTAAGAGGGACGTTTTCATTTATTCCGTTTCTAGGAACGTTGATAATTATTTCGGCCTTATTAGTTTTCGGAAAACACCAGATCCTCTCCTCTATTTCGATATTTATTTTATTTAATTTCGATTAATAAAAATTCCGGACAGAATAATACTAGAATACATTGAATGTTGCCATCTGAGGTTCTAGTCGGATTTCAGAAGAGTTGCTTGTATTCTAACAAGTTTTAATTTTCAACAAATGGGCTAGATCTAGTTCAGATCATCCATCAAAAAATAACTTAAAAATTCTATCACAAGCATGCTTTGAATACGTTGAATATAGTAAATTAGAGAGGAGCCGTGCTCTGAAATGTTGCGCCTAATTAAATAACACAGTAATAAAATTAACGAATTAATATTTATTATTTATTTATTGCCTACATCAAAAAATAATATCTTTCGATCAATTTAATGTATTATAAGGGGAACTGAATCCTCTACCCCAGTGAGCAGGGTTTTTTTGCTCCTAAATCCCTGACATGTGGGCCTGTAGCAATATTTTAAATCACTCATGTGTCAGCTGCATTTAGGGGTGTCAATGGTACCTTTTTAGCCGTTTACCCGACCCGTATCGTATTCGATAAGGCGGGTATGGGTAAAGTTTTTTTTTCGTTAGCTTATCGGGTTTGGGTATGGGTAAGAATTTTTTTTCGTTAATCAAATGGGTATGGGTATGGGTAATGACTATTTCGTACCCGTTACCCTATAGGGTAAATATAAAATATAAAATTATATATATTCAAATTCAATATATATTACCATTTCAGTGCCTCTGAAACTGCTCATTTTTATTCCCAAGTTTGGATATATTTTCCTTCCATTCTTGTATTCTTTCCCTTTTACTCCATTGTAGGAATGGAAAGACAGATTTTACTTTCTGCAAAAATCTGGCTCCACTTCAATTTTTGGGTGTCAATTAGACTTTCTACTTCAATTCTCTACTCCAATTTCGTTTTAAAATTTCAAAATTCAGATTGAAACGGAATCACAGATTCACAGAAGACACCCCTAACTGTAAGTATGATTTATATCCCATGAATGTGTATTTTTTATTGATTTAGATATATGGTACCGTAAATACCTTTTGAAATTGACTTACCTGGTGAAACAAAATAAATAAGTGGCTTTGACCGCTTTGTGATAAAAGATTCTAAGAGTAAAAAAGCAACTTTTAGATGGTTATGTAATGAGTAAAATAATTTGTAAAATACTTGAAAATCTGAAAATTTTGAGGTGAGTTTATGAAATATATTCATGCCATTAAGGTATTTGATGAAATGCCCAAACCAAAGCTTGATTTGTTTTTTGATAGAGTACTTATATGTACACTGTCCTTTTTGGATTTACATTCTCTACTATGCCATATGGTTAATTAAGAACACTATTTTTGAGGCCAAATCCTTGTACTATGCCATATGGTTAAAAACACTATTTTTGAGTACTTATACGTTTGAAAAACTATCATACTCATTTTTCCATTTTTCATAATAAGTGTTTTTTCCTTGTACTAATTGTTCCATTCTCATCTGTAAATGTAGGTGAACCAAACTCATAGTGATTTCAATGTCATCTACAGAAGATCCTAACGAGTCATACAATAGCTTCGATCATGATGACGAGTAAGAATGGATTTTTTTTTGTTTATTTTGATAAAAAAAAATCTTTCTATGCCAACATAGTACCATAGTCAAATTATGTGATCTCAATCTTTGGTCTTATTATTGTACCATGAATCTAGACAAGCTAGACAAAAACAAATGATAAATAATTAAAAACAAAACTAGACAAGCTAATTCAATTAGATATTTTGATTAATTTGTAATCTGTTCCATGAATTTGCACACTACAGCTTTCTTTGAGGCAATATCGTAGATCTTATTATTGTTAATTATAATTTTTTTACAGTTTTAGTTCAGTTCTGATTATGGTTAAAACTAGAATTTTTTGCTGTCAGTAAGCATGCAAAAATCAACCATACTATTTACTAATGCTAATTATTTTTACTTTTATTTAGAATGCCTCTTGGAATGGATGGAGAGTCGCGAGAGGAAGTAGAAAACATTGCTACTCCTAATCCAGCTTCAGATTCAACCATTAATGTGCCATCCAAGAAGATGAGGAAGCTGAGGTCTAAGGTGTGGAATGATTTCGAAAAGAAGATGCTACCTGATGGGTCATACAGTGCTAAGTGTCAGCACTGCAAGATAATACTCTCAGCTGGGGGTAAAAATGGAACGAGTCATTTGAGATATCATTTAAACCACAGTTGTGATGCATACAAACGGGCACAACGCAAGAAGCCTGATGTGCATCAACAACTCCTAACAGTGACTGAAAACAAAGAAGATGGTACAAAAAAAGTCGAATGTTTTGACTTTAAACAAGAAAGAAGTCGGAAAGATTATGCAAGGATGGTTGTGGCTCATGAGTACCCTTTTAATATGGCCAATCACCACTTCTTTCGGGTTTTTGTCAAGAACCTCCAACCCCAATTTAGATTGAACAAAAGAAACACAATTAGAAGTGATTGTGTGCAACTATATCAAGAAGAGAAGGCGAATTTGTACGATGTCCTTGATAAGATTAATTGTAGAGTTAGTCTTACCACGGGCATGTGGACCTCAGCCAATGTTCAAGGTTTTCTTTGCTTAACATGTCATTATATTGACGACAATTGGAAAATGCAAAAGAGAATTTTGAACTTTGTTCGTGTTCCATCTCCACACACTAGTGAACACCTTTGTGAAGTGATAATGGAAAAGTTGATTGATTGGAACATTGATAAAAAGGTCTTTAGCATTGTTCTAGATAACTGTACAACCAATGATGCCCTAGTTAGGGAGATGTTGTATATTATGAAACCCAAAAATGTACTTCCTGTTGGTGGTGAACTATTTCATGTGCGTTGTGGTGCTCATATCTTGAATCTCATTGTACAGGAAGGTTTGGAGGCCTTGAGAGATGGGATTCGTAATATCCGTGAGACAGTAAAATATATCCGTCATTCTCAATTGAGAATAGAAAGATTTGAGAAGGTGTGTAAACAGGTACGTGCTCCAACAACCAAGTTATTTTATGATGTACCGACTAGATGGAATTCAACCTATTTAATGCTTGTAAATGCTCTCAAGTTCCGTGAGGCCTTTTCTCGTCTAGCTGAAATTGATCGTGACTATAAGCACGCTCCATCTAATGAAGATTGGGATAATGCGGCTGTCATAGTCGAGTGTCTACAGATTTTTTATAATACCACCATGAGAATTTCTGGGACCAAATATCCTACCATCAATATCTTCTTTAATGAATTCTGTGAGATTTACATGAGTTTAAGAAGTTGGCTCAGCAGCGACCATTCTTTTGTTGTTAATATGGCAACTCGAATGTCTGAGAAGTTCCAGAAATATTGGTGTAGCAGTAGTGTGCTATTGGCTATTGCCTCTATTTTAGATCCTCGATACAAGTTGAAATCGGTTGAGTTTTTTTTCCGGGTAATTTACAATGTACCTGGTGAAGCAGAATTCAATGTGACAAATGTGGTGACCTACTTACACAAGTTGTTTAGTGAATATGTGATAACAGATTCAAGAAATCGAAATAGATCACACGGGTCTAATTTCAACGCACAAAATTCTAGTTCCTGTACTGGTGAATCATCAAGGAGGCTATTTAGCAATGTACGACACAGTCTTGCTATGTATATTCAGGAATCTCTTACCAGCGAACCCACCAAATCAGAGCTAGATGTGTACCTAGAGGAACGTAACGCTCCAGGCATAGATGATGATAATTTTGACATCTTAGCATGGTGGAAGTGTAATGCTCCAAAATATCCAGTTCTATCCGGTTTAGTGCGAGATGTTCTAGGAACTCCTATATCGACAGTTGCGTCAGAGTCTGCTTTTAGCACAGCGGGAAGGGTTCTTGATGATTATAGAAGTTCTTTGAATTCAGCGGCAGTAGAAGCTTTGATTTGTAGCCAAGATTGGCTAAGAGCAATAGCTACAGGTACATATTTGTTTATTTAATTAGTATACAAATTAAATCGGTTTTCCATTGTGCTTTGTTTTACTGTTTACAAAAAAATCACAAAAAGCTAAAGCATAGTTTGATTACTGGACCGGATACCTTTATAATTTTTCCATCTTTGCATTTAGTAAGTTTGGTGGAAAAAAATTATAAATAAAGGTGTTTAAACTTCTTTTGAAATTTTGACCAATAAACCATGTTTCTACAAAATGTTAGTTCAGGGGCATTTTGGTCATACTGAAAAGTGACAGAAGACAGATTCAAGTTTTCTTCAAATTTTAAAACACTAAAAATGCTCTCTTCATTGATAATGCCTGAAATAAAAGCAACAATCTCATGAAACAAAAAAATATTGCTAATTATTCATGGCAATTAAAAGTTGAGGAATTGATAATTGTAGGGAGGATTATCCATTGGTGTAATGTATTCTAACTAGTATAGAATGGAACATACTATGTCAGTAACTAGTTTTACCAGTCAGTTACAGTACTGATACCTACTTTTCCAGTGAGAGGATCAGGTTGCTTGCAAGTTAGTGCTATGAAACGTAGGTCTTATCCTACAACATTTTACTATATCACTATGAAATGTTCATGTAGGTCTTATTTTTCTGATACATATGACATAGTTATATGCGTAGCAATTTTAATTTTTTTTATTATTCTAACTTAATTATGTTATGAACAGATGTATCTTCCAATGAAGTTGATGGAGCATTCTCATCCTTATCAGAATCAATTCTTCTTGACGGTGAAGTTGATTTGCGTGATATTTCATATAATAAAGTTTGAGAAATAATTAGTGATTTGTTTTTGTTATTTACTAGTGTATGTTTTTTTTATAAGGAAAATATTAAACATATTATTTTTATTTGCATGTTTGTTATTTAGTTCAATAATTGAATTTGTTTGAATAGATATTCGTGATTTTGAATTTTCTTGCTTTATAAAAAATAATTTAGTTGGAATTAATTGCATATTTATTAATATTTTATTAGTAATGCAATTACATATGTGTGAAATGAATTAGTTTTTGATGTTCTATTTGTAAAATATAATAAAATTAATTATTATATTAGTATTATCCGTTATTCACCCGCTACCGTTTCGTTACCCGATAATATTAACGGGTAAGGGTAGGGTAGGGTACGGTCAATTATTAATGGGTAAGGGTAGGGTATGGGTAAGATCAATTTTAATGGGTATGGGTATGAAAATGTCTCCACCCGACCCGTACCGTACCCATTGACACCCCTAGCTGCATTGAGAGCAGGAAAATCCTGCCACCAAAGGATAGGTGATATCTTTCCTAAGGCCAGCTTAATCCAGTTTTTTTATTAATCGAAATTAAATTAAATAAATATCGAAAAGGAGGAACGATAGCGGATTTTTTTTAAATCTAATAAGAACGGTGACATTATTAACGTCCCTAGGGACGGAGACATTATTAACGTCCCTCTTAATCATAATCAAACCCAGCTTAATCCAAACGATGGAGTTCAAAAAAAAAAAAAAACAAGTGTGGATATGGGACGGTGACAAAATTCACGTCCCTGTGGACGGTGACAAAATTCACGTCCTTCAATCCTATTAAGCCCCGAGTTGAATGCAAAAACAGAATCTATGTTCGTAAACTTTCCTTAATTTCATTTTTCATTCGAAGCACTCAGAGGAGACCAAGACGCATCCTTCAGGAGACAAAATCATCAAATTCTAAAACTAAGGTATCTCAATTTAATTTATATTTAATTTGTAGTTAGCCAATAGATTAAATATTTGCTTCTATTGATTCATTTGATAAAGATTGTAATAATTATTGTTCGCGTGAAAGCGCAACGCAAGTTTCAGTACGCTAGGGAGCGTACCTTTTAAAATCGCGGTTACACCTTCCGATTAGGGTTGCAAGTGCACAACCCTATCGAGGAGTATAATCGGGTATCGATCCACAAGGACGGATTCCTTGACTAGATTCTACTTATCTTGGCCAAAGACTAGAAGTGAGAAAAGAAAGGGGTTTTGGTATTTAAATTTCCTAAACAATCAATTCAAGCAATCAAGTAATGAAATAGAAGAGTCACTGTGCAAGGAAAAGTATAAACGGTGTTTTGAATTTGAATAAAAGATGTTTCAAGGGTTTCAGACTTCATCTCTGATTTGCCTCTAGTGGTACGGGTCTTACCAAGTTGGTACGGCTAGGCCGCACCAACCTGGTCCGACCAAGCCGTGTGGGGCTTGGTACGGGTAGGCCGCACCACTCTTGTAAGACCCGTACCGATTTACCAGAACAGAGCTTACAAGTTCGAGTTGATGCATTTCTTGCTGGTACCTCGTATTAAACTCTTGAGAAAGGTTCAATTGACCATACCTAAGGTTCCTAAGCCTCAACTCTCGTTTGTTGGTTCAAGATCTAGGTTTGGGATGCAATTCTTCACCTTCTAGGGTTTCTAAACCTCAATTGTCATGTGTTGGTCCAGATCCACTAGTTGATTGATTGGAGATCTAAGGAATCCTCTAATCTGTCAATTAGAGGAGAATTCAACCTTTCGGCTTCAATTCGAACAAGTCTACCTAAAGGGATTGATTTGGTTGAGAGATAGCAATGGTCACATGACCTTGTTAGGGTTGATCTACCACTATAGGCACACCACATGCAATCACAGCAAAACAAAGCAATCAAGACAAGCAATTCACAATCAATGCAATAAAAAGAGTTCATACAAGATCCAAATCAAGAAAAGCAATACAAATCAAGAAAATCCATCTCTAAACCCTAGAAACAATGATCAACTACTCACAAGTCATAGATCTGTTCAGAAATACAAGTAAAGAGGTAAAGAGAGGCATGATAAAACTGGATCGAAGATCAGGAGTGGAGAAGAGCTTGATCCGTCGATTTCACCTCTTCTTCTTCCTTCTTCTTCTCTCCTTGCTCCTTTTCTCTCTTTCTCTCTTTCTCTCTTTCTCTCAGCTCTCAATCTCGAATGGAATCCGGCTCCCCTTGGAATGGAGAGATCCCTCGCTTTAAATAGCCTCTGCCAAGATTTGAATTCTGTCAGGCGGCATCTAGGTACGGCCCGTACCAAAATGGTACGGCCAGGCCGTACGAGATGGGAAAAAGGCTGAATCGGTTAAGTCTGGTACGACCCATACCAATCCTGGTAAGGGTCGTACCAGGGAGTCCAAAAACGTCGTTTCTTCGTGTATTTTGCTCCAATCCTGCAGAAAACAAACAGACTCTCAGCAGTACCAAATTCTAAAGATATATCAATGAAATGCACATGATTTTGACAATTTAGAACGTGAAAGCGGTACGAAATCAAGTCAAATATAGACTAAATATGCGAGGTATCAAATTCCCCCAAGCTAAACCTTTGATTGTCCTCAAGCAAAGATTTAAACTCAGGTACCAGCTCTAGACTCTAAATGCAAGTTAACTTCCTAATTGTGAAAATTTGCGTGAATTGCTTTAACCAAAAACTTTCAAAACTTTTTGGTACGATTTGGACTTCCTTATTCAATTTTTGATTCACCTCACAAACGGACCAATCAAACTTCAAAGTCTCGAATGTTTTAATCACTTATAAGGCTGATCACTCAAATCGATCAAGGTGTCATTTATCTACCTAAACTTTGCCCTCATGTGTGGAGGTTTCCCATTTTAAACCCCCCAAGCTTGGAATAAGCTTAGGTCAGAAAGTTATGGATTTCGTGTGTTGACATGTGCAAAATATCTTTTCTTATTTGGGAGACGAGCTCAAAGGCGCCCTTTCGGACTTATTGCCCAGTACTCTTATGTTCCCCGTCTTTTCTCTTCTTTTTTTTTTTTTTTTTTTGGGAGACGAGCTCAAAGGCGCCCTTTCGGACTTATTGCCAGTACTCTTCTTGTCTCCATTTTTTTTTTTTTTTTTTTTGCATACCATGAATACACATATCCAGTTTAAAATCCCCAATTCCCTATTTAAAAGGCTCAGCTCAGTTTCTAAACGAAATCCTAGATACAGTTCAAGTTGTCGTTTTCATAAGTTCTCAAAGCATTCGGTTCTCATCAGATTTTTGGTCAATTATGAAGTTAGTTCCAATTGCATAAGGTAATCCCAATCATACACAAAAAATTTGACAGGTCTCTAATTTAAACAATCACACAAATTTCACCTACAGATGCATGAAAAAAAGAAAAAGTAAACATGTCCTACATGCAAATGTCTCCCCCCCAAGCCTATCCTGAGCATTGGCCTCAATGCTTCAAGACATAAAGATAAAGGAAATGTAAAAGCTTGGGAAAAGAAAGTGAACCTGAGAAGTCTAGGGGGGTGGGAGGTCAGGCCAGTGGCCGTGGTCCATGAAGAATCGCCAGTCAGTCATTTGTCGCTCCATACGGTGAATACTCTGGCGCTGCTGAGCTACATCAGCCTGAATGTCAAAGATAGCGTCCCCCTGAGCGGACTGTGTCTCCTGTAAGGCGAGCTGAGACTCTAGCAGGCTCGTCTGAGTAGTCTGGATGGCCAGCTGCGAGGCCTGAATGGAGAGCTGGGTGGCCTGCATGGAGGTGATGAGGGCGTACATCTCGCGCATGGTGGGCTCATGAGTGGGGCCAGCTGCGGAAGTGGATGGTCCAGTCTGGAAGGTGGAAGGGAAGGGTCCAGTCTGGAATGTGGAAGGCCCAGCACCGAATGCAGAGGTACCTGCTGCAGGAGATGGGAAAGGTCCCTGCGGGGAGAAGGGAGGGACCTGATCGGGAGATAGATGCATCTGGAGTGGAGAGTGAGGAAGCATCTGCTCATCCTGATCCAGGACGGGAGAGGTGTGTGTGTCATGCATCTCCACATCGTCTGTAGGTGGTGGTGGTGGTGGTGGTGGTGCGGCGGGGCCCTGCTGGAGACGAGGGGGACGGGTGAAAAACCAGGTACTCCGGTCGTCGAAGGAGAGAGTGACCGGGAAAGGCATGACATAGCTGGCCTGGTCGCCGATGCGCCATGCCCAAACGCCTCGTCCATCACGTGCTGCGGCTGGCTGGATGAACTTGTAGGTGTGCAGGGCAGTCAGAGTGAAATAGCGGGGGCCCTTGCACTCATCGTCTCCAATGATCTGGACACCCAGTCGCTCTGCGATCAGAGTGACGTAGGCGGAGATAGAGACAATGCCACCAACCTTGGTGGCGCGCTGGATACCGAGCCAATGCTGGATCATCGCGAGCATCAGATCGGGCCGCTCGAGGGCGCCATCAGGGCGCAGCATATGATCCAGCAACTGCAGATCCTCGACATTGGCACGGGTCATCGTCTCGCCACGTACAAAGAAAGTGCCACCAAGGATCCGCAGGATGCAGCGGAGGACGGGATGAGGGACATTCAGCTGCTTGAACTCCGGATTAAACGCGGAGCCTGCCTTCTTGCCAGAGATGAGCTCCCAGAAGTGGTTGCGATCGAGATCCTCAGCGAACGAGATGGAGGCAGTCGTCGGGTTCGGTGCAAAACCAAACCACTCGCGCAACTGGGAGAGCCAAACTCGGTAGACCACCTGACGAAGGCGGAACTTGATGTAAGGAGTATCCCTCTTGTTGTACTTGAGCTCCAAAGAGGAGAGGAACTCAAGGGTGAGACCCGTGTATCCTATCTGTGCGATGGTCCAGAAGGAATGGCCTATCCCAATCCGACTCGTGAGACGTAGGAACTCCTCCTCAAGTCCCAGAGTCTGGAGTGCCGTGAAGTCGACAACCCTGGTGTTGGCAAACTTTCTCTGACTCAGGGTATTGTAGAACTGCGCAGCGCGCTGGGTGGAGTCAGAGACAGCCTCATCAGTGCCGTAGGGGTCGGAAGCGCTATCGCTCGAGGCTGAACCAGAAGGCTGGTAAGCTGAACCAGATGGGCTCTCGTGCCCATCTCCAGAACCAGCCTGAGAGGGACTCTCAGATGAGGACTCTCCTCCATCTCCAGACTGGGATGAGCTACTGGAGCTACTCTGGTTGGAGCGACGAGACGTCGTGGGTCCAGAAGCGGAGGGGACGGAGGACTGAGACCCAGAAGGTGTGGGGGTGTGCGAGAGTTGCCGACGCATTTCGCGAAGTCGCTCTTGGCGTTGCAGTTGAGCGTACTTGCGTTGGCGTTCTGTGTGAGGGTCGGACATGCACGTCCCACACAAGACCGAAGCAGAAGAGGGCTGGAATGGACTGGTACGGGTAGGGTGTACCAGTTAGGTACAGTCAGGACGTACAAGATGGTACGGCCCGTACCAAAGTGGTACGGTCAGGCCGTACAAGATGGTACGGGGCCGGACAAACTGGGATGGGGCCGTACAACAGGTATGGGGCCGTACAAACTGGTATCAACACCAAACAGGTACAAACAAGTCCCAAAAACCACAAACCAGGTACAAAACACAAAAATGGTCAAGTAAAGGAGACAAGTATGCACTGGTACAGGAACTGGTATCTGGGCTGGTGCTGGTACGGGCCGTACAACCTGGTACGGGTAAGCCGTACCAGGGTTAGGGTTAGCAGAAAAATGGGCAAAACCGGCAATGGAATGGGGAAAGAAGATGAAAAGGAAGAAGAATGGAGAAGAACGGAAAAGAAAGGAAGAACTTACCCGAAGGAGACGGTGTGCGGCTGATGGTGGAGCGGGCCGTACGAGAGAAGTGAGGCGGCAGAGTGAGAGATGCGGCAGAGTGAGAGATGCAGCAGAGTGAGAGGGTGTTCGGCAGGAGAAAGGGGCGGCAGCGAAAGGAGAAAGGGAGGAAAGACAGAGAGAAGGAGATGGCGGCAGAGTGAGGAAGAGGGAAGGGGAAGGGGTACGGCTGAGGAAGAGAGGGGTGCGGGGGGGGGGGGGTTTAAAAAGAAAATGGCGGCAGTTAATGCGCCTCTGCGCCGCCCAGACCTAGGTACGGCCTGGCCGTACCAATCAGGTACGGGTCGTACCTGTCTCTCTTGAGCCGTGCCAACCTGAGGTACGGCCCGTGCCAACCTGAGGTACGGCCCGTGCCAACCTGAGGTACGGCCTAGCCGAACCAAGTTGGTGCGGCCTAACCATACCAGGTTAGGTTTCTGTGATTTCCTCTTCTTGGACTTCTCAAACTCGCTCGTGATGCAGAAAAAGTAAACATGAATGCATGACGAACTGTTCCTAAGATGCAAAAACGAGAAATATGAGCTTGGGCTGCCTCCCAAGGAGCGCTTGTTTTAGGTCTTTAGCTCGACCATCTCTCTGTTATGCTTCAATCGGGGCGGGATTAGAGAGATCCAAGTTGACGCGCATTTCTTGGGGATGATCAGCAATGTAATGCTTGAGACGCTGACCATTGACTTTGAAAGTCTGCCCCTCCTTGTTCTCAAGTTCCACTGCACCAAACGGGAACACTGTTCTTACCCGAAATGGACCAGACCACCTGGACTTCAGCTTTCCTGGAAAGAGTCTCAGTCGAGAATTAAACAGAAGGACAAGGTTTCCCTCATTGAACTCACGAGGCATGATGCGCTTGTCGTGAATATGTTTGGTTCTTTCCTTGTAAATTCTCGCGTTTTCATAGGCATTCAGGCGCATCTCCTCCAACTCGTGCAAGTCAAGGATGCGTTTCTCTCCAGCTGGAAGCAAGTCCATGTTGATGGCCCGCGTGGCCCAGTATGCCTTGTGCTCAATTTCCACGGGCAAGTGGCAGGACTTTCCGTACACCAGTTTGAAAGGGCTCATCCCAATTAGCGTTTTAAAGGCTGTACGGTAGGCCCACAGTGCGTCACTTAGCTTAAGCGACCAATCCTTTCTCGTTTTAGCAACTGTCTTTTCCAAGATAGACTTGATCTCCCTGTTGGAAATCTCAGCTTGACCGTTGGCTTGAGGATGGTAGGAAGTGGTCACCTTGTGAGTTACTCCGTGACGACTGAGAAGATTGTCGAACTGGCGGTTGATGAAGTGCTTGCCACCATCACTGATGACGGCTCTTGGAACTCCAAAGCGAGGGAAGATGATGTCAGTGAACAGTCTTTTCACTGCATTGGAGTCCGCATTCTTGCACACCACTGCTTCCACCCACTTGGAGACATAGTCAACTGCCACCAGGATGTACTCGTTCCCACAAGAGGGTGGTAACGGTCCCATGAAGTCAATGCCCCAGACATCAAAGATGTCTACCTCAAGAATAGAGTGGAGAGGCATTTCATTCCTCTTGGTGATGTTACCAGTGCGCTGACACTTGTCACAAGCTGCAACAAAGGACCTAGCGTCTCTGAAAAGGGTAGGCCAGAAGAAGCCGGATTGTAGGACCTTTGAAGCAGTCTTGGAGGATGAAGCGTGTCCTCCGTAAGATGAGGAATGGCAGTGCTCAAGAATGGAGCGCGTCTCATCGTATGGCACACAACGTCTGTAGATGCCATCAACGCCGATTTTGAATAGGAAGGGGTCATCCCAGAAGTAAAACTTGGCGTCCGATCGAAGCTTCTTCTTTTGCTGGTAGGACATGGTAGGAGGGAGTACTCCTGAAGCGAGAAAATTCGCAATGTCCGCATACCAGGGCACAGATTTGGTGTTTACTCGGTCCGCGGCATGGAATGTCCGATCTTGCACAGCATGGGTCGTGCGCATCGATGTACCGACCGAGTTGATCTCCTCCATGGCAGAAATCGAATGGAATTGATCATCAGGGAATGAATCATTGATTGGCAGGTTGGCAGAGTCATCATCTTTCCAGCGAAGCCGGGATAGATGATCAGCCACAGTGTTGTCGACTCCCTTTTTGTCCCTGATTTCAATATCAAACTCCTGTAGGAGGAGGATCCATCTGATCAGGCGAGGTTTGGCATCTTGCTTGCTCACCAGATACCTGAGTGCGGCGTGGTCAGTGTAGATCACTATCTTGGAACCAACCAAGTAGGATCTGAACTTGTCGAGAGCGAACACAACGGCCAGAAGCTCCTTCTCGGTTGTCGTGTAGTTCATCTGGGCAGGATCTAGCACCTTGCTAGCGTAGTAGATAGCACATGGCTTGTTCTCCTTTCTCTGCCCGAAAACCGCTCCCACAGCATAGTCGCTCGCATCGCACATCAGCTCGAAGGGCAAGGACCAGTCTGGTGGCTGCAAGATGGGTGCTGAGACAAGAGCTTCCTTCAATCGACAAAACGAGTCGACACAATCTTCTGAGAAAACAAAATCAGAGTCTTTGATGAGCAGATTGGTCAACGGTTTCGCGATCTTGGAGAAGTCCTTGATGAATCGGCGGTAGAAGCCAGCGTGTCCCAGAAAGTTTCGGACTGCTTTGACATTTGTTGGGATCTCCAGCTTCTCGATCACCTCCACCTTGGCTTTGTCAACCTCAATTCCTTTGGATGTCACCACATGTCCAAGGACAACTCCTTCTTGGACCATGAAGTGACATTTCTCCCAGTTTAGGATCAGGTTGACCTCTTCACATTTCTCCAGGATTTTGCAGAGGTTGGTTAGACATGAGTCAAAGCTGGCTCCATAGACCGAGAAGTCATCCATGAAGACCTCAACCCCATTCTCGATGAAATCTGAGAAGATAGCCATCATGGCTCGCTGGAAGGTGGCAGGTGCATTGCACAGACCGAATGGCATCCTACGGTACGCGAACGTACCGTAGGGGCATGTGAAAGTGGTCTTGTCTTGGTCGTTCGGGTGAATGGGGATCTGGAAGAATCCTGAGTACCCGTCAAGATAGCAAAAATGAGAATGATTGGCCAGCCTCTCAAGAAGTTGGTCAACAAATGGCAGTGGGAAATGATCTTTGCGTGTGGCAGCATTGAGCTTCCTGTAGTCGATACACATGCGGTACCCAGATACCACGCGTGTCTGGACTAGCTCGTTCTTTTCAGTCCTTACCACTGTTGTGCCTCCCTTCTTGGGCACCACATGGATGGGACTCACCCATTTGCTATCGGAGATGGGGTAGATGATGCCTGCATCTAGGAGTTTGAGGATCTCCTTTTTCACCACCTCCTTTAGATTGGGGTTGAGTCGCCGCTGGTGTTCCACGGACGGCTTGTGATCATCCTCGAGTAGAATCCGATGTGAGCAGATTGCTGGGTTGATCCCTTTCAAGTCCTTGATTGAGTACCCGATAGCGCCCTTGTGAAGCTTCAGCTTCTCCAGGAGTCTGGCAGTTTGATCGGGGTTTAAACTTGCGTTGACAATCACAGGACAGACCTTGTCTGGGTCGATGAACTCGTATCTGAGATTAGCTGGGAGAGGTTTGAGTTCGGGAGTCGGACGCTTAGGCTGATCATTGGCACAAGTCGTGTCTGGGTGATCTGACTCGTGCAACGTCAAGATGTCAGCCTTGTCAAGCTCTGCTCCGCCACTCGTCTCAGAGTATGTCGAACGGTCCTCGTGTGATCCATCCGACTCGCATCGGAGATCCTCCAGATCTTCAGGAATCACATCTGCTGCACAGATGGACTCGCTCGCTTCACTTGGCAAATGGGATAAGAATTCAAAGTGATGGCGCAGCGAGTTGTCGACTTGGTCAAGAAAGTAGTCCTCAGCCAGGTCAGCCAAGAGCTCTTCTATCCCATTAACCCGGAAACATGTCTCAGATGGTGACGGATACTTCATGGCACGTTCGATTTGGAATTCCACCTTCTCCCCTCCAAAATTCAGAGTCAGGGTTCCTTGTCTCACGTCGATTATCGCGCCAGCTGTTCTTAGAAAAGGTCGTCCCAGAATGATGGGGACTTCCTTGTCTTCTTCCATCTCCATGACGACGAAATCGACGGGTACGAAGTACTTCCCGACTTGGACTGGCAGATCCTCCACTATGCCAAGTGGAAGTCGCACTGAAGAGTCCGCCAATTGCAACGTCATTCTTGTGGGCTTGAGCTCCCCCACTCCAATGCGATCATAGATGGTGCGTGGCATGAGACTCACGCTCGCTCCAAGATCACACAGAGCTTTCTTGATGGTGGCCTTCCCAATGGTGCATGGAATAGAGAACTTTCCAGGGTCGTCAAGCTTGGGGGGTAGCTCGCTCTTCAGAATCGCGCTGCACTGCTCCGTCAGCTTGACCGTCTCGTGCCCCTCTAAGCTTCGCTTGTTGGACAAAATGTCTTTCAGAAACTTGGCGTAGGTGGGCATTTGAGTTAGAGCGTCGGTGAAAGGAATGGTGATGTGCAGCTGCTTGATGACGTTTGCAAAGTTGGCGAATTGTTCGTTCAATCTGGTCTCGGCTAATCTCTGGGGGAAAGGAACGGGTGGCCGGTATGGGGGTGGTTTATCGTTTCCTTTCTTCTTTTGACTCCATGACGCTTCAGATGAAGGTTGTACAGGTCTCATTGAGCTGGCACAATCCGTACTCGCTTGAAGTGGAATGGGTTCAGCACGTCCTGGATTTACCTCGCTTGCTGGGATCTGCACAGGGGTCAGGGTCGCGTCAGGTGCCGGATCAGCTGTGATGTCACTCGGCATTGGTGGTTCATCATAGTGGGTCCCACTTCTCAGAGTAATCGCCTTAGCCTCTCCTCTCGGGTTGGGTTCTGGTTGAGCTGGAAGCTTCCCAGGTTGAGGTTGGCTTGAGGTGACCATCTGGCTCAGCTGCTCCAACAACTTGCCTTGAGTAGCCATCTGAGTCGTCATGCTCTGCATCTGTTCCCACATCATTTGATTCATCTTTCCCTGCTCATGGGTGAAATCATTCACTCCGGTAGGCGCATGTGTCTTTGGGAGATCAGACGGAGCTGCTCGGTTGCCTTGATTGGGAAAGCAAGTGTTCTAGTAGAAGTTCCTGTTGCCGTTGTTGTTGCTGTTGCTCGAAGATGGGTTGCCCCAGTTGTTGTTGTTGGGAGGAGGGTTGTTCCAATTATTGTTCGCCCGATTGTTCCAGGTGTTGTTGTTGTTGTATGGCGGCCTCTGGAAGTTGTTGTTGTATGGCGGCCTCTGGAAGTTGTTGTTGTTGAAGGGTGCAGGGTTGTTCTGGTTCGACCTCCAAAGCTGCTGCTCAACCGGATATTTGGAGTAAGACCGGCTGAAAGGAGGTCTCGGGAAGAAAGAAGGTTCGCTGTTGAGAGAGTTGACCTGCTCACTCTCCTCGTCTTGTTGCGTCAGCGGGCATTGCTCGTAAGCATGCCGCTCGTCTCCGCACATGACGCAGGCTTGAGGCTGCTATTCGACCGCCTTGACGCTGAGCTTGTCCATTGCCCTCTGCATGGCGTCCATCTTGGCGGTGAGAGCTGTGATGTGATCCACCTCGTACTTGCCACCTCCTTGACTACCTCCTTGGCCTCCTCTTCGTCGTGAGTTGTCACGGCCAGACCACTGCTGGTTCTGCGCCATGCTGTCTATCAAGTTCATAGCCTCTAAAGGCTCCCTTGACATCAGCGCGCCTCCCGCAACAGCGTCGACGTAAGCACGAGTGCTCTCGTTCAAGCCGTCATAAAACGTTTGGATCAAGAGCCAGTCTGGTATACCGTGGTGTGGACAAGAGTACTGCAGTTCTCTAAACCTTTCCCATGCCTCATTTAGGGGTTCATCAAAGATTTGACTAAAGCTGGTCAGGTCATGTCTTACCTTGGCAGTTCGTTTGTGAGGGAAAAATCTTGTCAAAAACAATTTGGACAATTCCCTCTAGGTCAAAACCGAGTCCCTAGGTAAAGATCCTAACCATTTCTTTGCTTTGTCCCTAAGAGTGAAAGGAAATAGAGCAAGCTTGGTGTAATCAGCATTCTCACCGTTGGTTTTGATGGTCGTGATGCACTCAAGGAAGGTTTGGAGATGGGAATGCGGGTCTTCGTGGTCGAGACCATGGAAAGTGTTCTGCTGCACCATGTTGACAACCCCCGGATTGAAGTTGGGTTGTTGTCCTGGAATGCGTGGCAGCCGGATTGCACCCCTCACATCTCCAGCCCTCAGCACATTGAACTCTCGCAAGGTTCGGGGCATGAAGTCGTCCATCTCGTGGTCAGACTGATCGGTCAGCTCTTCCTCTCTGTCTCTCTCCTCCTCTCGCTCACGCCTGTTCTCCCTGCTCGGATGTTCAGACATCTTCTCTTCAATGCGGGGCACGTCTGATGTGACTCGAGCCGCGTCGAGAGCGGTCTGAGCAGGGACAGTGTCGTCTAGAGGAGTTTCGTCAAAGAGTGGCCCTCTACTCCTCAGTTGGTATTTCAATCTGAACTTTCCTGCAGGAGGTTGTTCAAGAGCCAGTTTTTAGTAATCAGGAAGAGTAAAGTAAAGGAAATGATACAAGTTAAAATATAGATTAGCTAAGATAAGCAAAACTCTAGAAAATGATAGCCGTCCCCGGCAACGGCGCCAAAAACTTGTTCGCGTGAAAGCGCAACGCAAGTTTCAGTACGCTAGGGAGCGTACCTTTTAAAACCGCGGTTACACCTTCCGATTAGGGTTGCAAGTGCACAACCCTATTGAGGAGTATAATCGGGTATCGATCCACAAGGACGGATTCCTTGACTAGATTCTACTTATCTTGGCCAAAGACTAGAAGTGAGAAAAGAAAGGGGTTTTGGTATTTAAATTTCCTAAACAATCAATTCAAGCAATCAAGTAATGAAATAGAAGAGTCACTGTGCAAGGAAAAGTATAAACAGTGTTTTGAATTTGAATAAAAGATGTTTCAAGGGTTTCAGACTTCATCTCTGATTTGCCTCTAGTGGTACGGGTCTTACCAAGTTGGTACGGCTAGGCCGCACCAACCTGGTCCGACCAAGCCGTGTGGGGCTTGGTACGGGTAGGCCGCACCACTCTTGTAAGACCCGTACCGATTTACCAGAACAGAGCTTACAAGTTCGAGTTGATGCATTTCTTGCTGGTACCTCGTATTAAACTCTTGAGAAAGGTTCAATTGACCATACCTAAGGTTCCTAAGCCTCAACTCTCGTTTGTTGGTTCAAGATCTAGGTTTGGGATGCAATTCTTCACCTTCTAGGGTTTCTAAACCTCAATTGTCATGTGTTGGTCCAGATCCACTAGTTGATTGATTGGAGATCTAAGGAATCCTCTAATCTGTCAATTAGAGGAGAATTCAACCTTTCGGCTTCAATTCGAACAAGTCTACCTAAAGGGATTGATTTGGTTGAGAGATAGCAATGGTCACATGACCTTGTTAGGGTTGATCTACCACTATAGGCACACCACATGCAATCACAGCAAAACAAAGCAATCAAGACAAGCAATTCACAATCAATGCAATAAAAAGAGTTCATACAAGATCCAAATCAAGAAAAGCAATACAAATCAAGAAAATCCATCTCTAAACCCTAGAAACAATGATCAACTCACAAGTCATAGATCTGTTCAGAAATACAAGTAAAGAGGTAAAGAGAGGCATGATAAAACTGGATCGAAGATCAGGAGTGGAGAAGAGCTTGATCCGTCGATTTCACCTCTTCTTCTTCCTTCTTCTCTCCTTGCTCCTTTTCTCTCTTTCTCTCTTTCTCTCTTTCTCTCTTTCTCTCAGCTCTCAATCTCGAATGGAATCCGGCTCCCCTTGGAATGGAGAGATCCCTCGCTTTAAATAGCCTCTGCCAAGATTTGAATTCTGTCAGGCGGCATCTAGGTACGGCCCGTACCAAAATGGTACGGCCAGGCCGTACGAGATGGGAAAAAGGCTGAACCGGTTAAGTCTGGTACGACCCGTACCAATCCTGGTAAGGGTCGTACCAGGGAGTCCAAAAACGCGCTTTCTTCGTGTATTTTGCTCCAATCCTGCAGAAAACAAACAGACTCTCAGCAGTACCAAATTCTAAGGATATATCAATGAAATGCACATGATTTTGACAATTTAGAACGTGAAAGCGGTATGAAATCAAGTCAAATATAGGCTAAATATGCGAGGTATCAATTATATATATCTTATGAAAATTATCTACTTATTAAGATTTCTTATATTTATTATTTGACATAATTTATATTCTCTAGATTATTTATTTTGTAAGAATTGTAATTTTATGAAAACAAATTTAAAAAAGTATATGTTAAAAAAATTATACGTGATTTATTTATTATATGTGATTTATTCATTATACGTGATTTATTCATTTATTTTGTAAGAATTGTAAAAATTGTAATTTGAAACAATAAATTATACGTGATTTATTCATTATTTTGTAGGCTATTGATAAAAAAAATAATCATGTTAATATTGAGGATTCATTTTGGCGGTGAAATACAATACGGTAAAAGTGGAGTACGGTATAGTACTAGCTCTCAATTCTCATTGAGCGTAACTGGTGAACAATCTTGATATGATGTGAAATGTGAAATTTATCGACAACTTGGATATTCCGAAAGTGAGTACAACCTGAAAGCACATGCATGGGTTAATGTTGGTACAACAACCAACCGTTATTATGAGAGCATAGAAATCGTGTGCGGTCAGACTTGGAGAGGTATTTATAACCAAAGTATGCCTTTGTTGATTTATACATTGAATTGATACCGGAGACACAACGAGAACCTCGACAGACCCAATATGGTGCTAACGATGCGGGTCCCAGCCATTTTGAACTCTATCAGACACAACAAATACCGAGACGAGACCTTTATCTCCATCTGACACAACCAGAATCTTGGCAGACCCAATATAGTGATAACTATGCGGGTCCCAGTCACTTCCAACTCCATCAAACACAACAAACACCGAGGCAAGTCCTTTATTCGGATCCTTATCCTGATGTGAATGATTTGTCACAAACTGTTCAGACAGAATACAATAATCAGTACAGTCCATGGACTGATCCGTCGGAGGTCGGTGGTTCTTATCCTGAACGTAATAATGAGTACAATCCCTAGGTTGATCCACCGGAGATACGCGATCCTTGTGATAATATTGATGATGTGCCGCAAAGTGATGACGAAGATGATGCTGACTCCTGTGAGAACGACAACGACTGAAATAATGAAGATGATTCCGAAGGAGATATCCCGCAGAATACACCACCTGTCCCAACCGAATCTTATTCCATATCCGACGGTGGTGTGAGGCACCCCGTGGCAAGCTTCAATGACATCTCTGCATTTCGAGAGGCAGATGTCGACTTCTTCGGTACGGCCCAACATGTTCATGATCCATTTGGTTTAGGTAAAGAGTACTCTTCAAAAGATGCTATAAAATTTGCAGTAGCTGATTACCACATCGGCGAGAATATTCAAATAACAACCACGCAGAGCAGTAGGACAGCCTTGGTATTCAATTGCAAAGACAAAAGGTGTGAGTGGCGTTTGTATGCCAAGTCTGGGTTATTTTCATCCAAGTGGGAAATTAGAACAGTTAAAGGACCACATACGTGCTTTGCCTCAGCTAATCGTACTGATCATGCACAAATGACTGCAGCTTTAGTCGCCAGGGTTATAAAAGAAGATATTAGAGAAGATGTTACCTTGAACATTAAAACCATTAAAGGGCTAGTCCGTCAGAAATACAATGGAATTATTCCCAAATATAACAAGTTGTAGCGTGGCCGAGAGCTGGCACTCGCTCATATATTCGGTAGTTGGGAAGCCTCTTACAACCTTCTCAGCCCAATTTTGGAAGCAATTAAAAGATCAAACCCCGGAACAAAATATGGAGTTGCGCACGTACCCACGGATGATCCAAGAGAAAGATTGTTTAAGGCAACCGTGTGGGCTTACGGTCCGTGCATTGCTGCAGTGCCTCATCTCAGGCCAGTCATTAGTATTGATGCATGCTTCCTGTCTGGCAGGTATCAAGGAAGATTGTTGATGGCGTGCGGTTACGATGCTGAGAACCAATTGCTTCCTATCGCTTATGCATTAGTTGAGGAAGAGAGTTTTCCCACATAGGGATGGTTTAGGAGGTGGTTGCGTACTGAGGTAATCGACAATAGGTTCATTTCCGTCGTTTCCAACCGGCACATGGGGATAAAAAAAGTATTCAAAGATCCATATGGTGGTTGGTACGAGGAAGGCAATGAGTGCGTTCACAGATTGTGTTCACAGCATGTTGCCGAGAATTTGATGAAAAAGGTGCACAGTAAAAAAATTTGTGAACTATTTAAAGTACTTGTGAAAAAAAAAAGCCACGGAGATTTCAGGAGTTCTTTGAACTACTGCAAAAGAGAAGCCCGAATGCAGTTCAATACTTAAAAACTGTCGGTAAATACAAACATGACGATCATAACGAGATACCTAGACCATGGAAGGTGTATCAACACTTGGATGGCGGATATCGTTGGGGAGTAATGACTACTAATGGTGCTGAATCATTGAACGCGGTATTCAAAGATCCCCGAAGACTGCCAGTTCGTGCGCTCGTGGATACTACATTTTGGAAGTGTGCAAAGTGGTTTACGGAGAGGCGATAGAAAGCACTGGCTCGCATAGCCGATGAGCAGCCTTGGTCAGCGCGAGTTGAGAATGTACTAAGAAAAAGGATCACCAAATGCATGCCAATGCAGTCCACGCCACTCGGGCTGCATGGTGAACACGAGGTAAAGGTTCATGATGAGAGAGTCGTATACATGCAGCCAGACGGAAATGCAAGTTATAAAATAGAAACCTTTAGTTATAAGGTTGTCATAAGTAATGAAAACTCGGTACAATGTGCATGTCTTAAACCTCAGCTTACAGGTATTCCGTGCGCTCATGTACTTGCCATGTGTCGGGAACGGCGTTATGACCACAATCAGTTCGTGAATCAATTGTATTCCATTCAAAAACTAGCCAAAACTTGGAGTGGTGAATTTCACTTCTTTGGCAACCAATGTGAATGGCCGCTCATTGACGGTCCAAAAATTATCCCAAACAAGAATAGAATCAGAAAGGGTAGGAGAAAGCACAACCGTATAGTCATGACGATGGACGAAATGCAAGGAAGAAGGGTGGGACACCAGGCTAGACGTGCAGCAGGTTATCTATTTTTTCATTTTATTTGCAAATATTTGTATTTTACAATTTATCTGGCACTGCGCCGAATTATATCAATTTGTGTTGTTTTGTTATTTATTTAGAGGCTTCTTCTAGTAGTAGAGCGAGACAATAAGCGAGACATTCTACGTCTGACATGCATGCAGCAGGTTTGTTGATCTTCTAAATTTGGATAAATTTTTTAATTGTTCTTATTTGGATCAACAATTTTTTAATTGTTCATCTTCTTTTTTTCAGGACCTTCTTCTAGTTACCGTCGAAGACTATGATATCAGACTCATGTATTCCTATATGCATGTTTATTTTTTTTTTCAATTTTAGCTTTGTGAATTTTAGATTGGAGCTTCATGTTTTTTTTTTCTTATCTACTATGTTTATTTTTTTTTCAGTTGGAGACTATGTTTTTTTTTTCTATATTCAAGTATGTTTTTTTTCAGTTGGACGAAGCATAGATACGTAGCACAAACTCACAAATTCTTAGCAAAACAGATACATAAACACATAAACTAAATAACAATTCTGCATATGTAGTTCTTACGACAAATACATAAACTAAATACCAAGTCCAAATCAAACAAGTCTTCATACGTAGTTCTTACCACAAATACATAAACTAAATAACGAGAACATTCAGTTAACACTTGGAAGAAACACCTAAGTAAAAGTGAACGTGTCCGGTCGCTGATGGTCGCGTGCTGGGTATCTGCGCTCTCTTGCTTGTTCCTTGTCCATTTTCTAACGTCTGACGTAGACATTGTTGTACGATGGGCCAAAAATGTTTTCCACTGCTTGTGTACATGGCATCATGACCGGACTGGGTGCTACGTCGACCTGTATACCAGTAACAACTAGTGAAGGCAACCTGATATGCTCATCGATATCCTGTGACAATCATTGTAATATTACGTAAGCATAATCGACGATGCAATTTATCTTCAAAATTGAAGTTTTTAAATTCTCACCTGATAGACCTGACTAGGTCCTGTGTGACTCATGTATTGCGCCTCCTGGGCAAGTACCTCATGGTAAGTCTGGCTCTCAACCGCTGCCATCGTCGGTGTACAGAATGTATCGTCCCAATTGACAAAATTATTTGATTCCTGCAATGCATATTTTAGTATTGTAATCAATATAATAAAAACTTATTTGAAATTTCTTACAAATAATATTTGCGGTTACTTGATAAACTTGACTAGGTCATGCGTTGTCTTGCGCGAATAGCAGCGATGGGTCATTGCCAATAAGTGTTGCATAGAACTATAAGGATTGTTCCTGTGTTTCGCCCTGATAGACCTGACTAGGTCCCGTCTCGCCCTGCGTGGTCGTGCCTTGATTCTCTACTCCGTACAATAAATATTTCACAATCTTGATAAATATAATCGACAACAGGTTAAAGTATTTTCAATTTATTATACTTACCAGATTAACTTGACTAGGTCCAGCTGCGAATCCTCCGAAACATTCATTTAACCCTTCATTTGTTTCGAACCATCTCTCATGATAGTTGGGATTTTCATCGTGAGGAAACACAGGGATGGGTTCTCGATCATTCGAAACGTCGCCATCTGAGATGTCATCGATGTTGTCTGGAAGATTAGCCTCCCTAAACATGCTTTGTAATTTAGGCTCCATACCGTTGTCTCTGAGAAGGCCACAGCTTGCTTTGAGAAAAAAATTTCATATTTTTTTGTAAGTCTTCGTTTTGGCCAGTTGCATAGCCGCCGAGACGATCTTGATCCCTCGTAATGCCTACAAAATAAAAAAAGATGTCGTCACCTACAAGAAATTATAATATTAATAGATAATAAATTTTTAATTTAATAAAACTTACATCACGCGTGGATTTCGGGACACTGGGGATGTACCCTATTTCGCCAATACAATCTCTGTATTCTGGGGTGGGATTATCAAGACCCTCTATGCACCGGTTTTCCAGGAAGATATTGAAAATGCAGTGATTCTGGAACCAATGTCAATATGGCAATATCTCAATGTCGCTCCAATACCCGGTTGGAACAACCAAGTGATCTGCTGGATTAGATGTCTGATCAACGTAATTTTTGTGCACATCGTACCAATTTCCTCGTCCCGACACGGCACTGTGAATAATTTTGTGTAATCGGCATACCTCATCCTCCGCAAGCGAGAGTGGCGGTGGAATGACCTGTGAAAATCCGAACTGCCTCATCACACGATCTGGATAATGATGCTCAATTATCCAGAAGTGTACAAGTGGCACACGGGCTAGCTATACGCCGCTTTCATAATAAACTCGCAACGGGAGCGCATTCGGGATCTCAGCTAACATCTCTCTGTAAGGTTCCCAAATTACCATGTAATCCTCTAGCTTCTGCAGTTCGTTGCGAAAATAACTAACACCACTCAGATGGTGACCTACATGGTAATCATAGAGATAACACCATTTTTTTTCCGAATGCAGGACAACGGTGTGCATCGGGTTACGCCAATTTGGAGTCCAATTATGTCTGGCACGAGGACGGCCGGTCGGTAATCGAGACCAGCACCAATGCTGTAGAAACACAGTCGGGCCTGCCATAATCTTTGTTTTACGCTGTGCCGCAACACAAAGGCTTCTATAGAGATATGCCAGAACAGCCCCACCCCAGTTGTATTGATTCGGTGTGTCAAGATTTTGTAAAAATTGTAAATACTTTACCGGAACTGAATCTCCCGAAGAATCAGTAAAAAGTATAGACCCGAACAAGTCGAGTACATAAGCCCTGGTGTACTGGCGTACCTGCTCATCTGTAGGCTGACCTGACATCGCAATAAACCGATCACGCAATAACTTCAAATTTATGGCATACCCAGAAGTACTGCAAACCTCTTGAGGGTCGTTCAGCCCAGATCTCTTCTTATTTTTAAACAACACACTTGCGGTCCCAGCTCCGAGAAGTTCATCTACTAAGTTAGACCAATCATTGTCAGAAGGGCCCGTTACCAGTGACCCCGTGATCGGCAGCGTCCAGAGACAAGAAACATCCTGAAGAGTAATCGTCACCTCTCCCACGGGAAGATGAAAGCTGTGAGTCTCTGGTCTCCATCGCTCCACGAGACTAGCGAGAAGTGCAGAGTCGATATTTATGTTACTCATTCGAGACACCTGATACAAGCCAAGCCGAGTCTTAGCAAGAATGGCTCACAAAGGCTGTGGTACGCAATCCCATTCCAGAGGTGTCGAACTTGAACCCCTCTATCTCTGTAATCCTGTCAATGTTATACAAATTGATTGAAATAAAATACTCTAATTTAAACACTTATATCATTTCATAAAAATATATATTATTTGATTAATTCCATAACTTACATCATCATTTATCCGTGAGATCTTATGTTGCTCGTGCGGCATCCATAATAAATCGCTAAAATTATTTGCTGATAATGACGGATCCAAAAAATCCTCATTATTTGTAGCTGCAGCATCTGTAGGGCCACACGGACCATGGCTACTTGACATTCTGCATGAATAAAATTTTGAAATAATTACTTATAACATGAAGGCATAGCAATTTCGCTTGCACAAAAAAAAAACATGAAGTTATATAGTAAGATAAGATTTTATAATCCACCATTTTGATACATTATTATACATAAATAGTTATCAGTAATATTGACACTAACATGAATAAATATAATAAGAGGTGTGAATTATCTAATTTATCAATTCTTCTAAACTAATAGAATGATCAATTCAATTTCGTAATACATTCTAAATCATTAAACTACTTCCACTAATTTTTTTACGTTACCAATAATTCGAAATGAATGAACTAAGAAAATTGATTTGGCAATAATCAAAATAATGCTTTGATTAATCAAACAAAATTGATTACACCATATTCTTCGAAACCCTAACCACAAATTTACCAATTTTACTAGAATACAATTACCAAACTAATAAAATTAATCATTTCACAACAAATTAAATGTAAAATTATTATTAATTAACTCATTTTTACACTAACTTTTTTATTAATCAAACAATTGTTTACACCATATTCTTCGAAACCCTAACAACAAATTTATCAATTTTACTAGAATACAATTACCAAACTAATAAAATTAATCATTTCACAACAAATTAAATGTAAAATTATTATTAACTCATTTTTACACTAATTTTTTTATTAATCAAACAAAATTGATTACACCATATTCTTCGAAACTCTAACCACAAATTTATCAGTTTTACTAGAATACAATTACCAAACTAATAAAATTAATCATTTCACAACAAATTAAATGTAAAATTATTATTAATTAACTCATTTTTACACTAATTTTTTTATTAATCAAACAAAATTGATTGCACCATATTTTTCTAAACCCTAACTACAAATTTATCAATTTTACTAAAATATAAACATCAAAGTACTAAAATTAATCATTTCACAACAAATTAAATATAAAATTGGGTTTAATTAACTGATTTGATACTAATTTTTTTCAGTTTAAAAAAAAATACCGAAATTTGCGGAATGGAGACAGGAGGAGACGTCGGTGCTAGGTAGGTGGGGCGTAATCTGCGGCCAAGGACAGGAATTTCCTCACCATCCGTGGAGCGTGCGTCCTGGCCGGTCCTTTGCGTGCGCCGTGGAGCTTCCGCAGTCTCTCGATGTCTCTCTCGCTGTCTCTCTTTTCTATTTCTGTCTGTCGCGTGCAAGGGAGAGGATATAATACCTAGGGACGGTGATAAAGTAACCGTTTGTGACGGACGTTGACAGTGTAAACGTCCCTAGGGACGTTGACAGACTCACCGTCCGTTGTTTTTTTTTTTTCTTCGGACTCTGTTTGGGATTAAGCCTAATGGGGGGATTGATTAAGGTTAACAGGGACGTTGATTTTGTCTTCGTCTGCAGGGACGTTAACAAACCCAACGGTCTTATTAGATTTAAAAAAAACTCGAAATTGTTCCCCCTTTTCAATATTTATTTAATTTAATTTCGATTAATAAAAAAACCGGCAGCTTAATCGGTAGGTGAGGTGATGGCAAAGTTTGAACCATGCGAATCTTTATCCATTCCGAATTTGTTACTTTCAATACTTCAACCGCTTCGCCCCCATTTTTTTTTATTAATAATAAAAAAAATATCGAAATAGAGGTACATTTTTATGAAATATGATTTTATAAAAAGATGAAATTCCTGCATATCAGCTACAATGATGTACGGGGATGCCAGACAGAATAAACATCTCCTTTCACTGCTATAGGTGATATTGTTCACGTCTGGATCCAAAATTAATATATTAGATCACTACAGCGATGGATGGAGATATCTATTCCCAGGGGTGGGCCCAGCATAGTCCGGGGAATTTATCAGTTCCGACTAGATTTGCTTCTCCCATGAATTTTTTTTTGCCCCCCTTCCCCCTCTCTGAATGTTTAATTGGTAATTCAGATTAAATTTATAGTTAAAATTAAAATAAATTTCTTGAAATATGATTGACAATTATAATTATAAGTCAGAATATCATAAATTACAAGTCAGAGCATTATAAAATATAAGTTAAATTATTTATGTTTATCAAATATCTAATTAGTTAATGGGTTTAAATCTGAGCAGCTATTTAAATCCAATTCGATATTATTTTGCCCTCTCCTAACGAAAATTCTGAATCTGCCCCTGTCTATTCCGTTCGCCAAACGGGAACAAAATTTTAGAGTCAAGTTCACAAGAGGTTGGGTGAACTTAGGAGCACCCTAGTTCTACTATATATATATATATATATGAGTAGAACTAGAGTGCTCTTAGGAGTACCAAGTCCTTTGTACTCTTAACTCTAGAACCTATCGGATTAACTTTAAATAACGAATCCAAACCGTTGAAATCCTTCTACCTAACGAGTGATGCCTCTACATGTGAAAATTTTAAAGTTTCGATTGAATTTGTATAAAGTCAAGTGGTCAAAAGTCTTCCAAAAAATAAATGCATTAAAATTAATTTAGAAACCTTCTAATTTTGACCACTTGACTTTATACTAAATTAATTCGAAACTTAAAATTTTTCACATGTAGACGCATCACTCGTAAGGTAGAAGGATTTTAACAGTTTGGATTCGTCGTTCGAAGTTAATCCGATAAATTTTAGAATTAAAAGAGTACAAAAAAGCTTGGTACTCCTAGGAACACTCTAGTTCTACTCTATATATATATACTTTTTTTTTTCTTTTTTAAATCTTCACAAAGATTGCAAAGTTATAAACGAAACTCGAACTCGCAACTTTTGAGTTATCACAATTTTGAAATTTCTTTTTCGATCAACTGTACTATCGTCTCATCTAATTTAAAATTAGGTAGACTCTTTATTGAAAAAAGAATTTAGGGTAATGCTCATTTCTATTCACGTCAACAAGGTGGTGGTAGGTTGCTTTCTACTTTTGACTAGAAGATGTGAATGGAATAAAGTTAAATGGACTAGTGCACTTATGGTGGTAAAAACTTTGTAGCTCTTAGCTTGATAGTGACTCGTATCTAACTTGTTTGTTACTGGATCAAGCTGTTAACGAATCAGTTCATTACTAGATTAGTCCAGAATTAACAAGTTCAAACTGGAATCTAGCTTGTTTGCCAGCTAGCAAGCTGGTTCGGAAAAACATCAATTTGTGAATTTGTGTGTATTTTATACTGTCTAGCTCGGTTCAGCTCGATCCAGAAAGTTTGTAGAATTTATTTTCTTCTTAAAACAAAATCCTGCCAGACTCAGCAAGCCAGCTTGTCAGTTCACGAGCTAGCTTGTACTGGCTTATCACTATTTCAAGCTATGATTTTAGTTCGAATGCTGTAGGTCCAGCTCGTTTGGCTATAACTTGGTTCAGAATTAATAAGCTGAGCTAAAGAGTAGTTTGATTAGTGTTCTAACTTTGAACCCTGGACCCGTGAATCCGGTTCGGTCTGCCCTTGACCCGTGCCCGCCCGGCCTGGACCGTGTACGGGTTTGGCCAGGTTCACGGGTTGGTCGGACCGGGCAAAAATCGGGACCGAGTTTGAAATTTGTGCTATGCATATATTTTTCTTTAAGATTCGTTCCAAGTTAAAAAGAATGGTCCGAATTGCATAATTTTGAAAAAAATTCCCACTGCCCGAAATAAAAAAGAATAAAAAAAGGTAAAAAAAAAAAAAACCTAGTCCGGCCTGAGTTGGACCAGGTCCGTCCGAACCGCCAACTCGTGCGGGCAAGAGTAAAAGGACAGGTAAGGGTCGAGTTTCAAAAATTTTACCCATCCGAATCTGTCCGGCCAACCCGAGAACCTGCCGAACTCGTGAACCCATCCGGGTTGGACCCAGTTCGTCCCGGTCCGCCTGTTATAAGAACACTTGCTCAAACGGAGCTAGTTCATTGACACCCTTGATACACTGGACTTGGAAGTAAACTAGGTGGTCTTCGGGAGAAGTTTATTAAAATCAATATCCCCCCCAAACCATATTAAAATCAATATTCCCCCCCAAACCATATTAAAATCAATATTCCCCTTCCATCTAGGACCCACCCACATAACAACTTTCCAGTTTCCACATGGCTTGACCATTTGCACCTGTCAATTTTCTCGCTATAATGGACTCATATAGAAGAAATGAAGTGGTCAAAGATGTCATTTTCTTGGGACCACTTGCATTCAGCACAAGTACAAAATAGTTGTAATCTAACCAGAAAGTCCCCCGAAAATTTTATTTTTACCATTTAAAAAATCCAATAACCAATTTCCTTCCGATTTCCTATTTTATCAAAATTGCAGTTTGAAATTGCGACTCTTCGTTTCCTTTCTATTCCGTGATTTTTATTTATATCCAAAATTAAATATAAATTGTCAAATAAGCCAACAGAAGCTGGGTATTCATAAAAATGTCCAAACTGACCAATTATTGGCCGGTACTTAATTTTTAATAGAAACCGACAAATAAATGGACAGTCTTTCACTATTTTTTTTTTTGAAAAGTTATAATTTTTATATTTTTTATTTTAATATTAAAAATATTTTATATATTTCTCCAAAAATAGATGTAATACTATATAATCTGATTTATTAGAAAGACTGCAACAAATAATCAAGATTAATATTTTTCAGGTCGGATTTTTCGCGGATGTAAGAAAAATTAAAATATTTATTTGTGTGTAATTGAAAAAAAAAATGATTTGAATATGAGTTATTGATCCCGGTTCAAAAGTGACTTCGAGGTAAATACGTAAAATATTGTGGTTCTTCTGTACATTTAATTTTTAAGATTTTGTATCTATTTAGGAAAAAAAAATGTAATAAATGATTACATGGAAAAAAAATTCGAATTAAATTTTAATGTTTTCAAAAATAGAAAAACCACAATATTTTCTGTATTTATCTAGAAGTGACTTTTTAACCAGGATCAATAACTCATATTCAAATCATTTTTTTTTTCAATAATACACAGAGAAATATTTTAATTTTTCTTACAGCCGTGAAAAATCCGGCTTGAAAAATATTGTTTAGGGTTATTTGTTGTAGTCTTTGTAATAAATCAATTATATAGTATTACATCTATTTTTGAAGAAATATATAAAGTATTTTCAATATTTCAATTAAAAAAATAAAGAAATTATAACATTTACTAATTAAATAAAAAAAATTGTAATAAATGATTACATTTGACCAAAATTAGATTAAATTTTTATTTATTTAAAAAATAGAAAAATCACAATATTTTCTATATTTACCTAGAAATGACTTTTGAACCAGAATCAATAACTCAGATTCAAAGTATTTTTTTTCCAATAACACAAAGAAATATTTTAATTTTTCTTACAGGCGCGAAAAGTCCAACCTGAAAAATATTGATCCGGCTTATTTGTTGCAGTGTTTCTAATATAATATTACATCTATTTTTGAAGAAATATTTAAAATACTTCAAATATTTCAATAAAAAAATTATAACTTTTTCTAAAAAATAATAAAAATTAAGTACAGGCCAATTATTAGCCGATTTTTATTAAAAATTAAGGGTTGGATTGGCTGGTTTTGGATATTTTTATATATAACTTCAGTGAGTATATTTGATAATTTGTATTTAATTTTCGATATAAATAAAAATCTCGGCTCTCTGACCATTACGTTACATCAGATAACAGTTAAAATGTGGGTGGGCCCCACTTAAGTATAAATATAAATTTTTATAAGTCACGCGGACAAGTGCACAACTAGGGCTGCAAACGGACCAAACCAAATCGAATCTGGCTAGGTTCGAATTCGAGTTCGTTAAACTTCGAATCGAACTGGTTCGCTTCGAAGACCCTGTTTCGAACTATAGGCTCACGTTCGAACTAGTTCGGTTTGATTCGTTAACAGTTCGAATTTGAGGCTGATGGCTGGAAATAGGGAGAGTGAGAGGAGAGGAGAGGAGCGGAGAGGAGAGTGATGAGGCAGGGAGAGAAGTTTCGCGAGCGAGAGAGAGAAGGACTTTGCATATCCATGGTGGCGCGCGACCTCTGTGTGAAAGAAAAAAGAGAGACAAAGAGAAAGCAGGAGACAAAGAGACAGAGAGTCAGAGAGAAAGAGAAAAAGTTATCTCAACTTTTGCGTCACTTTTTGGAGTTTGCAATTCAACGGTTCAAATACGTTCTCCACGAATCTCAAAGCTTAAATTTTGTGACCTTTTAATTGGGCCTGATCAAAATCCATTCTCCACCGATCTCCACCAATCTCAAACGTTAAATATGCAAACTCACGAATCCATTTCAAATTTTCGAACACGGAGATTCGAACCTCTCTATGTTCGCGAACCATTTCGAACGAATCTATACAGGTTCGAATTTGGTTCGAAATTAATTCGAATCGAACCAGTTTGATTAATTTCGAATCGAATTTAATTTCGAATCGATTTTTTTTCGAATTTTTTCGAATCAAACTCAAATCGAATTACGAACTACGAATTTTTTTTGCAGCCCTATGCACAACGATGAAATGAGGAGCTTTTTTTTATAAACCATAATTAAAAAAAAAAAAGTTACAATTTCAACATAATTAGTCAAGTTTTTACAAAAACTATAAGAAACGGTTTGGCAACCCGTTATCTATATTCCCAAAACGGGTTGCCAAACCGTTTTTGACTTTTTTCAGTTTTAACTTAAAAAACGGACTGCCAAACCGTTTTGGGGATATAGAGAATGGGTTGCCAAACCGTTTCTTATGGTTTTTGTAAAAACTCGGCTAATCATGCTGAAATCGTAACTTTTTTTTTTTTTAATTATGGTTTATAAAAAAACTCTGAAATGAGGGTGGGCCTCACTTAAATATAAGTTAAAGGACAATGTAAAGTGGGAACGAAGGAACAAAGTGAGTTTGAGTCGATAAGAACCTAACGTTGCACTTTATTCTCATCTGCATATTCAACATTTTCTAAGAAATTATTTTAATCAATTTTGTTCCATTACAAAATTTATATAATGGCCCAAATATTCCTCGCTGTTCTGACAGTACTCTATATCAAGGAAATAAAAAAAGCTAGTACAGCAGTTTGAAACTGCGGTGTCTTTCTGTGAGACCGCAGTTTGAAATTGCAATCTCAGCTAATAAAACCGCAGTTTCAAACTCTAACATCATGGTAAAATTGAAATTTCTCTAGAAATCGGATTAAATGGTTTTTCTTTTCAAAGAGATGGTAAAAGAAAAATTTTCAGTTCATTCCATTCCATTACTTTTCTTTATTGAAGCTCACTTTGAATTTGCCTACAAATAAGCAAACATGGTGTAGATTACTCTGGAACCAGTGTTTTTAAAAAAAATATATATTTAGTCCGATTATTCGTTAGTGGTGACTAAATCAGTGTTGCAAAAAGCGGTAGATTAATCGTTGACGGTGACTAAACTGTCACAAATAGATATTTGTTAGAACGTTTTGCAGATTAGACTGATTAATCGACCGATTTATCCAATTAATTGCTTGTTTTCTATTTGAACGGCTTGATTAATCGTCTATATTTCATTTATACGGCCGATTAGTTGATCACCATTTTTATTATTCTTTTTTCTGTATTTATTCTTTATATGCACTATACTTTATTAAAATCTTTACTAAATGACAATTTTATGAAACTTTATTAATTTACAAAGAAATTAAGTGAAAAAAAGTTTATTTGAAAATTTTGATAAGTCAAATTAATTATTTTTTAATAAATTATGAGTATATATATAACTTTAATAAAACGCAAAATTTCCCGTAAAATTTTGTTTATTCAACCACATACCAATTGAAAGATTGCACCTACCCTATCCGGCCAATTAACAACAGTGCCTCGAGCCTAGACTTGAAAGGATTGCATTCCTTTTCCTGCTCCATCACAAGGTTCTCTTTTATTTCCTGCATTATATATATATCCGGATAGACAGCTAGCGTACCCATTGCCTTAATAGTCCAATTTAATTATCCTTGATTTGGGTACTAGAGAAGTGATGAACAAAGAGATCATTTCTAAATTATCCACAATTATTCTCTTTCTCCTTTCTTTCTCACCTTTTGCCATCCCAATCGATACCTTACTGAGTGCTCAAAACCTTACAGATGGAAAGACTCTCGTCTCACCAAAATCCGTATTTGAGCTCGGGTTCTTCAGCCCTGGCTCATCCAGAAATCGTTTCGTGGGTGTATGGTTCACAGTCTCACGAGACACTGTTGTATGGGTCGCAAACAGAGATCGTCCCTTGAACAACACCTCTGGCACACTAACCTTAAATAAGAGAGGGTCAATAATGCTATATGATTCAACAGGAAGGACAGTATGGTCATCTAGCTCTAACTCCTCAAGTGATGCCAATA
>CAXKVW010000561.1:5000-312305 GCA_964058825.1 Carex arenaria
TTTGCTCTTGTTCGTGTGCTTAACAAACTCAATTGTCGTTGTTCAAATGTTTCTTAACCTCTTTTGCCCTTGTTCTTGTGCTTAACAACATCATTTGCCCTTGTTCATGTGCTTAACAACTTCAATTCCCGTTGTTCATATGCTTCTTAACATCTTTTAACGTTGTTCCTGTACTTAGCAACATTATTTACACTTGTTGTTTTGCTTAACAAATTCATTTGTTTGTTGTTCTTGCGCTTTGCAACATAACCATTGATCTTGTGCTTATGAAACTCACTTGCTTTTGTTCTAGTGCTTAGGAACATAATCCTTGATCTTGTTCTTATGAACCTCATTTGCCCTTGTTGGTGTGCTTAACAACCTCAATTTTCGTTGTTCATATGCTTCTTAACCTCTTTTGCCCTTTTTCTTATGCTTAACAATATTATTTACGCTTGTTCTTGTGCTTAACAACCTCATTTGTCGTTCTTCTTGTGCTTTGCAACATAATTTTTCCTTGATCTTGTGCTTATAAACCTCATTTGCATTTGTTCGTGAGCTTAGGAACCTCATTTGCCCTTGTTTGTGTGCTTAACAACCTCTTTTGCCCTTGATCTCGTGCTTGTGAACCTCATTTGTCGTTGTTCTTGCACTATGCAACATAATTTGCCCTTGATATTGTGCTTATGAACCTCATTTGTATTTGTTCTTATGCTTAGGAACCTCATTTGCCCTTGTTCGTGTGCTGAACAACCTCAATTGTCGTTGTTCATATGCTTCTTAACCTCTTTTATTCTTGTGCTTAACATAACCTCATTTTATTTACTGTCAAAAGAGGTTGTTAAGCACAAGATCAACCTCAATTGCCGTTGTTCATATGCTTATCTCTTTTGCCCTTGTTCTTGCCCTTGTTCTTGTACTTAACAACCTCATTTGCCCTTGTTCATGTGCTTAAAAACCTCATTTCCAAAATATCAATGACAAATTATGTTGCAAAGCGCAAGAACAATGCCAATTGAGGTTGTTAAGCACACAAACAAGGGAAAATGAGGTTCCTAAGCACAAGAACAAATGCAAAGGAGGTTCATAAGCACAAGATCAATGAAAAATTATATTGCAAAGCGCACGAACAACGATAAATAAGGTTGTTAAGCACAACAACAAGTGTAAATGATGTTGCTAAGCACAAAAACAATGTCAAAAGAGGTTAAGAAGCATATGAACAACGACAATTGAGGTTGTTAAGCAGACGAACAAGGGCAAATCAGGTTCATAAGCACGAGATCAAGGATTATGTTGCTAAGCACAATAACAAAAGCAAATGAGGTTCATAATCACAAGATCAAGGGCTATATAAGAAAGCACAAGAACAACAACAAATTAATTTGTTAAGCACAAGAACAAGTGTAAATAATGTTCCTAAGCACAAGAAAAAAGGAAAAAGAGGTTAATAAGCATATGAACAACGGCAATTGAGGTTCTTACGCACACGAACAAGGGAAAAGGAGGTTCCAAAGCACAAGAACAAATGCAAATGAGGTTCGTAAGCACAAGATCAAGGTCAAAAGAGGTTGTTAAGCACACAAACAATGCCAATTGAGGTTGTTAAGCACACAAACAAGGGATAATGAGGTTCCTAAGCACAAGAACAAATACAAATGAAGTTCATAAGCACAAGATCAATGGCAAATTATGTTGCAAAGTGTAAGAACAACGACAAAAGAAGTTGTTAAGCACACGAACAACGCCAATGAGGTTGTGAAGAAGCATGTGAACAACAACAATTGAGGTTCATAAGCACAAGATGAAGGATTATGTTCCTAAGAACAAGAACAAAAGCAAATGAGGTTCATAAGCACAAGATCAAGGATTATGTTGGAAAGCGCAAGAACAACAATAAATGAATTTGTTAAGCACAAGAACAAGTGTAAATGATGTTGTTAAGCACAAGAACAAGGGAAAAAGAGGGTAATACGCATATGAACAATGGCAATTGAGGTTGATCTTGTGCTTAACAACCTCTTTTGACACTAAACAAAATGAGGTTATGTTGCTCATTTGCATTTGTTGGTGTGCTTAACAACCTCAATTGACGTTTTCCGTGTTCTTAACAACCCCTTTTGACCTTGAGCTTGTGTTTATGAACCTCATTTGCATTTGTTCTTATGTATAGGAACATCATTTCTCCTTGTTCGTGTGCTTAACAACCTCAATTGTCGTTGTTCATATGCTTCTTAACCTCTTTTGCCCTTGTTCTTGTGCTTAGCAACATCATTTACACTTGTTCTTGTGCTTAACAACCTTATTTATCGTTGTTCTTGCGCTTTGCAAAATAATTTACCCATGATGTTGTGCTTATGAACCTCATTTGCATTTGTTCTTGTGCTTAGGAACCTCATTTTCCCTTGTTTGTGTGCTTAACAAACTCAATTGGCGTTGTTTGTGTGCTTAACAACCTCTTTTTCCCTTGACCTTGTGCTTGTGAACCTCATTTACACTTGTTCTTGTGCTTAACAACCTCATTTGTTGTTGTTCTTGCGCTTTGCAACATAATTTTCCATTGATCTTGCGCTTATGAGCCTTATTTTCATTTGTTTTTGTGCTTTGGAACCTCATTTGCACTTGTTTATGTGTTTAACGACCTCAATTGGCATTTTTCGTGTGCTTAACAACATCTTTTGCACTCGATGTTATTCTTATGAACCACATTTGCATTTGTTCTGGTGCTTAGGAACCTCATTTGTACTTGTTTGTGTGCTTAACAACCTCAATTGGCATTGTCCGTGTGCTTAACAACATCTTTTACCATAGATCTTGTTCTTATGATTTGCCCTTGTTCATGTGCTTAACAACTTCAATTCCTGTTGTTCATATGCTTTTTAACATCTTTAGCCCTTGTTCTTGTGCTTAGGAACCTCATTATCCCTTGTTTGTGTGCTTAACAACATCAATTGTCGTTGTTCATATGCTACTTAATTTTTTTTGCCCTTGTTCTTGTGCTTAGCAACATCATTTACACTTGTTCTTGTGCTTAACAACCTCATTTTTCGTTCATCATTTGCAAAATAATTTACCCATGATCTTGTGCTTATGAACCTCATTTGCATTTGTTCTTGTGCTTAGGAACCTCATTTTCCCTTGTTTGTGTGCTTAACAAACTCAATTGGCGTTGTTTGTGTGCTTAACAACCTCTTTTGCCCTTGATCTTATGCATATCAACCTCATTTACACTTGTTGTTGTGCTTAACAACCTCATTTGTCGTTGTTCTTGCGCTTTGCAACATAATTTGCCCTTGATCTTGCACTTATAAACCTCTTTTGCCCTTGATCTTGTGCTTAGGAACCTCAATTACACTTGTTCTTGTGCTTAACAATCTAATTTGTCGTTGTTCTTGTGCTTTGCAACATAATTTGTCCTTGATCTTGCGCATATAAATATCATTTGCATTTGTTCTTGTGCCTAGGAACCTCATTTGCACTTGTTTGTTTGCTTAACAACCTCAATTAGCGTTGTTCATATGGTTAACAACCTCTTTTGTCCTTGATCTTGTGCTGATGAATCTCATTTTCACTTGTTCTTGTGCTTACGAACCTCATTTTCCCTTGTTTATGTGCTTAACAACCTCCATTGTCATTTTTCGTGTGCTTAACGACCTCTTTTGCAATCGATCTTGTGCTTATGAACCTGATTTGCATTTGTTCTTGTGCTTACGAACCTGATTTGCACTTGTTTGTGTGCTTAACAACCTCAATTGGCGTTGTTCGTGTGCTTAACAACTTCTTTTGACCTTGATCTTGTGCTTATGAACCTCATTTGCATTTGTTCTTGTACTGAGGAATATCATTTTCCCATCTTCGTGTACTTAACAACCTCAATTGTCGTTGTTCATATGTTTCTTAACCTCTTTTGCCCTTGTTCTTGTGCTTAGCAACATCATTTACACTTGTTCTTGTGCTTAACAACCTTTGTCGTCGTTCTTGCGATTTGCAACATAATTTGCCCTTAATCTTGTGCTTATGAACCTCATTTGCATCTGTTCTTGTGCTTAGGAACCTCATTTTCCATTGTTTGTGTGCTTAACAACTTCAATTGGCGTTTGTCGTGTGCTTAACAACCTCCTTTGCCCCCGATCTTTTTCTTATGAATGTCATTTGCATTTGTTATTGTACTTAGGAACCTCATTTGCACTTGTTTGTGTGCTTAACAACCTCAATTGGCGTTTTTCGTGTGCTTAACGACCTCTTTTGTCCTCGATCTTGTGCTTATGAAACTCATTTGCATTTGTTCTTGTGCTTAGTTACCTCATTTGCACTTGTTTGTGTGCTTAACAACCTCAATTGGCGTTCTTCGTGTGCTTAACAACTTCTTTTGACCTTGATCTTGTGCTTATGAACCTGATTTGCATTTGTTCTTGTGCTTAGGAACCTCATTTACCCTTGTTGGTGTGTTTAACAACCTCAATTGCCGTTGTTCATATGCTTCTTAACCTCGTTTACCGTTGTTTTTGTGCTTAGAAAAATCATTTACACTTGTTCCTGTACTTAACAATCTCAATTGGCGTTATTCGTGTGCTTAACAACCTCTTTTGTCATTGTTCTTGCGCTTTGCAACATAATTTGTCCTCGTTCTTGTGCTTATGAACCTGATTTGCCCTTGTTCGTTTGCTTAACAACCTCAATTGTCGTTGTTCATATGCTTCTTAACCTCTTTTGCCCTTGTTCTTGTGCTTAGCAACATCATTTACACTTGCTCTTGTGCTTAACAACCTTATTTATCGTTGTTCTTGCGCTTTGCAAAATAATTTACCCATGATCTTGTGCTTATGAACCTCATTTGCATTTGTTCTTGTGCTTAGGAACCTCATTTTCCCTTGTTTGTGTTGTTAACAAACTCAATTGGCGTTGTTTGTGTGCTTAACAACCTCTTTTGCCCTTGATCTTATGCATATCAACCTCATTTACACTTGTTGTTGTGCTTAACAACCTCATTTGTCGTTGTTCTTGCGCTTTGCAACATAATTTGCCCTTGATGTTGCGCTTATGAACCTCTTTTGCCCTTGATCTTGTGCTTAGGAACCTCAATTACACTTGCTCTTGGGCTTAACAATCTCATTTGTCGTTGTTCTTGTGCTTTGCAACATAATTTGTCCTTGATCTTGCGCATATAAACCTCATTTGCATTTGTTCTTGTGCCTAGGAACCTCATTTGCACTTGTTTGTTTGTTGAACAACCTTAATTAGCGTTGTTCATATAGTTAACAACCTCTTTTGTCCTTGATCTTGTGCTGATGAACCTCATTTACACTTGTTCATGTGCTTACGAACCTCATTTTCCCTTGTTTATGTGCTTAACGACCTCCTTTGGCATTTTTCGTGTGCTTAACTACCTCTGTTGCAATCAATCTTGTGCTTATCAACCTCATTTGCATTTGTTCTTGTGCTTACGAACCTGATTTGCACTTGTTTGTGTGCTTAACAACCTCAATTGACGTCATTCGTGTGCTTAACAACTTCTTTTGACCTTCATCTTGTGCTTATGAACCTCATTTGCATTTGTTCTTGTGCTTAGGAACCTCATTTGCCCTTGTTCGTGTGCTTAACAACCTCAATTGTCGTTGTTCATATACTTCTTAACCTCTTTTGCCCTTGTTCTTGTGCTTAGCAATATCATTTACACTTGTTCTTGTGCTTAACAACCTTTGTCGTCGTTCTTGCGATTTGCAACATAATTTGCCCTTGATCTTGTGCTTATGAACCTCATTTGCATCTGTTCTTGTGCTTAAGAACCTCATTTTCCATTGTTTGTGTGCTTAACAACTTCAATTGGCGTTTGTCGTGTGCTTAAAAACCTCCTTTGCCCCCGATCTTGTTCTTATGAATGTCATTTGCATTTGTTCTTGTACTTAGGAACCTCATTTGCACTTGTTTGTGCGCTTAATAACCTCAATTGGCATTTTTCGTGTGCTTAATGACCTCTTTTGTCCTCGATCTTGTGCTTATGAACCTCATTTGCATTTGTTCTTGTGCTTAGGTACCTCATTTGCACTTATTTGTGTGCTTAACAACCTCAATTGGCGTTCTTCGTGTGCTTAACAACTTCTTTTGACCTTGATCTTGTGCTTATGAACCTGATTTGCATTTGTTCTAGTGCTTAGGAACCTCCTCTGCCCTTGTTCGTGTGCTTAACAACCTCAATTGTCGTCGTTCATATGCTTCTTAACCTCGTTTACCGTTGTTTTTGTGCTTAGCAAAATCATTTACACTTGTTCTTGTGCTTAACAATCTCAATTGGCGTTGTTCGTGTGCTTAACAACCTCTTTTGTCGTTGTTCTTGTGCTTTGCAACATAATTTGCCATTGATCATGCGCTTACGAGCCTCATTTTCATTTGTTTTTGTGCTTAGGAACCTCATTTGCACTTGTTTATGTGCTTAACGACCTCAATTGGCATTTTTCGTACGCTTAACAACCTCTTTTGCTCTCGATGTTATTCTTATGAACCACATTTGCATTTGTTCTTGTGCTTAGGAACCTCATTTGTACATTTTTGTGTGCTTAACAACCTCAATTGGCATTGTCCGTGTGCTTAATAACCTCTTTTGCCATAGATCTTGTGCTTATGAATCTCATTTGCCCTTGTTCATGTGCTTAACAACTTCAATTCACATTGTTCATATGCTTTTTAACATCTTTTGCCCTTGTTCTTGTGCTTAGGAACCTCATTATCCCTTGTTTGTGTGCTTAACAACCTGAATCTCATTTGCCCTTGTTCATGTGCTTAACAACTTCAATTCCCATTGTTCATATGCTTTTTAACATCTTTTGCCCTTGTTCTTGTGCTTAGGAACCTCATTATCCCTTGTTTGTGTGCTTAACAACCTGAATTGTCGCTGTTCATATGTGTCTTAACCACTTTTGCCCTTGTTCTTGTGCTTAGCAACATCATTTACACTTGTTCTTGTGCTAAACAACCTCATTTGTCATTCATCTTGTGCTTTGCAACATAAATTAGCCTTGATCTTGTGCTTATGAACCTCATTTGCTTTTGTTCTTGTGCTTAGGAACCTCATTTTCCCTTGTTTGTGTGCTTAACAACCTCTTTTGCCCTTGATCTTGTGCTTATCAACCTCATTTACACTTGTTGTTGTGCTTAACAACCTCATTTGTCGTTGTTCTTGCGCTTTGCATCATAATTTGCCCTTGATCTTGCGTTGATGAACCTCTTTTGCCCTTGATCTTGTGCTTTACAATATTATTTGTCATTGTTCTTGTGCTTTGCAACATAATTTGTCCTTGATCTTGCGCTTATGAACCTAATTTGCATTTGTTCTTGTGCCTAGGAACCTCATTTGCACTTGTTTGTTTGGTTAACAACCTTAATTGGCGTTGTTCGAATGCTTAACAACCTCTTTTGACTTTGATCTTGTGCTTATGAACCTCATTTGGATTTGTTCTTATGCTTGTGAACTAAGCCCTTGTTCGTGTGCTTAACAACCTCAATTGTCGTTGCTCATAAGCTTCTTAACCTCTTTTGCCCTTGATCTTGCTCTGATGAATATCATTTGCATTTGTTCTTGTGGTTAGGAACCTCATTTGCAGTTGTTTGTTTGCTTAACAACCTCAATTGGCGTTGTTTGTATGCTTAACAACCTCTTTTGTCCTTGATCTTGTACATATGAACCTCATTTACACTTGTTCTTGTGCTTACCAACCTCATTTGCTCTTGTTTATGTGCTTAACGACCTCAATTGGCGTTTTTCGTGTGCTTAACGACCTCTTTTGCCCTCGATCTTGTGCTTATGAACCTCATTTCCATTAGTTCTTGTGCTTAGGAACCTCATTTGCACTTGTTTGTGTGCTTAACAACCTCAATGGGCGTTGTTCGTGTGCTTAACAATTGCTTTTGACATTGATCTTGTGCTTAGAAACCTCATTTGCCCTCAATGGACGTTGTTTGTTTGCATTTGTTCTTGTGCTTAGAAACCTCATTTGCCATTTTTCGTGTGCTTAACAACCTCAATTGTCGTTGTTCATATGCTTCTTAACATCTTTTACCCTTGTTCTTGTGCTTAGCAACATCATTTACACTTGTAATTGCGCTTAACAACCTCAATTGGCGTTATTTGTGTGCTTAACAACCTCTTTTGTCGTTGTTCTTGCGCTTTGCAACATAATTTGCCCTTGATCTCGAGCTTATGAACCTCATTTGCATTTGTTCTTGTGCTTAGGAACTTCTTTATCCCTTGTTTGTGTGGTTAACAACCTCAATTGGAGCTGTCTGTGTGCTTAACAACCTTTTTTGCCCTTGATCTTGTGCTTATGAACCTCATTTACACTTGCTCTTGTGCTTAACAACCTCATTTGTCGTTGTTCTTGCGGTTTGCAACATAATTTGCCCTTGATCTTGTGCTTATAAACCTCATTTGCATTTGTTCTTGTGCTTAACAACCTCATTTGCCCTTGTTCATGTGCTTAACAACCTCATTTGCACAAGATCAAGGGAAAATTAAGTTGCCAAGCGCAAGAACAACGTCAATTGAGGTTGTTAAGCACACAAACAAGGGAAAATGAGGTTCCTAAGCACAAGAAGAAATGCAAATGAGGTTCATAAGCACAAGATCAATGTTGAATTATGTTGCAAAGATCAAGGGTTACGGTGTAGGGTCTAGGGTCTAGGGTCTAGGGTCTAGGGTCTAGGGTCTAGGGTCTAGGGTCTAGGGTTCTAGGGTCTAGGGTTTAGGGTTTAGGGTTTAGGGTTTAGGGTTTAGGGGTTTAGGGTTTTAGGGTTTTAGGGTTTAGGGTTTGGGGTTTAGGGTTTAGGGTTTAGGGTTTAGGGTTTAGCGCTTGGCAACTTAATTTTCCCTTGATCTTGTGCAAATGAGGTTGTTAAGCACATGAACAAGGGCAAATGAGGTTGTTAAGCACAAGAACAAATGCAAATGAGGTTTATAAGCACAAGATCAAGGGCAAATTATGTTGCAAACCGCAAGAACAACGACAAATGAGGTTGTTAAGCACAAGAACAATTGTAAATGAGGTTCATAAGCACAAGATCAAGGGCAAAAAAGTTGTTAAGCACACAGACAGCTCCAATTGAGGTTGTTAACCACACAAACAAGGGATAAAGAAGTTCCTAAGCACAAGAACAAATGCAAATGAGGTTCATAAGCTCGCGATCATGGGCAAATTATGTTGCAAAGCGCAAGAACAACGACAAAAGAGGTTGTTAAGCACACAAATAACGCCAATTGAGGTTGTTAAGCGCAAGAACAAGTGTAAATGATGTTGCTAAGCACAAGAACAAGGGTAAAAGATGTTAAGAAGCATATGAACAACGACAATTGAGGTTGTTAAGCACACGAAAAATGGCAAATGAGGTTTCTAAGCACAAGAACAAATGCAAACAAACAACGTCCATTGAGGGCAAATGAGGTTTCTAAGCACAAGATCAATGTCAAAAGCAATTGTTAAGCACACGAACAACGCCCATTGAGGTTGTTAAGCACACAAACAAGTGCAAATGAGGTTCCTAAGCACAAGAACTAATGGAAATGAGGTTCATAAGCACAAGATCGAGGGCAAAAGAGGTCGTTAAGCACACGAAAAACGCCAATTGAGGTCGTTAAGCACATAAACAAGAGCAAATGAGGTTGGTAAGCACAAGAACAAGTGTAAATGAGGTTCATATGTACAAGATCAAGGACAAAAGAGGTTGTTAAGCATACAAACAACGCCAATTGAGGTTGTTAAGCAAACAAACAACTGCAAATGAGGTTCCTAACCACAAGAACAAATGCAAATGATATTCATCAGAGCAAGATCAAGGGCAAAAGAGGTTAAGAAGCTTATGAGCAACGACAATTGAGGTTGTTAAGCACACGAACAAGGGCTTAGTTCACAAGCATAAGAACAAATCCAAATGAGGTTCATAAGCACAAGATCAAAGTCAAAAGAGGTTGTTAAGCATTCGAACAACGCCAATTAAGGTTGTTAACCAAACAAACAAGTGCAAATGAGGTTCCTAGGCACAAGAACAAATGCAAATTAGGTTCATAAGCGCAAGATCAAGGACAAATTATGTTGCAAAGCACAAGAACAACGACAAATAATATTGTAAAGCACAAGATCATGGGCAAAAGAGGTTCATCAACGCAAGATCAAGGGCAAATTATGATGCAAAGCGCAAGAACAACGACAAATGAGGTTGTTAAGCACAACAACAAGTGTAAATGAGGTTGATAAGCACAAGATCAAGGGCAAAAGAGGTTGTTAAGCACACAAACAAGGGAAAATGAGGTTCCTAAGCACAAGAACAAAAGCAAATGAGGTTCATAAGCACAAGATCAAGGCTAATTTATGTTGCAAAGCACAAGATGAATGACAAATGAGGTTGTTTAGCACAAGAACAAGTGTAAATGATGTTGCTAAGCACAAGAACAAGGGCAAAAGTGGTTAAGACACATATGAACAGCGACAATTCAGGTTGTTAAGCACACAAACAAGGGATAATGAGGTTCCTAAGCACAAGAACAAGGGCAAATGAGGTTGTTAAGTACAAGAACAAGGGCAAGAACAAGGGCAAGAACATAATTTTCCATTGATCTTGCGCTTATGAGCCTTATTTTCATTTGTTTTTGTGCTTTGGAACCTCATTTGCACTTGTTTATGTGTTTAACGACCTCAATTGGCATTTTTCGTGTGCTTAACAACATCTTTTGCACTCGATGTTATTCTTATGAACCACATTTGCATTTGTTCTGGTGCTTAGGAACCTCATTTGTACTTGTTTGTGTGCTTAACAACCTCAATTGGCATTGTCCGTGTGCTTAACAACATCTTTTACCATAGATCTTGTTCTTATGATTTGCCCTTGTTCATGTGCTTAACAACTTCAATTCCTGTTGTTCATATGCTTTTTAACATCTTTAGCCCTTGTTCTTGTGCTTAGGAACCTCATTATCCCTTGTTTGTGTGCTTAACAACATCAATTGTCGTTGTTCATATGCTACTTAATTTTTTTTGCCCTTGTTCTTGTGCTTAGCAACATCATTTACACTTGTTCTTGTGCTTAACAACCTCATTTTTCGTTCATCATTTGCAAAATAATTTACCCATGATCTTGTGCTTATGAACCTCATTTGCATTTGTTCTTGTGCTTAGGAACCTCATTTTCCCTTGTTTGTGTGCTTAACAAACTCAATTGGCGTTGTTTGTGTGCTTAACAACCTCTTTTGCCCTTGATCTTATGCATATCAACCTCATTTACACTTGTTGTTGTGCTTAACAACCTCATTTGTCGTTGTTCTTGCGCTTTGCAACATAATTTGCCCTTGATGTTGCGCTTATGAACCTCTTTTGCCCTTGATCTTGTGCTTAGGAACCTCAATTACACTTGCTCTTGGGCTTAACAATCTCATTTGTCGTTGTTCTTGTGCTTTGCAACATAATTTGTCCTTGATCTTGCGCATATAAACCTCATTTGCATTTGTTCTTGTGCCTAGGAACCTCATTTGCACTTGTTTGTTTGTTGAACAACCTTAATTAGCGTTGTTCATATAGTTAACAACCTCTTTTGTCCTTGATCTTGTGCTGATGAACCTCATTTACACTTGTTCATGTGCTTACGAACCTCATTTTCCCTTGTTTATGTGCTTAACGACCTCCTTTGGCATTTTTCGTGTGCTTAACGACCTCTGTTGCAATCAATCTTGTGCTTATCAACCTCATTTGCATTTGTTCTTGTGCTTACGAACCTGATTTGCACTTGTTTGTGTGCTTAACAACCTCAATTGACGTCATTCGTGTGCTTAACAACTTCTTTTGACCTTCATCTTGTGCTTATGAACCTCATTTGCATTTGTTCTTGTGCTTAGGAACCTCATTTGCCCTTGTTCGTGTGCTTAACAACCTCAATTGTCGTTGTTCATATACTTCTTAACCTCTTTTGCCCTTGTTCTTGTGCTTAGCAATATCATTTACACTTGTTCTTGTGCTTAACAACCTTTGTCGTCGTTCTTGCGATTTGCAACATAATTTGCCCTTGATCTTGTGCTTATGAACCTCATTTGCATCTGTTCTTGTGCTTAAGAACCTCATTTTCCATTGTTTGTGTGCTTAACAACTTCAATTGGCGTTTGTCGTGTGCTTAAAAACCTCCTTTGCCCCCGATCTTGTTCTTATGAATGTCATTTGCATTTGTTCTTGTACTTAGGAACCTCATTTGCACTTGTTTGTGCGCTTAATAACCTCAATTGGCATTTTTCGTGTGCTTAATGACCTCTTTTGTCCTCGATCTTGTGCTTATGAACCTCATTTGCATTTGTTCTTGTGCTTAGGTACCTCATTTGCACTTATTTGTGTGCTTAACAACCTCAATTGGCGTTCTTCGTGTGCTTAACAACTTCTTTTGACCTTGATCTTGTGCTTATGAACCTGATTTGCATTTGTTCTAGTGCTTAGGAACCTCCTCTGCCCTTGTTCGTGTGCTTAACAACCTCAATTGTCGTCGTTCATATGCTTCTTAACCTCGTTTACCGTTGTTTTTGTGCTTAGCAAAATCATTTACACTTGTTCTTGTGCTTAACAATCTCAATTGGCGTTGTTCGTGTGCTTAACAACCTCTTTTGTCGTTGTTCTTGTGCTTTGCAACATAATTTGCCATTGATCATGCGCTTACGAGCCTCATTTTCATTTGTTTTTGTGCTTAGGAACCTCATTTGCACTTGTTTATGTGCTTAACGACCTCAATTGGCATTTTTCGTACGCTTAACAACCTCTTTTGCTCTCGATGTTATTCTTATGAACCACATTTGCATTTGTTCTTGTGCTTAGGAACCTCATTTGTACATTTTTGTGTGCTTAACAACCTCAATTGGCATTGTCCGTGTGCTTAATAACCTCTTTTGCCATAGATCTTGTGCTTATGAATCTCATTTGCCCTTGTTCATGTGCTTAACAACTTCAATTCACATTGTTCATATGCTTTTTAACATCTTTTGCCCTTGTTCTTGTGCTTAGGAACCTCATTATCCCTTGTTTGTGTGCTTAACAACCTGAATCTCATTTGCCCTTGTTCATGTGCTTAACAACTTCAATTCCCATTGTTCATATGCTTTTTAACATCTTTTGCCCTTGTTCTTGTGCTTAGGAACCTCATTATCCCTTGTTTGTGTGCTTAACAACCTGAATTGTCGCTGTTCATATGTGTCTTAACCACTTTTGCCCTTGTTCTTGTGCTTAGCAACATCATTTACACTTGTTCTTGTGCTAAACAACCTCATTTGTCATTCATCTTGTGCTTTGCAACATAAATTAGCCTTGATCTTGTGCTTATGAACCTCATTTGCTTTTGTTCTTGTGCTTAGGAACCTCATTTTCCCTTGTTTGTGTGCTTAACAACCTCTTTTGCCCTTGATCTTGTGCTTATCAACCTCATTTACACTTGTTGTTGTGCTTAACAACCTCATTTGTCGTTGTTCTTGCGCTTTGCATCATAATTTGCCCTTGATCTTGCGTTGATGAACCTCTTTTGCCCTTGATCTTGTGCTTTACAATATTATTTGTCATTGTTCTTGTGCTTTGCAACATAATTTGTCCTTGATCTTGCGCTTATGAACCTAATTTGCATTTGTTCTTGTGCCTAGGAACCTCATTTGCACTTGTTTGTTTGGTTAACAACCTTAATTGGCGTTGTTCGAATGCTTAACAACCTCTTTTGACTTTGATCTTGTGCTTATGAACCTCATTTGGATTTGTTCTTATGCTTGTGAACTAAGCCCTTGTTCGTGTGCTTAACAACCTCAATTGTCGTTGCTCATAAGCTTCTTAACCTCTTTTGCCCTTGATCTTGCTCTGATGAATATCATTTGCATTTGTTCTTGTGGTTAGGAACCTCATTTGCAGTTGTTTGTTTGCTTAACAACCTCAATTGGCGTTGTTTGTATGCTTAACAACCTCTTTTGTCCTTGATCTTGTACATATGAACCTCATTTACACTTGTTCTTGTGCTTACCAACCTCATTTGCTCTTGTTTATGTGCTTAACGACCTCAATTGGCGTTTTTCGTGTGCTTAACGACCTCTTTTGCCCTCGATCTTGTGCCTATGAACCTCATTTCCATTAGTTCTTGTGCTTAGGAACCTCATTTGCACTTGTTTGTGTGCTTAACAACCTCAATGGGCGTTGTTCGTGTGCTTAACAATTGCTTTTGACATTGATCTTGTGCTTAGAAACCTCATTTGCCCTCAATGGACGTTGTTTGTTTGCATTTGTTCTTGTGCTTAGAAACCTCATTTGCCATTTTTCATGTGCTTAACAACCTCAATTGTCGTTGTTCATATGCTTCTTAACATCTTTTACCCTTGTTCTTGTGCTTAGCAACATCATTTACACTTGTAATTGCGCTTAACAACCTCAATTGGCGTTATTTGTGTGCTTAACAACCTCTTTTGTCGTTGTTCTTGCGCTTTGCAACATAATTTGCCCTTGATCTCGAGCTTATGAACCTCATTTGCATTTGTTCTTGTGCTTAGGAACTTCTTTATCCCTTGTTTGTGTGGTTAACAACCTCAATTGGAGCTGTCTGTGTGCTTAACAACCTTTTTTGCCCTTGATCTTGTGCTTATGAACCTCATTTACACTTGTTCTTGTGCTTAACAACCTCATTTGTCGTTGTTCTTGCGGTTTGCAACATAATTTGCCCTTGATCTTGTGCTTATAAACCTCATTTGCATTTGTTCTTGTGCTTACCAACCTCATTTGCCCTTGTTCATGTGCTTAACAACCTCATTTGCACAAGATCAAGGGAAAATTAAGTTGCCAAGCGCAAGAACAACGTCAATTGAGGTTGTTAAGCACACAAACAAGGGAAAATGAGGTTCCTAAGCACAAGAAGAAATGCAAATGAGGTTCATAAGCACAAGATCAATGTTGAATTATGTTGCAAAGTGCAAGAACAACGATAAATGAGGTTGTTTGGCACAACAACAAGTGTAAATGATGTTGCTAAATAGAAAAATAAGGGAAAAAGAGGTTAAGAAGAATATGAACAATGACAATTGAGGTCGTTAAGCACACTAACAAGGGCAAATGAGGTTCATCAGCACAAGATCAAGGGTTACGGTGTAGGGTCTAGGGTCTAGGGTCTAGGGTCTAGGGTCTAGGGTCTAGGGTCTAGGGTTCTAGGGTCTAGGGTCTAGGGTCTAGGGTCTAGGGTTTAGGGTTTAGGGTTTAGGGTTTAGGGTTTAGGGTTTAGGGGTTTAGGGTTTTAGGGTTTAGGGTTTGGGGTTTAGGGTTTAGGGTTTAGGGTTTAGCGCTTGGCAACTTAATTTTCCCTTGATCTTGTGCAAATGAGGTTGTTAAGCACATGAACAAGGGCAAATGAGGTTGTTAAGCACAAGAACAAATGCAAATGAGGTTTATAAGCACAAGATCAAGGGCAAATTATGTTGCAAACCGCAAGAACAACGACGAATGAGGTTGTTAAGCACAAGAACAATTGTAAATGAGGTTCATAAGCACAAGATCAAGGGCAAAAAAGTTGTTAAGCACACAGACAGCTCCAATTGAGGTTGTTAACCACACAAACAAGGGATAAAGAAGTTCCTAAGCACAAGAACAAATGCAAATGAGGTTCATAAGCTCGCGATCAAGGGCAAATTATGTTGCAAAGCGCAAGAACAACGACAAAAGAGGTTGTTAAGCACACAAATAACGCCAATTGAGGTTGTTAAGCGCAAGAACAAGTGTAAATGATGTTGCTAAGCACAAGAACAAGGGTAAAAGATGTTAAGAAGCATATGAACAACGACAATTGAGGTTGTTAAGCACACGAAAAATGGCAAATGAGGTTTCTAAGCACAAGAACAAATGCAAACAAACAACGTCCATTGAGGGCAAATGAGGTTTCTAAGCACAAGATCAATGTCAAAAGCAATTGTTAAGCACACGAACAACGCCCATTGAGGTTGTTAAGCACACAAACAAGTGCAAATGAGGTTCCTAAGCACAAGAACTAATGGAAATGAGGTTCATAAGCACAAGATCGAGGGCAAAAGAGGTCGTTAAGCACACGAAAAACGCCAATTGAGGTCGTTAAGCACATAAACAAGAGCAAATGAGGTTGGTAAGCACAAGAACAAGTGTAAATGAGGTTCATATGTACAAGATCAAGGACAAAAGAGGTTGTTAAGCATACAAACAACGCCAATTGAGGTTGTTAAGCAAACAAACAACTGCAAATGAGGTTCCTAACCACAAGAACAAATGCAAATGATATTCATCAGAGCAAGATCAAGGGCAAAAGAGGTTAAGAAGCTTATGAGCAACGACAATTGAGGTTGTTAAGCACACGAACAAGGGCTTAGTTCACAAGCATAAGAACAAATCCAAATGAGGTTCATAAGCACAAGATCAAAGTCAAAAGAGGTTGTTAAGCATTCGAACAACGCCAATTAAGGTTGTTAACCAAACAAACAAGTGCAAATGAGGTTCCTAGGCACAAGAACAAATGCAAATTAGGTTCATAAGCGCAAGATCAAGGACAAATTATGTTGCAAAGCACAAGAACAACGACAAATAATATTGTAAAGCACAAGATCATGGGCAAAAGAGGTTCATCAACGCAAGATCAAGGGCAAATTATGATGCAAAGCGCAAGAACAACGACAAATGAGGTTGTTAAGCACAACAACAAGTGTAAATGAGGTTGATAAGCACAAGATCAAGGGCAAAAGAGGTTGTTAAGCACACAAACAAGGGAAAATGAGGTTCCTAAGCACAAGAACAAAAGCAAATGAGGTTCATAAGCACAAGATCAAGGCTAATTTATGTTGCAAAGCACAAGATGAATGACAAATGAGGTTGTTTAGCACAAGAACAAGTGTAAATGATGTTGCTAAGCACAAGAACAAGGGCAAAAGTGGTTAAGACACATATGAACAGCGACAATTCAGGTTGTTAAGCACACAAACAAGGGATAATGAGGTTCCTAAGCACAAGAACAAGGGCAAAAGATGTTAAAAAGCATATGAACAATGGGAATTGAAGTTGTTAAGCACATGAACAAGGGCAAATGAGATTCAGGTTGTTAAGCACACAAACAAGGGATAATGAGGTTCCTAAGCACAAGAACAAGGGCAAAAGATGTTAAAAAGCATATGAACAATGGGAATTGAAGTTGTTAAGCACATGAACAAGGGCAAATGAGATTCATAAGCACAAGATCTATGGCAAAAGAGGTTATTAAGCACACGGACAATGCCAATTGAGGTTGTTAAGCACACAAAAATGTACAAATGAGGTTCCTAAGCACAAGAACAAATGCAAATGTGGTTCATAAGAATAACATCGAGAGCAAAAGAGGTTGTTAAGCGTACGAAAAATGCCAATTGAGGTCGTTAAGCACATAAACAAGTGCAAATGAGGTTCCTAAGCACAAAAACAAATGAAAATGAGGCTCCTAAGCGCAAGATCAATGGCAAATTATGTTGCAAAGCACAAGAACAACGACAAAAGAGGTTGTTAAGCACACGAACAACGCCAATTGAGATTGTTAAGCACAAGAACAAGTGTAAATGATTTTGCTAAGCACAAAAACAACGGTAAACGAGGTTAAGAAGCATATGAACGACGACAATTGAGGTTGTTAAGCACACGAACAAGGGCAGAGGAGGTTCCTAAGCACTAGAACAAATGCAAATCAGGTTCATAAGCACAAGATCAAGGTCAAAAGAAGTTGTTAAGCACACGAAGAACGCCAATTGAGGTTGTTAAGCACACAAATAAGTGCAAATGAGGTACCTAAGCACAAGAACAAATGCAAATGAGGTTCATAAGCACAAGATCGAGGACAAAAGAGGTCATTAAGCACACGAAAAATGCCAATTGAGGTTATTAAGCGCACAAACAAGTGCAAATGAGGTTCCTAAGTACAAGAACAAATGCAAATGACATTCATAAGAACAAGATCGGGGGCAAAGGAGGTTTTTAAGCACACGACAAACGCCAATTGAAGTTGTTAAGCACACAAACAATGGAAAATGAGGTTCATAAGCACAAGATCAAGGGCAAATTATGTTGCAAATCGCAAGAACGACGACAAAGGTTGTTAAGCACAAGAACAAGTGTAAATGATATTGCTAAGCACAAGAACAAGGGCTAAAGAGGTTAAGAAGCATATGAACAACGACAATTGAGGTTGTTAAGCACACGAACAAGGGCAAATGAGGTTCCTAAGCACAAGAACAAATGCAAATGAGGTTCATAAGCACAAGATGAAGGTCAAAAGAAGTTGTTAAGCACACGAAGGACGTCAATTGAGGTTGTTAAGAACACAAACAAGTGCAAATCAGGTTCGTAAGCACAAGAACAAATGCAAATGAGGTTGATAAGCACAAGATTGATTGCAACAGAGGTCGTTAAGCACACGAAAAATGCCAAAGGAGGTCGTTAAGCATATAAACAAGGGAAAATGAGGTTCGTAAGCACAAGAACAAGTGTAAATGAGGTTCATCAGCACAAGATCAAGGACAAAAGAGGTTGTTAACTATATGAACAACGCTAATTAAGGTTGTTCAACAAACAAACAAGTGCAAATGAGGTTCCTAGGCACAAGAACAAATGCAAATGAGGTTTATATGCGCAAGATCAAGGACAAATTATGTTGCAAAGCACAAGAACAACGACAAATGAGATTGTTAAGCCCAAGAGCAAGTGTAATTGAGGTTCCTAAGCACAAGATCAAGGGCAAAAGAGGTTCATAAGCGCAACATCAAGGGCAAATTATGTTGCAAAGCGCAAGAACAACGACAAATGAGGTTGTTAAGCACAACAACAAGTGTAAATGAGGTTGATATGCATAAGATCAAGGGCAAAAGAGGTTGTTAAGCACACAAACAACGCCAATTGAGTTTGTTAACAACACAAACAAGGGAAAATGAGGTTCCTAAGCACAAGAACAAATGCAAATGAGGTTCATAAGCACAAGATCATGGGTAAATTATTTTGCAAAGCGCAAGAACAACGATAAATAAGGTTGTTAAGCACAAGAACAAGTGTAAATGATGTTGCTAAGCACAAGAACAAGGGCAAAAGAGGTTAAGAAGCATATGAACAACGACAATTGAGGTTGTTAAGCAAACGAACAAGGGCAAATCAGGTTCATAAGCACAAGAACGAGGACAAATTATGTTGCAAAGCGCAAGAACAATGACAAAAGAGGTTGTTAAGCCCACGAATAACGCCAATTGAGATTGTTAAGTACAGGAACAAGTGTAAATGATTTTTCTAAGCACAAAAACAACGGTAAACGAGGTTAAGAAGCATATGAACAACGGCAATTGAGGTTGTTAAACACACCAACAAGGGTAAATGAGGTTCCTAAGCACAAGAACAAATGCAAATCAGGTTCATAAGCACAAGATCAAGGTCAAAAGAAGTTGTTAAGCACACGAAGAACGCCAATTGAGGTTGTTAAGCACACAAACAAGTGCAAATGAGGTACCTAAGCACAAGAACAAATGCAAATGAGTTTCATAAGCACAAGATCGAGGACAAAAGAGGTCGTTAAGCACACGAAAAACGCCAATTGAGGTTGTTAAGCACACAAACAAGTGCAAATGAGGTTCCTAAGTACAATAACAAATGCAAATGACATTCATAAGAAAAAGATCGGGGGCAAAGGAGGTTGTTAAGCACACGACAAACGCCAATTGAAGTTGTTAAGCACACAAACAATGGAAAATGAGGTTCCTAAGCACAAGAACAGATGCAAATGAGGTTCATAAGCACAAGATTAAGGGCAAATTATGTTGCAAATCGCAAGAACGACGACAAAGGTTGTTAAGCACAAGAACAAGTGTAAATGATGTTGCTAAGCACAAGAACAAGGGCAAAAGAGGTTAAGAAACATATGAACAACGACAATTGAGGTTGTTAAGTACACGAAGATGGGAAAATGATATTCCTCAGTACAAGAACAAATGCAAATGAGGTTCATAAGCACAAGATCAAGGTCAAAAGAAGTTGTTAAGCACACGAACAACGCCAATTGAGGTTGTTAAGCACACAAACAAGTGCAAATCAGGTTCGTAAGCACAAGAACAAATGCAAATCAGGTTCATAAGCACAAGATCGATTGCAAAAGAGGTCGTTAAGCACACGAAAAATGACAATGGAGGTCGTTAAGCACATAAACAAGGGAAAATGAGGTTCGTAAGCACAAGAACAAGTGTAAATGAGATTCATCAGCACAAGATCAAGGACAAAAGAGGTTGTTAACCATATGAACAACGCTAATTGAGGTTGTTAAGCAAACAAACAAGTGCAAATGAGGTTCCTAGGCACAAGAACAAATGCAAATGATATTTATATGCGCAAGATCAAGGACAAATTATGTTGCAAAGCACAAGAACAACGACAAATTAGATTGTTAAGCACAAGAACAAGTGTAATTGAGGTTCCTAAGCACAAGATCATGGGCAAAAGAGGTTCATAAGTGCAAGATCAAGGGCAAATTATGTTGCAAAGCGCAAGAACAACGACAAATGAGGTTGTTAAGCACAACAACAAGTGTAAATGAGGTTGATATGCATAAGATCAAGGGCAAAAGAGGTTGTTAAGCACACAAACAACGCCAATTGAGTTTGTTAAGCACACAAACAAGGGAAAATGAGGTTCCTAAGCACAAGAACAAATGCAAATGAGGTTCATAAGCACAAGATCATGGGTAAATTATTTTGCAAATGATGAACGACAAATGAGGTTGTTAAGCACAAGAACAAGTGTAAATGATGTTGCTAAGCACAAGAACAAGGGCAAAAAAAATTAAGTAGCATATGAACAACGACAATTGATGTTGTTAAGCACACAAACAAGGGATAATGAGGTTCCTAAGCACAAGAACAAGGGCAAAAGATGTTAAAAAGCATATGAACAACAGGAATTGAAGTTGTTAAGCACATGAACAAGGGCAAATCATAAGAACAAGATCTATGGTAAAAGATGTTGTTAAGCACACGGACAATGCCAATTGAGGTTGTTAAGCACACAAACAAGTACAAATGAGGTTCCTAAGCACCAGAACAAATGCAAATGTGGTTCATAAGAATAACATCGAGTGCAAAAGATGTTGTTAAGCACACGAAAAATGCCAATTGAGGTCATTAAACACATAAACAAGTGCAAATGAGGTTCCAAAGCTCAAAAACAAATGAAAATAAGGCTCATAAGCGCAAGATCAATGGAAAATTATGTTGCAAAGCGCAAGAACAACAACAAATGAGGTTGTTAAGCACAAGAACAAGTGTAAATGAGGTTCACAAGCACAAGGTCAAGGGAAAAAGAGGTTGTTAAGCACACAAACAACGCCAATTGAGTTTGTTAAGCACACAAACAAGGGAAAATGAGGTTCCTAAGCACAAGAACAAATGCAAATGAGGTTCATAAGCACAACATCATGGGTAAATTATTTTGCAAAGCGCAAGAACAACGATAAATAAGGTTGTTAAGCACAACAACAAGTGTAAATGATGTTGCTAAGCACAAGAACAAGGGCAAAAGAGGTTAAGAAGCATATGAACAACGACAATTGAGGTTGTTAAGCACACGAACAAGGAGAAATGATGTTCCTATACATAAGAACAAATGCAAATGAGGTTCATAAACACAAGCTCAAGGTCAAAAGGGGTTGTTAAGAACACGGAAAACGTCAATTGAGGTTGTTAAGCACACCAACAAATGCAAATGAGCAACATAACCTCATTTTGTTTAGTGTCAAAAGAGGTTGTTAAGCACAAGATCAACCTCAATTGCCATTGTTCATATGCGTATTACCCTCTTTTTCCCTTGTTCTTGTGCTTAACAACATCATTTACACTTGTTCTTGTGCTTAACAAATTCATTTATTGTTGTTCTTGCGCTTTCCAACATAATCCTTGATCTTGTGCTTATGAACCTCATTTGCTTTTGTTCTTGTTCTTAGGAACATAATCCTTCATCTTGTGCTTATGAACCTCAATTGTTGTTGTTCACATGCTTCTTCACAACCTCATTGGCGTTGTTCGTGTGCTTAACAACTTCTTTTGTCGTTGTTCTTACACTTTGCAACATAATTTGCCATTGATCTTGTGCTTATGAACTTCATTTGTATTTGTTCTTGTGCTTAGGAACCTCATTATCCCTTGTTTGTGTGCTTAACAACCTCAATTGGCATTGTTTGTGTGCTTAACAACCTCTTTTGACCTTGATCTTGTGCTTACGAACCTCATTTGCATTTGTTCTTGTGCTTTGGAACCTCCTTTTCCCTTGTTCGTGTGCGTAAGAACCTCAATTGCCGTTGTTCATATGCTTATTAACCTCTTTTTCCTTTTTTCTTGTGCTTAGGAACATTATTTACACTTGTTCTTGTGCTTAACAAATTAATTTGTTGTTGTTCTTGTGCTTTCTTATATAGCCCTTGATCTTGTGATTATGAACCTCATTTGCTTTTGTTATTGTGCTTAGCAACATAATCCTTGATCTCGTGCTTATGAACCTGATTTGCCCTTGTTCGTCTGCTTAACAACCTCAATTGTCGTTGTTCATATGCTTCTTAACCTCTTTTGACATTGTTTTTGTGCTTAGCAACATCATTTACACTTGTTGTTGTGCTTAACAACCTTATTTATCGTTGTTCGTGCGCTTTGCAATATAATTTTTCATTGATCTTGTGCTTATGAACCTCCTTTGCATTTGTTCTTGTGCTTAGGAACCTCATTTTTCCTTGTTTGTGTGCTTAACAACCTCAATTGGCATTGTTCTTGCGCTTTGCAACATAATTTGTCATTGATATTTTGGAAATGAGGTTTTTAAGCACATGAACAAGGGCAAATGAGGTTGTTAAGTACAAGAACAAGGGCAAGAACAAGGGCAAAAGAGGTTAATAAGCATATGAACAACGGCAATTGAGGTTGATCTTGTGCTTAACAACCTCTTTTGACAGTAAATAAAATGAGGTTATGTTAAGCACAAGAATAAAAGAGGTTAAGAAGCATATGAACAACGACAATTGAGGTTGTTCAGCACACGAACAAGGGCAAATGAGGTTCCTAAGCATAAGAACAAATACAAATGAGGTTCATAAGCACAATATCAAGGGCAAATTATGTTGCATAGTGCAAGAACAACGACAAATGAGGTTGTTAAGCACGAGAACGAGTGTAAATGAGGTTCACAAGCACGAGATCAAGGGCAAAAGAGGTTGTTAAGCACACAAACAAGGGCAAATGAGGTTCCTAAGCTCACGAACAAATGCAAATGAGGTTTATAAGCACAAGATCAAGGGCAAATTATGTTGCAAAGCACAAGAAGAACGACAAATGAGGTTGTTAAGCACAAGAACAAGCGTAAATAATGTTGTTAAGCATAAGAAAAAGGGCAAAAGAGGTTAAGAAGCATATGAACAACGAAAATTGAGGTTGTTAAGCACACCAACAAGGGCAAATGAGGTTCATAAGAACAAGATCAAGGATTATGTTCCTAAGCACTAGAACAAAAGCAAGTGAGTTTCATAAGCACAAGATCAATGGTTATGTTGCAAAGCGCAAGAACAACAAACAAATGAATTTGTTAAGCAAAACAACAAGTGTAAATAATGTTGCTAAGTACAGGAACAACGTTAAAAGATGTTAAGAAGCATATGAACAACGGGAATTGAAGTTGTTAAGCACATGAACAAGGGCAAATGAGGTTGTTAAGCACAAGAACAAGGGCAAAAGAGGTTAAGAAGCATTTGAACAACGACAATTGAGTTTGTTAAGCACACGAACAAGAGCAAATGAGGTTCCTAAGTATAAGAACAAATACTAATGACGTTCATAAGCATAAAATCAAGGGCAAATTATGTTGCAAAGCGCAAGAACAACGACAAATGAGGTTGTTAAGAACAAGTGTAAATGATATTCATAAGCACAAGATCTATGGCAAAAGAGGTTGTTAAGCACATGAAAAATGCCAATTGAGGTTGTTAAGCACACAAACAAGTACAAATGAGGTTCCTAAGCACAAGAAGAAATGCAAATGTGGTTGATAAGCACAACATTGAGGGCAAAAGAGGTTGTTAAGCGCATGAAAAATGCCAATTGAGGTCGTTAAGCACGTAAACAAGTCGAAATGAGGTTCCTAAGCACAAGAACACATGCAAATGAGGCTCATAAGTGCAAAATCAAGGGCAAATTATGTTGTATAGCGCAAGAACAACGACAAATGAGGTTGTTAAGGACAAGAACAAGTGTAAATGACGTTCATAAGAACAAGATCAAGGGCAAACGAGGTTGTTAAGCACACGAACAATGCCAACTGAAGTTGTTAAGCACACAAACAATGGAAAATGAGGTTCCTAAGCACAAGAACAAATGCAAATGAGGTTCATAAGCACAAGATCAAAGGGCAAATTTTGTTGCAAATCGCAAAAACGACGACAAAGGTTGTTAAGCATAAGAACAAGTGTATATGATGTTGCTAAGTACAAGAACAAGGGCAAAAGAGGTTAAGAAGCATAAGAACAACGGCAATTGAGGTTTTTAAGCACACAAACAAGGGCAAATGAGGTTGCTTAGCACAAGAACAAATGTAAATGAGGTTCATAAGTACAAGATCAAGGGCAAATTATGTTGCCAATCGCAAGAACAACGACAAAGATGTTAAGCACAAGAACATGTGTAAATGATGTTGCTAAGTACAAGACCAAGGGCAAAAGAGGTTAAGAAGCATATGAACAACGACAATTGAGGTTGTTAAGTACACGAATAAGGACAAATGAGGTTCCTAAGCATAAGAACAAATGCAAATGAGGTTCATAAACACAAGATCAAGGTCAAAAGAGGTTGTTAAGAACACGAAAAATGCCAATTGAGGTTGTTAAGCCAACAAACGCAAATAAGCATCATAACCTCATTTTGTTTACTGTCAAAAGAGGTTGTTAAGCACAAGATCAACCTCAATTGTCGTTGTTCATATGCTTATTAACCTCTTATGTCCTTGTTCTTGTGCTTAACAACATCATTTACACTTGTTCTCGTGCTTAACAAGTTCATTTATTATTGTTCTTGCACTTTCCTAAGTAACCCTTGATCTTGTGCTTATGAACCTCATTTGCTTTTGTTCTTGTGCTTAGGAACATAATCCTTGATCTTGTGCTTATGAACCACATTTGCCCTTGTCCGTGTGCTTAACAACCTCAATTGTCGTTGTTCATATGCTTCTTAACCTCTTTTATCCTTGTTCTTTTGCTTAGCATTATCATTTACATTTGTTCTTGTCCTTAACAACCTCAATTGGCGTTGTTTGTGTGCTTAACAACCTCTTTTGTCGTTGTTCTTGCACTTTGCTTTTGTTCTTGTGCTTAGGAACCTCATTATCCCTTGTTTATGTACTTAACAACCTCAATTGGCATTGTTTGTGTGCTTAACAACCTCTTTTGACCATGATCTTGTGCTTATGAACCACATTTGCATTTGTTCTTGTGCTATGGAACCTAATTTTCCCTTGTTCGTGTGTGTAACAACCTCAATTGTCGTTGTTCATATGCTTATTAACCTCTTTTGCCCTTGTTCTTGTGCTTAGCAACATTATTTATACTTGTTCTTGTGCTTAACAAATTCATTTGTTGTTGTTCTTCCGTTTCCAACATAACCCTTGATCTTGTGCATATGAAGCTCATTCGCATTTGTTCTTGTGCTTAGAAACCTCATTTGTCCTTGTTTGTGTGCTTAACAACCTCAATTGGCGTTGTTCTTGCGCTTTGCAACTTAATTTGCCCTTGATCTTGTGCAAATGAGATTGTTAAGCACATGAACAAGGGAAAATGAAGTTGTTAAGCATAAGAACAAATGCAAATGAGGTTTATAAGCACAAGATCAAGGGCAAATTATGTTGCAAAATGTAAGAACAACGATAAATGAGGTTATTAAGCACAAGAAAATTGTAAATGAGGTTCAAAAGTACAACATCGAGGGCAAAAGAGGTTGTTAAGCACACGGACAACGCCAATTGAGGTTGTTAAGCACACAAACAAGGGCAAATGAGGTTCCTAACGACAAGAACAAATGCAAATGAGGTTCATAAGCACAAGATCAAGCGCAAAAGAGGTTGTTAAGCAAACGAACAACGCCAATTGAGGTTGTTAAGCACAAAATCAAGGGATAATGAGGTTCCTAAGCACAAGAACAAATGCAAATGAGATTCATAAGCACAAGATCAAGGGCAAATTATGTTGCAAAGCGCAAGAACAACGATGAAAGAGGTTGTTAAGCATACGAACAACGCCAATTGATATTGTTAAGCACACGAACAATGCCAATTGATGTTGTTAAGCACAAGAACAAGTGTAAATGATGGTGCTAAGCAAAAGGACAACGGCAAAAGAGGTTAAGAAGCATATGAACAACGACAATTGAGGTTGTTAAGCACACGAAAAAGGGAAAATGAGGTTCCTAATTACAAGAACAAATGCAAGTCAGGTTCATAAGCACAAGATCAAGGTCAAAAGAAGTTGTTAAACATACGAACAACGCTAATTGAGGTTGTTAAACACACAAACAAGTACAAATGAGGTTCCTAAGCACAAGAACAAATGCAAATGAGGTTCATAAGCAGAAGATCGAAGGCAAAAGAGGTGGTTAAGCATACGAAAAACGGCAATTGAGGTCGTGAAGCAGACGAAAAATGCCAATTGAGGTCGTTGAGCAAATAAACTAGGGCAAATGAGGTTCGTAAGCACAAGAACAAATGGAAATGAGGTTCATAAGCGCAATATCAAGGGCAAATTATGTTTCAATGCGCAACATCAACGACAAATGAGGTTGTTAAGCACAAGAACAAGTGTAAATGAGGTTCATAAGCACAACATCAAGGGCAAAAGAGATTGTTAAGAACACAAATAACGCCAATTGAGGTTGTTAAGCACACAAACAAGGGCAAATGAGGTTTCTAAGCACAAGAACAAATGCAAATGAGGTTAATAAGCACAAGAACAAGGACAAAAGAGGTTGTTAAGCACTTGAACAACGTCAATTGAGGTTGTTAAGCACACAAACAAGGGATAATGAGGTTCCTAAGTACAAGAACAAATGCAAATGAGGTTCATAAGCACAAGATCAAGGGCAAATTTTGTTGCAAAGCGCAAGAACAACGACAAAAGAGGTTGTTAAGCACATGAACAATGCCAATTGAGGTTGTTAACACAAGAACAAGTATAAATGATATTGCTAAGTACAAGAAGAAGGGCAAAAGAGGTTAAGAAGCATATGAACAACGACAATTGAGGTTGTTAAGCACACGAACAAAGGCAACTGAGGTTCCTAAACACAAGAACAAATGCAAATGAAGTTCATAAGCACAAGATCAAGGTCAAAAGAGAATGTTAAGCATACGAACAATGCCAATTGTGGTTGTTGAGCATACAAACAAGTGCAAATGAGGTTCCTAAGCACAAGAACAAATGCAAATGAGGTTCATAAGCGCATGATCAAGGGCAAATTATGCTGCAAAGCGCAAGAACAACGACAAATGAGGTTGTTAAGCACAAGAGCAAGTATAAATGACGTTCATAAGCACAAGATCAAGGGCAAAAGAGGTTGTTAAGCACACAAAGAACGCCAATTGGGGTTGTTAAGCACAAAAACAAGGGAGGTCAAACATAAGGTAGCTGTAACATCTAATATATGGACGGCAGGGAAACAGAAGAATCCTTGGATTTGAGAGGATACCAACATCGGAATCTGGATTTTGACCAAAAGAATCCTTGCTTTCCGGGTCCTGGATTATCCCCATGATGCACACTCAATTTTTGAGTACATTTTGAATATACTGGATGAATATAGCATACATGACAAGGTATTCGCAATGGCCTTCGATAACGCAAGCAACAACAACGCAGCAATTCGGCTTTCAGCCAATACTCTCCAACCGATATATGACGGGAGTTTTTTTCACATGAAATGTGCCTGCCATATTCTAAACTTAATGGTTCATGCGGGCCTTGCACCTAAACCAATTGATGATCTACTTCACAAGTACAAGGAAGCGCTTAGGTTTCACGATTCAAGTGTAAAGAAAAAACAGAGCTTTGCGAATGTTTGCAACCGCATGAATGTTTGTGTGGTTAAGATTCCTTGGGATGTCGATACCTATTGGAACTCGAACTATCGACTTCTAAAGAAAACACTACACCTGAAACCAGCTATCGATCAATCCCTGACTAATAGTGTGGCGGGTCAAACTTTTCAACTCACATTTGAGGAGTGGCGGTCACTAGAGCATATGATTCCCTTCTTAGAATGTTTTTATGTAGCAACAGTACGGTTGTCTGCCACCTACACACCCACATCAAGCGCACTATTAGAGGAGCTTATCACCATTTCTGACTAGTATGTCACACAAATGTCGACTTTGAGTGACAACAACATTTTGTGGTATGCATTGCAACCAATACGTGAAAAATTTCTCAAGTAATGGAAAGACGTCCCCAAACTAACGATTATTGCAAGTTGTCTTGACCCAAGGTTAGTGCTATAATAAATTTTAAAACTAAATTTTAAAATAAATAATAACTAACTTATTTTACTCCTATATGATTTTTATCTGAAATAGTTGGAAGGTACATACAACTGCCGACTTACTCACCACAATGAAGAAAAACTTTGGTTTGGATGCTAACAATGTGCACGAGGAAGTGAAGTGTCTGTTTGAAAATGTGTACAAAGTCTACGAGCAACAATATCAGGAGGTTTGTATCAATTTGTAATTGCAATTTTTGATGAAAGCTGCAAATATAATTTTTTTGATGTTCAGGCTAGGGTAGCACATGGGAATTTAGGTGTGTCTCTGGCCTCCAATCCGGCAGGAAGAGGTAGAAGTGCAGTTTCCCGTCTCCGAAACATCATTAGCAAACAGGGAAACACACCTTCATCATCATCCCAACAAGCGAACAATTCAGAGATCCAAGTTTACACATCCTCTATTTCTAGCTATGCGAGTGTTAGTCTCGACGATGAAAATTTTGACATTCTGCAATTCTGGAATCAAGCCAAGGCCATGTTTCCTATTCTGGCATCCATGGCTCAAGATGTTTTTGCCGTTCCGGTCTCCACAATAGCTTCTGAATCGTGTTTCAGCGCGGCCAATAGAGTTCTAACTGACAAACGAACAAGATTGGGACCACATATATTTGAGGCCCTTGTACTTCTAAGGATTGGTATGATACAGAGGAGAGGCATCAGGACAAGTCATGGATGCACATGCCGCCAGAATTAAGAGAAGAAGCCAACACTTCGGGTGCTGGTCCAAGTCAGCAGGCGGAAGAAGTCGACCAACCTCACGAAGAACAACAACAATATGGATACAATTCGTATATGGCCAATTACGAAGAATACGGTTCCCTATGAACAATCAAAGTTGGGATTAGTAGCACTATAATTCCTTTTCACCATGTTTGGTTGTGGACTAAAGCTAAGGAGGCCTAAGTTGGTTATTCCAACTTAGGCTAGTCTAAATTAATCATGTTTGGTTGATGCCTAAATTTATAGCTTGACTTAAGCTATTCTTTGTTTGGTAAGAGTTTCATGGCTTAAGACATAATTTTTTTGTTTTAATAATAAAATTACAACTATTTGATAAAACAGAAAGATTATTTTTTCAAAAAAAAATCCACTTCAATAAAATTGCATTCTGGAACCATATCTAAGTTGAACGTGAAAAAATATATATCAAATATGCATCATTTGGAAGTGAAAAAAAATATTTTTATATGTATCACAAGTACATATCCAATGAAAACCATACATTATTTAAACTCATAATTTAACACAAAGAAGTAACAACTAAAATGTGAAAAAAATCTTACAAAAGTCATACAATAGAATAAGTTCATACTTAATTAAAGTTGCAACCAAAATATAAAGAAAATATCTAAATAAGTTTATAGGTAATAACAGCCAAAATTTCACATTCATATAGCAAGATATCTAATTTCCACGTCGCCTTTGTCTCCACAAAGCATTTTTGATATCATCACGTATAATACCTCCTGCGGCCATCTCGGTAGCACCAGTAACTCATCAGAATCAAGTGAATCTGCATTGTTATTTGAAAATTCCATATTTGCGGAGTTATAAAAATAAAGATCCGGGTTCTTTTGCATTTTTATAAAATTGTGAATTATGCAACAAGCCACAACAATCAAAGCTTGTTTTCTGAACTTATAACGTGGCATTAGTTGTAGAACTTTGAACCGCATTTTTAAAACTCCAAATGTTCTCTCTATTACATTTCGAAGTTGGGCATGACGATGGTTATACAAATCTTCAGGGGCCGCATAACGAGAGGACCTATTCTGACGATTGAATTGTGCAAGATGATATTGGTGATTGCGGTATGGACAAAGGAACTTAGATGTGTTTGCATAACCTGAGTCTGCAAGATAATACCTGCCATTAGGGACCGTAAAACCGCCACTTTCAACAGCCCAACGCAACACTTTCATGTCTGAAGCAGACCCTTCCCATCCAACCGCAACATAAAAGAACAACATATCAAAGGAGCATGCGGCTAGAACATTTTGCGATAGAATTCCTTTACGATTGCGAAATCGTTCTCTATTTTTCTTTTTGACAATAGCCGGGATATGAGTTCCATCAATTGCACCCAAGGCATCCTACAATAGAAATTGAGATTGTTATGATAAGTTTCAACAATCTATTTATAAGAAAAATAGAACTTAATGTAATTACCTTGAACAAATAATTCTGACTATTTGGACCAATAGACATATGCACATTTGCACTAGAATCAGGTAATTTGATGTATTCATTATGCAAAGAAATAATGGCCTTCAAAACATCCTTGAAAATTCTGTAGATAGACTCAGTGGAGTGCTGAAAGTATTCTCCCAATTTACGCATGGATTCACCATGACCGATGCAAGAAAGAAAAATTGCCAATTGTTCCTGTAAGGTTGTTCTACTAGTATTGAGCTTGTTGGATATCTTTTGGCATAGCACATGAAAATTTTCTATGGACATTCGATACTGGTTGTAGCATCGAATTGGATGACTAGTTAAAATATTGTTCACACAATATAACCCTGAAAAGGCCCTGTCATTCTGAACTCTCCTCGTATGTATGACGCACTCACATCTTCAAGCATGTCAGAAATTAGAGCGTCAACTGCACTTGAAAAGAATATCTCATCCTCCATCATATATTCCAGTGATATCTCCATTTCTACAACAAATCAAAGCACTGATGTCATGTTTTCAGCTTTAAGAACACATATGAACAAAATAATAGAACATAGAAGTTTGATTTCAATTAAACAAGATAAGAGAGAAAGTCTACTTAGTATATGTTAAACAAATAAAATTGCACTCAAACATTGGTAAACACATCTAAAATAATCTGGAACCATGTATACTTGCCACATCATAAAGAAGAAAATTAATAATAAAGCATTTGACAATAACTTAGCTCAAAAGAGTATGACAGTAACCATAACCTAGTACATAAGGATCTTACAATAACCTATTACAAAAAAAGCTCTTCAGTGAGCATAGTTCAAATATAAATTACTTAATAATCAAAACATAATGCAAATTAGATAAATTGCATGCAAACATTAGGCATGGATTCTATAGGGTAATTAAGGCTTTGCAAGGCTATGATACTTAATCATTGCTTCTACCCATTCGATAAGCTCATCACCCTCGTATGTCATGAACAACTCCTTACTCACATCATCCTTCAGAGCTTGTTGCAAAATACAAAAATTATGACTGCTTAACCCTTGATCTCTTTTTACTTTGATTAATTTCTCAACAATTCTCTTTCCCCTGTTCTTCATTTCATCCATAATTATACGTCGCTCTCTTAACTCCTCAACAATCAGATGAATAGAGGAATTGCTATCATGGTTGTTGTTACTGCGGCTAGGACCACCCTTCGATTTCTTACCATGAGAATCACCAGTAACACCAACAAGACCCTCTCTAACTCTCTTCCCAGATGAAATACCCGAAGCAGCAAGAAATGCGACATCTGGTGAATGCTCCACGGGTGTGCCACCAACAGAATTTTCAATGGAGAAATTAGAATCCACATCCATAGTATTTTTGAAAGTATGGATATCAAACTCATTCACCTCTCGCACTGCATCAAGATTATCATCCGAGCTATCAGATTTACTAACATTATCTTCAAAATTTCCGTCAAGAGCACCACTCATTGCATAGTAGTGTCCAGTTGCAACGTTGGATCCACACAATTCATTCATCACCTCATACCAAACAAATGCCTTGGACTTGCACCTATACAACTTCGCATTGTACTGCAAGAGAATATATAAAGGTTCATTATAAAATTTAGATGAGATAATTTGAAGGAAAAATAATTCATTGAATTGAGAAGTTCTTTACCTTTCTTAACTCCTCCCAGCAGCTTTCTTCATGAGCAATGGGTATATGCATTTCTGCATCCCAGCCCCAACCACTCTTGTCAGCACAAGACTTATAATCATAGAAATCAGCCTTGAGAGTTTTCCATCGACGTTGTAATTCATTACTGGTACGATGTGGTTCTGATTGTGCACTCAAAATTGGTGCCAACCTATTCCAGACTTGTTTCGTAAAGGTCCCTGGACCGGTCACCCTTTGCGTAACTTGTTCTTCCCTTAGTAAATTCAACATAAGTGTTGTTTGATCCACGCTCCAGTTGTGGCCTCGAATCCTTTGTGTTGGTTTTTTAGGTTGACTTACCAAATTGCTCAAAGGATCCATGCCTAGTGTCATGCAGATTCAAATACATTTTCAAAAATTTATTTCATAACATAATGTACTAGCCTTGTCTAGTGTCATCCTCACATGTATTATTAAAAATTAATTAATATTATCACAAATTAAACATAAGAAGGTTTTAAGAGCCTTGTCTAGCTCCAGACCAATATCTACTAGCCTCATGCATAATGCCTTTATTTGTAATACAACAATTTTAAGAGCTTCTCTCAGGAAAAAAAAATGCAGACAAAAAAAATTCTACCATTCAACTCAGTTACTCAATTTAGATTAAGGATATTAAAATCTATTTATACTGGTTCAGACCAGGAAATTTAATTTAACCAATTTGTATCATAATAACATAAAGTATGAAACCAATTTAATTAACCAACTTGTTTACTCAATTTAGAAGCCTCAAACTTCAATATTCAAGTCCAATCACAATATTTAAATCCAATCAATGATTGATAAAGTATGGTATAATTACTGGTAAAGGGTGGTACCAACACTGGTATAGGATGCAAACAACTACTTAAATTGAAATCCCATTTGGAATCAGCAAAAGGCGGTGCTTCTCAAAAAAAAATAAAGTCCAATCAATCAAATTAAAGAACAACTATACACCAAATTCGACTGAAGGGGACAATTACTAGCACAATTTTGACGATAGCCAAATTCGTCAACCAAATTATGCATCGTTGATGCCACATAAAGTTTTTTTTTGGTGATTTCTTGCCCGTAGGCTTGCAGTGCTCCTAATTTGAGTTCAATCACTCAATTCGTAAGAAGGGAAAGAAATTTTAGCAAATTGAAGAAGAATTTCTATCACAACGTACCTATCTGACGAAGGAGATGGAACTCAAAGAACTTGGACACGAAGGAGAGGAGCTAGGTTTTCCAACTTCTTTTGTTTGGCGGGAGAAGAGAAAAATGGAGGGAGCCATAATATAGAAACGATGAGTCGGTGACGATAGAAACGATGAGTCGGTCAAATTTCCAAATCTTCTGTCATAACTCCAATTTAAGCCTCAGAAAGTTAAGGAACATCAATAGGTGGTTTAGTTTAGGCATGTTTAGGCCAGCTTAATTTTAAGCTTATGCTTAGTTAGGCCAGCCTATTTAATGCTTGTTTGGTGGAATAATTGAGACTTAAAGCTCTTATTCCACTATTTAGTCCACAACCAAACATGGTGTTTGGCATTAAAGCAGGTAGATGGATTACGCCCGCTTACGACCATCACCAAATTGAAGACACGCTCTTTGATTAGTAGTATCTTATCTTTATTTATATTTATGTTTTTTACTATCACCAAATTGAAGACACGCTCTTTAATTAGTATCTTATCTTTCTTTATATTAATGTTTTAGACTTCTTGTTGTACCCTAAAATATTGCTATAATTTAAAATGGCAATATTTTAATATTTGGAAAATACCAAGGGTACTTGAAATCTTTTAAAAATGGATCAAGAGCAATGATTTGGAGTTTATATAATGATTCCCCATGAAATACTATGAATTTTGATATGCTATGCAATTTCTAACTCAAAATATTCAAAGAGTTATGAAATTTTGATTAAATATGCTGAGGTGGCATGTTCTGATTGGTGCCACGCAAGCCAAAACTCATCTATGCCTCTCTGGATACACTTTTGGGTTTGCTAAACAAGACCTGACAACCAGACCCCACATGTCAATGACTCAGCTCATTTTTTGCTGAGTTTCCAAGATGGATGAACCCGGTTCAGCGAGATACAACCCTGTGCACCAAGTTATCATTGCCTCGGCTCATGGTAGGCCAAGATCAACCAAAACGCGACCGAAGTCGCTGAGTTTAAACTCGGCGCTCGCGACCCGTTCATACCCCGTGCACGCGGCGTTCGTAAGCCCTATTATGATCATCACACGGCACACCTTGCACCGGGTTTAGATGAAAGAATAATAAAAAGAAAGAAGCTGATTGGCTCATAATTTGAGAGGCCGACAAGGGGGACCCGCATGTCAGCTCTTCCTCTCCTTCTTCTTCTTCCTTTCTCTCGCGATTCTGGCCGGATTTAAATGTTAAAATTCATGCTGTGCATTGGAGCATTGTTTGAACCCATACCTGAATTCAATAGAGCTTGGTCTGCTTTTCTTCTTAAGCTAAAACCGAGTATTCAATTCCTTCTTCACACAAGCAATTTCAGCCGAGAATGGAGAAACGGTGATGTTATGCACAAAATTGGATTACTAGCTTTGGTGAGAAGTATGTTGAGACTCTCACGATGCTGTTAGGATCTTTAATTGGGTTCAAAATGAGCCCGAAATGATGGACTGCCTAGATGGCACAAGCCCGGCTCATGGCACATCGGGACGCATCAAATTAGTTGCTCAGGTGGTGAAATACACCTTGGAGCAGTCTAAGATATCATAAGCGATGCTAAAGAACAATGCTGGATGTCAGGATGATATATGTCAAAGAAGGAACACGATAAGGGTTGAGTTCACCGCCGGTGCAATGAGAATATTCTCAAGACAGCCGTTGCTGTGCTAAGTGGTCCCCAATACACGTGTCCCTTGCTCTGTGGGTCATGACAAATAAGGAAGGTTCCTCTCCAAGGGTGCTATGTCACGCCTTTTGCACTATACTACACCCGGCCGGTAAATGGAAGGCCGAGATGCCATCTCCAATGTTTTAAGATGATCCAAAGGCCTGAAATGATGTAGCCTGTATGAATGGATATTACCAATGATGAAAGCATGATCCTCTGACATAAATGCGTATGGATATGCAATGAATGAATCCAGACCATAGATCAAATAGTTGATGGATGTGATGAAGCCACCTGGCCGATGCAGAGCTATGCCCTAGCTCTTAGCCTATAAATAGGCTCATATACCCCATGCCATATATAGAGAGTAATATACAGAAATTAGAGATAGAATACACAGAAACACTGAGATATTGTAAGAGAGCTCTTTAGGCTAGTTTCTTTCTCAAGTTCATAGTGACAAGCTTGTTGCTTTCTTCTCCCTCCTGCAATCTGATAGGTATAGCATAGTTCTTGAGGATCTTTAAGATCATTTCATGTAATAATTCCAGAGGTGAATGAAGTTCTTTTGAAATTTTCTATTTTATTGTTGATTTTTGCTATATTTCTTGTTGTTTCTTTGATCCTTTCTTTCCAGATCTTTTCTCTATCATAATTAGATGTTTTGAAGCTCAAAAGAGAGAGCTTTGTGCTTAGGCACAAAGCTTGATGATCAACTTCTCTTTTTTTCTTTTCTTTTCCTCTTTTCTTCACTGTTTTCAAGTAAAACATGTGTATATAGAAGCTTATACTAAGGCATTGCATAGGATCTGTATTTTGCACTTAATAATAACCTTCCTTTCTGTTTGATCTTGATTTTATACAAAAATATATATAGTTAGTGCATATATGCATGTATACCTTTGATTCTATGCATTTTTCTTCTTCTTTTCCTTTTCTACCTCCCTTGAAAGCTTGATCTAAGCAAATATAGGCTAAGATGTGAGTAGTTGAGCCAGCTGGCATCCTTGCACATCAGATCCTTTAGATGCTTTGATTAATCTTTCATTTAAAGGGAATAAAGTGACTTAATCATAAAAATTAATACACAAGGGCTGTTAAAGTTGAGCCAGCTGGCATCCTTTGCAGTTCCTCAACCCAATGATCATTTGATAGGCCTAATGGCAATGAAAGGATTCAAAAAAATATAAGGGGTTATGCTGCCAAAATGCTAACTCACACTTTCTTGAGGACTTAATTGTCATTAGTGAGAAACTGAGGTTTAAAATGCAAATAGACAAGGTGTTATGCTGCCAAAATGTCATTTGCACTTTTAAATCTATGAAGTTTTGATGATTTGCCTATTTTAGTCAAGTGTGAGGATACAAAAATGAGATTTTCATAAAACCAGGGGCTTCCCTGTGATTTTTTATGTTCATAGCATTTTAAAATACTCAAATCTTGATTGATATTGCTTTCATGGAGCTTTGATCTTATATTCTTGTTGTTTCATACCAAAACAGTGGCTATATACCCTTGAAAACCTGTTCTGATGTGAACCAGACCTTTGACTATGTCCAAATCATGTTTAATATACTCTTAGTACTGTATTGAACTCAAACTCAGCAGCCAAGCTCAAAGCAAAGCTCACTGGTACAGTGTTATACCTTGAAATGCACTGATCTGACCTCTGCTGGCAAATCAGCAAGTCTGGACCAAACCAGGGACCAAACTGAAAATGTAAAAACACAGTTTGATAGAGGACTAAAAAAAAAACACTCTCCTCACAAATTTTCCATTTATTGGATTTTTCTGCTATTTTTAATAATTTTCCAAACTTCAGATTTCTGAAAATTATAAACTGCACAGTGCAGTATACTGGAATTGTGATAGCAGTTCATTGTTTCATCATTTTGATGAACCAAATGATCTTTAAATATTTAATAAAAAATATATTCATAATCTACATTCCATGCCAATGAATTTAGACCCAAAATATACTCAAATCCAAGTTGTATAGCTCTCAGAATAAAATCTTGAATTAAATACAAAATTCTGCCACTGCTAGGACCATTATACCCCCTGTCAGTTTTAATAAAATCTTCAAATATACAAATAAATTCTCAAAAATGGTAAAAATGCTCATGAATACTCTTGATACATTGTATTATATATTTCCAATCTTATCCAATATGTTTCTTTACAGAAATATGAAATAAAATACACATTCTCCAACAACACAAATGCTTATAAATATGTATATCAATGACAAACATGCATAACTAAGTTCCAAATACCAAATCCTATACTCCAGGCTCTCTGATAAGTTTTAAAACGATCCCAACTGATGACCTGAACATCCAATTTCAAAACATGCTCTCTGTATTATATGTCGGTACCGAATTTGTACCAGTCCGAGAGCTTTGAACATGAATTATACTTCCAAATCTCAAATTGATAATTCCTTGAGTCTTTATGCTCCCATACAATGTCATGTGATCAATTGATTGAAAGAAATCACTGCAAATCGTCAAGAATCGGGTGTAAAACCAGATCGGTACCGATATATCGTATGTCAGACTTAAACCGCCGTCTTGATGGCCGCCGGCGGCCGACAATGCCATCAATAAGCTCCTGGGACCGTGGCGATGTAGACTGCAGCGACTCGAAGCCTGGCATGGTCGGAATAACGCCGGAGAAGGAATCCCTCCTCTGCACTGGAGTCGTCCAGTTCAATCGGATGAGAACTGTCTCTGATCAAGACGCACTAATATTGATACAAGGAAAAACGTCTGATGAAGGCGCCAAATCAAAAGTTTAAATGGAAATCCGAATCTCAATGCAAAAGTCCAATCCAAAAGCCCATATTTCTCCTCTGTCAAATTAAATGAACTCTGACAAATGGGGCCCACATGTCATATTTAATGAGACACATCTCTCTGTGCGGATCTCAAAGCCCAATCCAAAGGCCCATAAGCCTTTGCACACATCTTAAAGCCCAAATACACATCTCAAAGGCCCAGATTTAATCTCAAATAAAATAAAATAAAATAAATAAAATTCTTTTACAAATAAGTCCTTCTGACAAGTTTTATTCACAGCGCAGTCCCTGAAAAATTACAGACAAGTCCCTGTCTGTATAAAATCTTCTCAAGTAGGTCCCTGGAAGCTCAAATTTCATTCCAAATCCCATCAAAAGCCCAAATTATATTTCCAAGTCCTTCCAGAATTATAAATAAGTCCCTGGAACATAAAAAATGTTTACAAATCAGTTCTTTTTTTATCATAACTTGTTCATTTCAAGTCCAAATTGACTTAAACCAAAACCAAATGAATCCAAATTCAATTCTCTATCATTCTAAATCAAATTCAAACATGTTCAAGCTTCAGCCATAACCTGAAATGACCAAAATACCCTTCCTTTGAATTAAGTATCATATTTTATAGACAAATCATGAACTTTATAAATCATAGCACATGCTTCCTTGAATATAACCAAATTGTAAATATACACATAAGTCTTTTATGACTAAAAGAGTCCTGTCCCACGACCAATGTTTATACAGGCACTATGATTGAGTTGAATGTTTAAAGCAATTGAGAACCCCAAATATATGTTTAAACAACAATACATGAGCCCCTCTTTACCCCCATTACTCAGTTCAGACCAAATAGGCACAAATCTCGGAATGAACGAGGTGTTCAGTTAGACCTGATAAGTCTTTCTGATGTAATTAACGGCGGGGGCTTGTGCCCGTCGGGAGTTAAACGTCTCCATAATCAAATAATAAAACCCTGGCTGGCTGATCATGAACGTAGGTCTGGCTAAGGGTGAACCGAAAGGTATGCAAAAAGATGTCTAGAAATGCCCCGAGTTTGGTGCCCCGCTCATGTCTGCCAAGAGACTGGAGCACTGAACCCATGCGGGAGCATTCTCCCACAAATATAACAGCATCGTTAGCTAACCTAACCATGTGACTTTTTGCGCCCTACACTTCTGTTTTATTTGAATACTGTAATCTGAACACTGGTTTATTTTAATGTTGTGATATGAACACGGCTTTATTTTTGTCATGAAATGCCCGTAGGCTAGGACTTATTATGTAATTGTCTTTCAAAAAAAATCTCAATAAACAAATTTAAATAATGTTAAATGCGATCAAACATGACCGGTAACGGTACGTTTGGTCACGACATGCGAACGGTTACGGCGTGACTCACGTACCATGACCGTTCGCGTGTCATGACCATCCCTCCATATTTTTGGCATGGCACGGAACGGCACGTGTAACTATTCACTTGGTCATAGCACGGCACGAGACCAAAGTCACGGCGTGTTAGTCACGGCACGACACAGAACAGCACGTTTTTTCCGCTCTACATGCATAGATAGTTATTTTATATATTTAGTTAGGGATTTTGTGTTGCTTGACAGGTGAAAGCTGTCGCAAAAGAGATGGGAATAGGTTTTCTTGGGATTGGATTTCAGCCGAAGTGGGCTCTTAAGGACATCCCTATAATGCCGAAAGTATAGTCTTTTTCTATTTTTTTTTTAAAGCTTTTCACATATCCAATGTGGTTATAATTATATTATCATGATCAACAGGGTAGGTATGACATCATGAGAAATTATATGCCCAAAGTAGGCTCCCTTGGACTTGACATGATGTTTCGTACATGTACTGTTCAGGTATCATTTTTACTTCTTTCCAATTATCTGTATCTCTCCTGATTGTGACTCCGGTTGGGTTTCATTTCTAGCCTATCCCAACTTGTTTGGGACTAAAGGCTTGGTTTTTATTATTGTAGATAAATCTTGATTTCAGTTCTGAGCTGGACATGACCAGAAAATTTCGTGCTGGTCTTGCCCTTCAGCCTGTATGTATAATTTGCCCTTTTCAATTATTTATTTTTTAATTTTCAATTAAATAATTGTATTTTATATCCTTCCCTTTTTCTCTATAAACAGATGGCAACTGCAATATTTGCTAATTCACCATTTAAAGAAGGGAAACCAAATGGCTTCCTTGGCATGAGAAGATATTGTCAAATTGTTTCACCACCCCTTTTCTTTAAGATGTCTTTCTTTCGAATAGATGTTGATATCAACTTGAACAAAATTTGCAGCCATATTTGGACCGATACAGATAATAATCGAGCTGGCATGCTTCCTTTTGTCTTTGACAACTCTTTTGGGTTTGTTCAACATGTTCTCATGGACTATTTTTTCTCTCATCTTTTTCAGAGGTAAATAAATTTCCAACTAGTACTTTGTGTATCGGAATAAGAGATATGTTGATTGTACTGGCCTATCCTTTAGGGTTTGCTTCCTCTCTCCCTTTTCTCTCACACCAAAAAGCACACAACTAAAGTTACGGAAAACATTAACATTGGTAAATTTTGAAATGTGTAGGATTTTATGTCAGGAAAGCTGCCTCCTCTTCTTGGGGAGGTACCTACCCTTAATGATTGGGAAAATCATCTGACTACTATGTTCCCTGAGGTTTTTCTTTCTTTTAATTTTCTAATGATTTTTTTTCCTTTCGTGAGAGATTTTGACATGTGATACTTTTTTTCTTAAGGTAAGGTTAAAAAGGTACCTTGAAATGAGAGGCGCTGATGGTGGTCCCTGGAGGAGATTATATGCATTACCAGCCTTTTGGGTATATTCCGAAAATCTCCTCTTTTTAATTTTGAAGGATAATCAATTTACAATATATTGCCCAAGTCTGTGTGCATTGCTAAACTCTTACTTTTTATAGGTGGGCTTGTTGTATATTGAATTTAGAGTAGAAAGAAGAATGATGAAAATGATGTTTTATTGATTGCTTGTTAGTCTTTTACAAAGTCTGTACATGACTATTTATATGCTAAAATTCTACTAGCCGTGAGGCTGTTTCCTAATTTATAGAGGCTGTGATATTTGCTCCTAATTGTGCCTTAATTACAAGATCTACTAGCCGTTGCTAATATCAAGCTAGATACTAAATAAGTGTGACATCTATACATGTTATTTGTTGTCTAAGTTGCCAATGATGAGTAATATCTGAGGCAAGAATTATTTATCCTTCAATACTCCCCCTCAAGTTGGGTTTAACTAAATTAATTAAGCCCAACTTGCCAAGTATATTTAGATGATCGCTTTGTCGAGTGTTTTAGTAAAGGCATCTGCCAATTGTTCTTTGCTTCTAATGAATGGGGTTTCTATTTCTCCCGACTGTACTTTTTCCCTGACAAAGTGACAGTTGCCTCTATGTGCTTTGTTCTTTAATGGAACACTGGATTGGATGCAATGTGTTGTGCTGCTTGATTGTCACAGTGCATTTTCATTGCTCTTTTGTGCTCTATCTTCATGTCATTAAGTAGTTGCTTGATCTAGATGAGCCCACTTGCAGTAGATGCCATGGCTCGATATTCTGCTTCTGCACTTGACCTTGTCACAACATTTTACTTTTTGCTCTTCCATGTGACCAAGTTGCCACCTACAAAGGTACAAAATCCTATGATTGATTTTTTGTCACAGCTACCGGCCCAATCTCCATCAGAGAAACCAACCACTTCATTAGAATTATTTTTTTTCATCCAAATTCCTTGGCTTGGAGTGCTTTTAAGATATCTCAGTATTCGATCGATAGCACTCAAGTGACTAGTGCGTGGAGCATGCATGAATTGGCTTACAACACTAACTACAAAGGCAATGTCAGGTATGGTAACTGTAAGATAAATTAACTTGCCTACCAACCTTTGATATTGTCCTATGTCAGGTAGTGGTTTACCGTCCTCAATTCCAAGTTTAATATTGGTCTCCATTGGGGTATTGGCTGGTTTAGCTTCCAATTTACCAGTTTTTTTTAACAGGTCAATGACATATTTTCTTTGGCATAGAAATAAACTTTTACTTGAGTGGGCTATTTTTATTCCTAAAAAATATGACAGTTCTCCAAGGTCCTTGATATCAAATTCCTCCTTCAAATATCGTTTAACCTTTTTAATTTTCTCATTATTATTTCCAGTAATAATAATATCATCTATATAGATAAGAATAATGGTGGTGGAGTTTTGTGAATGTTTGACAAACATAGAGGAATTTGCTGTGTTTTTATTAAAGTTAATTTTTAAAAGAGAAAAGCTTAGCTTGGCATACCATGCTCTTGGTGATTGCTTTAGACCATAAATTGATTTCTTTAACTTACATGCCAGTGTTGGATCTGATGCATTTTTGTGACCTGGGGAAAGTGTCATGTAGACTTCTTCTTCTAAAGTTCCTTGAAGAAACGCATTTTTCACGTCCATTTGGAACAAATCCCATCCCAAGTTGGTGGCCACCGATAGCAAAATTCTAACTGTATTCATTTTTACTACTGGTGCAAAAGTCTCTTGGTAGTCAATACCATAGTTTTGGGTGAATCCTTTTGCTACTAACCTAGTTTTGTACCTTTCAACCGCACCATCACTATTGTATTTGATTTTGTATACCCATTTGCAACCTACGATCTTTTTATTTTTTGGTAGATGAATAATATCCCATGTATTATTTTTTTCTAAAACTTGAAGTTCTTCTTTCATACTCCCTCCGGTTGCTCCTCTGTCAATTCCATATTTCCATTCCCTCTCAAATAACCCAAATCGCTTTCATCTTCTCTTCTCTCTTATCCAATACCAAAACCAATACCAATACCATCTCCTGCATATATTAATTCAACTAATCGTCAAACTTCTCCATTGCTAGCTAACACCTAACACTCGTGCCTTTTCTTTTCTGCTTCTCTCCGACTAGACTAGAGTTCCGACCTCTCCAATGCACTCTACTATGGATTCTCTCCAGTCCTTCAACCCCCACCCCGTTCCCTCCAATCCCCTCCTCTCCAAACACCGCGGGGGCTCCCTCCGATTCCCCACTTGTTCGCGCGACCACTCAATTAATCCACTTCTTCTGTCTTCTAAATCTAAATTATTCAACTTCGTACCCGTTCACCATGCCTGGTTCGACCCCTTACACTTGATTATCACCAGCCCGAACAACAAATTGACCAAAGTTTATGCCAAAAGTCTCTTGGTAGTCAATACCATAGGTTTAGGTGAATCCTTTGGCTACTAACCTAGCTTTGTACCTTTCAACCGTACCATCACTATTGTATTTGATTTTGTATATCCATTTGCAACCTACGATCTTTTTTTTTTTGGTAGATGAATAATATCCCATGTATTATTTTTTTTCTAAAGCTTGAAGTTCTTCTTTCATAGCCTTAACCCAAACTGGACTTTGGTTGGCTTCGTTGAAACTGGTTGGCTCAATTTGATTGTTGATGCTACCTAAGTAGGCCCGGTATGTAGGAGATACCTTATCATAAGAAATATAATCTTGAATTGGATACATTACCTGATGTGATACATAATCTCTTAGTTTGATGGGAGGCTGAGTTTGTCTTACTGATCTTCTCAAGATAATTTCTTCTTGAGATGCTTCTTCGTTTGAGTCAATTTCAATCTCTTCTTGAGTTGTTTCTTCTCTTGACTCATTTGCCTCACTTTCTCCTCCTGAAGAGATTGTACTTGTTTCACCAATTTGATTTTCTTCCATATGTTCAACCTGCTCTTGATTTGTTTCTTCATAAAATATAAAATTAATTGGACATGATAACATTAGTTGACTTTGTGCACTTCCTTGTTCATTTGTTTGATAGTATGGTTCATTTTAAAAGAACGACACATCTCGTGAAATGTAAAGCTTATGATTTTTTGGGTCATAACACTTGTACCCTTTCTTTTCTAAGGAGTATCCCAAAAAAATAGCTTTAACGGAATTTCTATCTAACTTGTCTTGTCTTTTTACATGTACAAAGCATGTACACCCAAATATTCTTATATGGTCAAGATTAATTTTTTTACTCTTAAGAATTTCTAAAGGACTCATGTTCGTAAGTCTAGCACTTGGTAATCTATTTATCAGGTAAGTTGCTGTTAATACTGCGTCTGACCAATAAGTTTTTGGAACGTTAGATTGAAAGAGTAGTGATCTAGTAACTTTGAGTAAATGTCTATTTTTTCTTTCTGAAACTCCATTTTGTTTAGGTGTGTTGATGCATGTGGTTTGACGTAAAATTCCTTTTTGTTTAAAAAATTCTAAATTTTTTTTATTTATATATTATGTTCCATTATCAGACCTAAATATTTTAATTTTAGCATTATATTGATTTTTGACAAAATTATAGAATTCTTGAAAATATGAAAAACTTCATGTTTTTCTTTCAAAAGGTATACCCAAGTTGTACGTGAAAAATCATCAATAAATGTGACAGTATCTAAAATGATTATAAGAATTGATAGGGGCTGGACCCCAAACATCTAAATGAATTAAGTCAAAGCATTTTTCTGACATATTGGTGGATAAAAAAAATGGTAATCTAGTTTGTTTTGAAAATTTACACACATCACAATTTTTTGAATCAAGACTATAACAAAAAAGTTTATTTAAAACTTGATCAGAAGGATGACCAAATCGACGATGTAGCAATTTGTCATGATCTACTGAATTTAATGACACAAGATATTTATTGTTATATTCTTCAAGGTAATAAAGACTATTTTTCAAATATCCGTCACCAATCGTATTCCCTGATTCTCGATCCTGAAAGGTTACTTTATTTTGTGAGAATATGACATTACAATTCAACTCTTGGGTTATTTTACTAACCGATAATAGGTTTGAGTTAAAGTCTGGTAAATATAAAATATCGTTCACATTTTTTGTAAGAAATTTGGTTATACCAACACCTTGAATTTGAACCATATTTCCATTTGCAACAATCACATGTTGGGGGGTCTTTATTTTGCATATATTTTCTAATTTGGTTGAATCCCATGTCATATGATCCGTTGCACCCGAATCAATAATCCATTTACTAGTGTTATGACACATATTTGCATATTTAAAACTATTATCAATTTTAAAAGAATTAAACGTGAATTTAGAGGGTACGAAACCTGAGGTTTGTCGCTGTAACAGACCATTTAATTGACTCAGTAGCTGTGCGAGTTGAGTATTTGTTGCCACAGAAGATTCGGACCCTGAGGTGCTCCCATCTAAATTAAACCCCGGTTATGAGTTGATCCGCTGCCCCTCTTTATTCAGACCCACATCGGATCCTTTACTCACGCCCCCAAATCGTGCGCCGCCTGCGTTGCCGCCCTTCTTGCCTCTGTCCCAGTTAGATCGGAGATGGGGATGAAGGTGCCAGCAAGCATCACGAGTGTGACCCTGCTTCTTGCAGTGGTCACATCTCTCGCCATTGTTGGGTTCTCCTTCTCGAGAGTTAGGGCTAGGGTTTCGGACAAAGCTAGATTGCATTCTTTCTTGGATTTGGTTGCGAACTAAGGTAATATATTTTTGGTAATTTTTCCGGTTTGCTGGTAAAGCTGATGAAGCTTGGGTTTGATTTTTTTTTTCTGGCCTTTTACTGGTATTTTTTTTCGGTTTGGAGAATAGAGGTCCTTTTGATACTTTTCGATTTGCTGGTAGAGCTCATGCTAGTTTCTGAGTTTTTTCTAGTAAAATGGCTGGTAGAATGGATACTGAGGAAATAAAAAACTGATAAGAACAGAACCTTAATTGGTTGAGATTTTTCTGTGATAAAAAAATTGATAAGAACTATTGTCGGTGTGCTGAGTTGTGTAGCCTTGCTCAATGATGACAGATGGTTGTGTAGCTCGTCAAGTGATTGGCTTGAGGTAACTTCTTAATTCTGAGAGCTGGTTGTGATGTTGCTTGCAGTTCTTTGTTATCTGCAGCTTTGCTTGATTTCGAATTTTGAGTCAGGATTTATCCTGCTCTGATACCATATTGAATTTAGAGTAGAAAGAAGAATGATGAAAATGATGTTTTTATTGATTGCTTGTGTGTCTTTTACAGAGTCTGTACATGACTATTTATAGGCTAAAATTCTACTAGCCGTTAGGCTGTTTCCTAATTTACAGAGACTGTGATATTTGCTCCTAATTGTGCCTTAATTACAAGATTTACTAGCCGTTGCTAATATCAAGCTAGATACTAAATAAGTGTGACATCTATACATGCTATTTGTTGCCTATGTTGCCAATGATGAGTAATATCTGAGGCAAGAATTATTTATCCTTCAATATTGTACGATGATGTTTCACTTCAGAATATTTTAGATATGACAGCGGATTGGACAAATGAAGAAAGAGTGATGTTAAGGAGGAAGGTTATTAGTTAAATTTACCTAAACTTCATGTTAAATGACTTGGCACTATGTATTATTGCATACTCTCTTTGCAAGAAACAAAATGTAGAAGCAGCAAGGAGAATTATAAAAAAAATGTATACTTGTCTTCTGAGTTCAGCCTATTTTACCCAAGTAAAAAAAAAGTTAATAAACGAATGGAGCATTTCCCTATTCCAAGCATTAAAAAGTAAAAAAAAAAAAAAAAATCCAACCACATGGGCTCGTGTGTTTGTGTTGTTACTTGAATTAACTAGTACAACAAGTAATGCATGTTGGTTTATCAGGTACCTGTTACTGGACTGAAGGCACCATTTAGGGACGAGCTGTTGAGGCATGTGGCTGAAGATGTTTTGAAAATGGCTAAGGTTATTTTATTATGCTATAGTGTCTAACAACTTTTATTCAGGGACTATTCTTGAAAGTGTTTGCTTACAACAAAATTTTATTTTGTTGCACAGGATAGATTGGAGAGAAGAGGCTACAAGGAATCTGGCTTTTTAAGAGAGGTAGCTGAAGTGGTTACAAGTTACAACGGGTATGGACCTTTTATTATATTTACGAGTCATAACAAATTCTTCAGTTTAAGTTAAACATTCTGAAATTCTGGCATGTGCATGCTGTTTTTGGACCCAACTGGTGCATAATTTTACTTATATATTTGTCAATTGAGACCTTAATTAGCCTGATGTGTTGATCAAGCAATCAAACCGCAGGAGAGCATAAGCCTAACAAATGCCTGTTTAAATGTTGCTAACAAATGAGTGCAATTAATTATTTTGGCTAACAGTTTCAGTTATTTTCATGACAGGGGTTACACCAGCCGAGAAGCTCCTTGAACTGTACCATGGGAAGTGGGGAGGCAGTGTAGACCCGGTTTTTGAAGAGAGGTTGTATTGAAACTGTATATCATTTTTATTGACTTTGTTTAAAAAAAAGGTGGGAATTCCCAGCTGGCGGAATTTGAGCCCCCTTAAAATTAAGAGGGTTGTATAATCCCCTTAAAACAAGGAAAGCCTTTGGATTTGTCCAGTCAGGGTGCTTTTGCAAAATAATTTCCATTGGGAGCGTTGTACTCGGAAACTTTGAGCATAGAGTTGTAAGATTTAAATGTCAGTTGTTGCATAAACAAATTGAACAACAACTAAATACTTTCTAGTTAACCCCCACCGATGTTTTACATAGCTATTGCTTAAGCGACTAAGAACATTTACAATAGTGATTGTTTTTGGATTGCTAATCTGATGTGTCAATTGCTAATATAATTGTTGGGATGTAGTAGAGTTTCTAAATTAGCAAATTTGCTTTAAAAGAAAACCGTTGTTTAATGACACATAGCTAATTAATTGGTTGAAATTAATTATAACTCTCTCTCTCTTCACAAAATTAATTGTTGGAATGGAGTGATTTAGAAATTATGAATATTTTCAGTGACGCGACAAAATTACAATTTCTAAACGTTTTGTGGGATGGAGATGCTCTAAAAAAAAAGCTAGAGGATACTCTTGCATTCTCCCTTCCCATTCCTTTTCCTCTTCCTTTGTAGTCTGTAGACCACGACCCAAGGAACCCAATTGTTGTGGGATGGATCCAATTAATTGCTTTCTTTAATTATCCCTGCTGCTGCTTTTACTTGTAAATCAATCGGATGTAGTAACAGGCTCTCCATTCCTCAGTTTGCCCCTTTCTATAAACCATAAATTTATGTTTGAAAAGGAGAGAGGTCGGAGAGGTTTCCCTGAAACTTATGCTAATCTCATTCTGTCATCCTCATCTCAGCTCTTCAAAAACTGCCCCAGTTGTAGCAATACTTTTATACAGTGTTATCAGAACCGAACCAAACCGGCGGTTTAACTGAAAAAAACCGGATCCGGATGTCTTTTTGGTTTGGTTCGTCTGAAAACCGATTGTGCAGTTGAACTGGTTAAATCTAGTTTAATGGACTCGTTTTTTCGGAAACTGCTAGCTCGAATTTAAAGAAGTATCGGCTTTAAACGGTTCAATATGCAAAGTTCAAACTTTTATACTGTTGTGCATTAAATGAGAAATAGTACTAACTAGTAAACTAGTCCTGCGCATTCCTGTGGTCTATTGGTAGGTTTAAACTTTGAGTAAAGATTCTGTCCCCCGCTAATCAGTCCCCTAACCATCCCCCGCTAACTGTCAAAGTCTTTCCTTTCAACAGAAGTTACTCCAAACAAATATACCTCACCACTTGCCTCTTTCTCTCTTTTCATTTTTCGTTGGTTTTTTTTCTCTTTTATCTTCTGACTTCCTCCCTCCTCTTCTAATCTGATTTTTCTTGTTTCCCCATCTCTCTTTCTTTCTCTATATCTAAACTGGGACATGGTCGTCAACACCGTCACCTCGGCCTACACCACCGGTAAGTGCTCTTTATGGAGAACACCTCCTATCTCCGCTAGTGGGGCCTACTTCGCATCTAGTAGCGGCAGCGCCAGCTCTCTGTCTGAATCGACTCAGTCTCAATCAGCAGCGTCAATGGCAGCGATGACTCCTGCTAGCGTGAGCACTTTTGTCAAGCTCAACAATCTAGAAATCCATGTTGATGAAGCTGTAGGTTCTTCTCAAGCTAATCCAAACGGTTCAATATGCAAAGTTCAAACTTTTATACTGTTGTGCATTAAATGAGAAATAGTACTAACTAGTAAACTAGTCCTGCGCATTCCTGTGGTCTATTGGTAGGTTTAAACTTTATTCTTTTAGCATATTTTATTTTATCATTATGAAATTTACACATACAACTTTACATTTGATATATTCTAAAATATCAGTTATGAGTTATGTATTAGTATAAAATTTTATGTATACATATTTCTTTCAAAACTTACAATTATTATTATTATTATTATTATTATTATTATTATTATTATGTATTCTAATTGTCATTATTTTTTTGTTGAAGTGTTTTCATCTTTTATTGAAATATAATTTGTTGCTATTAGAAAATAATGTTACAATACTTATCAAATAAGAATGAAAATTTTGAGTTATTAAATTTTTTCGCCTTAAAAAAACATTTAGTCATATTTTATAAAAAGTACTAATTTATTTTATTTAATATTAAATTTGAAATATATCCATAAATTTAGTCTTAAATTATATTATTTTAATTATATTTTATAACAATCTTCATATCTTGTATATATATGTGAGTATTTAAATAAAACCAGCAATTGAACCAGTTGAACCACCGGTCCAACCAGTAAACCGTTGACCCGAAGCTTTACCGGGTTAGTGTCCGGTCCGATTCTGATAACATTACTTTTATAATGTGTTTAAAATCGGCAAAAGAGGAGAAAGAGGAGGTAGCACAATTGGCTAGAAGAAAAGTCCTATGATTGTTGGTTACCTAAAGGTCGAGAGTTCGATTCCCTCTCACGACTTTGCAGCTTCTGCGAAGATTTCAAAAAAAAAAATCGGCAAAAGAGAGAACCGAATTTTTATTGAGTAGCATTAAAAATAAAAAGGAAACTAAATGCATGACATCAAATTCAGAAAATATCTATACGCTTAAAATTTAACTACATCTGAAATTAAGAACAACCGTTTTTTTTTATTTTACTAATAGAAGTAGGCTTTGTTTAACAAACATATTTTAAAAAATATATATTTTCAACATCAAAAATAAAAATCTCTCAGGAGAAGAAATTCTTAACGCTATACATTCATAATAAAAATATATATATATGACATGCATAACACATTTTATGTACTTTATTTGAAGGCCCAAGTCCCCGTCATTTTTTTCATAACCAAAAAATAAAATAAAATAATATTAATAACCAGACTCTCAAAAAAATTTCATCCATAACCAAACCGCCTCCCAGGGGGGCGGTCTACTTTTTATTTTTATTTTTTAGGATTTGAATTTTCAATCTAAATAATGAATATATTTTTTGAAATTATAGACATGAAATTAATGACTAAAAATAATATGAAATTAAAAGAACACAGAAACACAGACTGAGATTTACTTACTTATGTACACTGAATCTAAAAATGAGAAATAAAATAGTAAAATAAAACCGTTAGATTTAATCTTTATTATTTTCTTGGAAATTTTTTTGAAATGCCACTCTAAAACTTGAAATTTGTCAAAATTTGTCAATCATGTTCGAGAAAATGAATTAATGGATAACTTGACTAATATGGGCCATCAGCAAAAGGATTTTTATGCAATTGACTTCTCAGAAATAATTTTCATGCAATTGACTTCGTAACCTCAGACATCGCTCGCAGGAGGCTACCGCCCCCCTGCCACCCCCCGCATACTCCTAGAATCAGGCCCGGAGAAAATTATTCATTGCAGATAACTATAGTTTCAGGCTTGTCCAATATTCATTGCAAATAACTCTTATCTTTCTTATGGGAAGAGAAGTCTTGTACTCTCCACAGTGCTGTCTCTTGTACTTGCACATGTGCTCAGTTTAGTCCGGAGAAAATTATTTCTAAGAAGTCAATTGCATGAAAATCCTTTTGCTGACAGCCCAGATTAGTCAAGTTATCCATTAATTCATTTTCTCGAACATGATTGACAAATTTTGACAAATTTCAAATTTTAGAGTGGCATTTCAAAAAATTTCCCAAGAAAATAATAAAGATTAAATCTAACGATTTTATTTTACTATTTTATTTCTTATTTTTAGATTCAGTGTACATAAGTATGTAAATCTCAGTCTGTGTTTCTGTGTTCTTTCTGATTAATTTTTTTTCTAAAGAAATGTGCCAATGAACACTGAAGTGAAGCAAATAAAGGTTGTGAATCAAAAACGACGATCTAGTCGACCAAATGAAAGCACTTGCCCTGAGGAGGTACTAATAGATTATTGATCAGAGATGTTATTTCTCCTTTCTTTTAATTTCATATTATTTTTAGTCATTAATTTCATATCTATAATTTCAAAAAAAATACATTCATTATTTAGATTGAAAATTCAAATCCTAAAAAAAAAAAAAAGTAGACCGCCCCCCTGGGGGGCGTTTTGGTCTGAAGGTAGACCGCCCCCTAGGGGGGCGGTTTGGTTATGGATGAAATTTTTTTGGGAGTCTAGTTATTAATATTATTATTATTTTTTTGTTATGAAAAAAAATGACGGCCCAAGTCCATCCAATGAGGGATTCAATTAGAAAATAAGGATATATTTGTTTGCAATCTTAGAATAACTAGAATAGCACAATTGTTATTTGTCTTATTAGAATTGCTTGTTCTAATTTTTTATGAGCATAACTTGTTCTAATAAGACAAATAAATTTGGTTTTCTATTCTAAATATTCTAACTCAACTAAACACTGAAGAGCTTATTCCGAATAGCTTGTTCTAAAAAATAACATATTCTTAATCCAACCAAACATACTCTCACTCAGATCGAAACACTACATTTGTTGGGTAAATATAATATATTAACAGAGTATATTTTGCTTCACACATGCGATAGAGATAGAGCTAGAGATCGAATTTTTTTTGTACCACTCTCAAAAAGGGTTTAAAAATAAAAACTATCCCGAGCAACTTTTTATCAAAAATACCACTCCTGCGGACTGAATCCGCGTATCTAGAGAGACCAGATTTGCGGACTGAGCACGTGGATCCGGATCCGTAGACTGAGCATGCGGAACTGCGGATCCACGGATTGAGTCCGTGTATCCGAATTTTGACAACAAATTAAAAATAATTAATATTACAGCAAATTAAAAATAATTTAAAATTAAATTTAAAATTCGGATACGTGGACTCAGTCCACGGATTCAGATCTGGTTCCTCTGAATACATGAATTCAGTCAGCAAGAGTGGTATTTTTAATAAAACTTTTTCAGGTGGTACAAAAAAAAAAATCAGGCTAGAGAGTAGCGACACAAACAAACAGCTCTGTATAAGAATAAGACTACTTGGATTAAAAAAAAAAAAAAAAAAAAAGAATAAGAGTGGTGAATTGTTCATTTGTTTGTGAATATCTTTACCCGTCTTTGTTTTTGTTCAACTTCCGCCGACTCCATCTCCGTTGGTCACAGTACACATCGATTTCTCTACTAGAATACCAACCAGTACTACTTCCATTCCATGGCTCGCCTCCAATCTCTCAACACCATAACCATTCACTCTTCTCGCTCAATACCAATACCATCTGAGAATAACAACAAAGGTCTGTTCTTTAAACCCCACGCCCACGCCCACGCCCACGCCGTCAAAATCAAAATCTGGTCATGCCTAGTCTCAGATGTGACAACGAAACCCATTACAAAAGCAGCAGGAGTTTCTGATGCGAGCAAGGAGTTGATGGAGGCTGATAAGAGGGTGATGGTGGGGACTTACGCGCGGACCCCAGTTGTACTGGAGAGGGGTATTGGATGCAAAGTGTATGATTTGGATGGGAAGGAATACTTAGACATGGCAGCTGGTATTGCCGTTAATTCGCTAGGCCATGCAGATCCCGATTGGTTAAAAGCTCTCAATCATCAAGCCACTACTCTTGCACATGTCAGCAACCTCTTCTATTCACTGCCTCAGGTCTTGCTTCCTTCAAAATCTCTTCATTTGTTGGAAAAATTGGGGATTGGGGAATATCTTTTTTGACCCCCCACCCCATAACTATAAATGAAAGGAATGGATTATATATTAATATTATTGATTCAGGTATTACTGACTATACATAACTCCATGCTTTCTTTGCACACTGTCCTAAAACCCTAAAACCTTTCAACCATTTATTCTGAACCATGTAGAACATGACCAGACCTCTGCGCATTTCTGCAAGTATTAGCTTCAACTTATATGGATTTGCTGACATTGGAGCCAAGGATTTCAATTTTTAAATGCTGGGTCCAGGTACCAGATATCCATAGGTGGCCAAGTGTGTTATCAATCAGGTAAAAATTGTAGAAATTTTGCAAATTGTGTCCAATTAAACCTCAGCGAGCCTTAACTGATAAATTCGGCAGTCAGTTTCCAGTCACATCCAAGTCTACCTTCTGTTATGCATTTAAACCCAAAACCAGGATATAAAAAAGAAAAAAAGAAAAACAAAGACTAACATCGGATGTAATTGATAGGTTAAGCTCGCACAGCGACTCGTTGAGTGCTCCTTCGCAGACCGAGTATTCTTTTCGAACTCTGGTACAGAAGCCAATGAGGCGGCAATAAAGTTCTCCCGTAAGTACCACCGACACAGTCATCCTGACTCCACCAACCCACCAACTGAGTTCATCGCCTTCTCAAACAGCTTCCATGGTCGCACTCTTGGTTCTCTGGCACTCACCAGTAAAGAACAATACCGAGCTCCCTTTGAGCCGATCATGCCAGGTGTCACCTTTGTGGAGTATGGAAATGTGGAGGAGGTGGCACTATTGGTTAAGAAGGGGAATGTTGCGGCTGTTTTTGTGGAGCCATTGCAAGGGGAGGGAGGCATTCATAGAGCAACTAAGGAGTTCTTATCGGGATTAAGGAGTGTCTGTGATGATGCTGGGGCTTTATTAGTTTTTGATGAGGTATAAAATTTCTTGATCTAAACTATCTTTAAGTGAATCGGTTGCCTGGATTAGAAGTATTGTTCTCCTACAACTGAGTTTCATTGTCATAATCTAATTAATTGTTACATTGCTGTCTGGAGGAAGAACAATAAACTCAGCTGCTGGTAATGTTCTAGCTTTTGTAAAATAAAACCTGATAAATTGGGTTAAGATCGTTTTGCTTATAGGCAAGCTTAATTTGAGTACAAATTGGGTTAAATTTAGTATCCTGTAAGAGGGAATGAGGGACAGAGGGGGGTAGGTAAGAGATTCACCTAGTATATTAAAGCAACAGGCGATGTGAAAAGTGTGGAAGAAGAGAGGCAAGAGGATAGAAATGAAGGGCATGTGACTAAGCCTTACTTGCCTAGATCCACTCAAACATAGAAGTGAAGGATTATCGGAGGGAGTGAGAGAGAGAGAGAGAGAGAGAAGGGAACTGAGAGATGAAGTAATGCTAAAGTAATCATCAACTTTTTGGCACAGCATATTGACGGCAAGCAATTTGTCTTTCATTCACTATTATAGATCTTCTATGAAAAAAATATATTAAATTACAGGTCCAATGCGGGTTAGGCCGAACAGGTGATCTATGGGCTCATGAGGCCTACGGAATCTATCCTGACATAATGACGCTCGCCAAACCACTTGCCGGTGGCCTACCTATTGGTGTTGTACTTACCACAGAAAAGGTTGCATCAGCTATCAATCCAGGGGATCATGGTAGCACCTTTGCCGGTAGCCCTCTTGTTTGCAATGCAGCCTTGGCTGTACTTAACAAAATTAACACTCCCTCTTTCTTATCTGATGTGACCAAGAAGGGAAATCTTTTGAAAGAATTGCTTGCAAAGAAACTGAAGGGGAACACGCATTTAAAGGAGATCAGAGGCACAGGGCTTATTGTGGGGATTGAGTTGGATGTGCCGGCAGCTGGGTTGGTTGATGCTTGTCGGGAGAATGGTGTGCTGGTTCTGACAGCTGGGAAAGGAAATGTGGTGAGGCTGGTGCCCCCTCTGGTAATTTCAATGGAGGAATTGGAGTTTGGTGCTGAGGTTATCAGTAATTGCCTTGCAGCTCTTTGATTCCAAATTATTTATAACAAATACTAGGGATTATTTGCTGGTTTTATAAAATATTAGTGTTTGTTGTCTGTCGAGAGTCAAAAGTGCTTGAGATTGGTAATTTGCTTGTGTGTTATTGCAAGCTTGTTAATTAATTGTTAGCTTGTTTCTTTCTTTCTTTCTCTCTTTCTCTTTTGGAATTCTGGATGATAAATGCTTTAGCACTACCTTCTGGATGAGGAATTGCTCTGGCGCTGCCTTTTTTGCAAGCTCACATGCTAGTTTTATTGTTTTACTCAAAAAAGTTTTTAAAACAATTAGTAATTTTTTTTTCATTTTGTACATGATGGGATAGCAACCCTACTTTTGAGGTTTTTCAATTGGAAATTAATAAGCAAACCCTACATTAAAGGAACTGTGGCTCTTCGTGTTGAAGTTTTTGAGTTTTAGGTTTTCCAAAAGGGGATAAAGTGAAGAAGAAATTTACAGAAAAACAAATAGACTGCATTTCTTCAGAGGATCCAGTTTCCACTTTGGGGCCTTTTTTTTTTTTTTTTTTTTTTTTTTTGTGAGGACTTAGCAGAGAAGCTGCCAAGCATGTACCACTTTGAGGCTTTAAATGGAACTTTTGCAAAATTATTTGGACATGTAAATTACAACCAAGTCCCAACTACTCAAACGCACAGTTACAATAAAATGTATACCAAAATACACGACATTCCAACTCTTTGATAATATTCAAAATAACTGGAGCAACGCCAAAGTTTTTACTGAATAAGCATTCATACTGGTCTATTAAAAAGTTTTTTGGAGTTTAAAAAAAATGCACATGCTAGGATCTGTGACAAAAGAATTTCTTGAAAATTCATACTTGTATTATAATACTGCAAGCTAACATATTAATACAAAATGTGTTCCTCATAGTTGCAAGTTGCAACATCACATTATTTGAACAATGTTTTTGAGACAAAAGTAAACCTATATCGATCGTATCTCAATTCAATCTGCACAAGCCACTTAAAGAAAGAGGTCATGCAAATCTTGCTAGCACGCCAACAAAAGGGGCAGTGTTGACAGTAGCCGGCTCGGCCTGCTGATAGTTTGACCTAATGTCGGAGTACTGGTCATTCGCATCGGTACCACCAACAATTGCACCACCAATCACATTAGGATTTGGAGCATTCTTTGAAAACCAACCGTCATAGCCACCGTGGCATGTGACATTCGAGCTGTCTTTCCTGATTGAAACAATCGACGCGCCTCGGTGGTGCACCTGAAGGGAGTAGCTTGGTAGCTTGACCCGAATCCAACCATGTAACTCATCTTCTTTGGGTTTTGACCTAGTATGTAATCCACCTGAAAAGGGCAACAATTAAATTTAGATTACCTTGTACATATTTCTTTTTCTTTTTTGTTTCAAATGGAGATAGACGCATGAAATTATAACAAAAAAAAATTAATAAAAAACCACAAAAAACAAGGCCCAGCTTTCTAACTCAACTAGGACTAGGACCAACACTTAAGAGCTAGTTTTTGGTCCGAAAATATATACCGTGCATATATGCTTTCAGCTTTCAGCAAATTCAACTAATTTCTTACATAATTAAATTAATTACCTGAGATTTGACAAAGGAGATAATTTCCTGGGGAGAGACATTGGCAGATGGGCACTGCAGGGTTGTCTCCTTTGCTGCCAGGTGGTCGGCATGGATCGAAAGGACAAGCATTGATGAGGTGACATATTGCAAATTGTTCCATGAATGAAACCACAACAGACCGCCGGGGCTTTTCTGAGTGTTACCATATCCTTTTGAAGCACATTACAGATGAACTGTCCCAGGTTGCTCTTGTGCTCGGCCCACATGCTGTTGTCTGACAACTTACCTTCTAAAATCATCTGCAATGTTATGCAATATATTATTTATTGCCATTATCAAACTTTGTTATTTCCTCTGGTTGGTTTGAAGTTTGAACAATGCAGCTTGACAAGTCCAATTTTCATTCAAACTAGTAAAATGAGCTTGCCTTTGAGATTAGTGTTTGTGCACCAACAAATTTGTCGTCCCAGCTGAATTCAGAACGTGTACCGCTGTTGTTTCCAGATGTGGTGAAATTTTTGTAGGTGAAGTCCCCAGTTGCGATGTAGAGCCATGCGGCAGCCCATGCAATTTCATCCTGTCACGTGAGCATGAATTAGCGACTTTGTACTAGCTCCAGAATTTCATTCTTATTCTTTCTAATTTCTTTAGGACCTTTAAAACAAAATACAAGCATAAACAATCAAGGAACATTGAAATATAGGTTGCAACTATTTACATCTTGTACTGGATATGTTTACAATCATCTTACCACCACACACTATAATTTCACAGGTGCAAATTAAAGCAATCTTGGTACCGATTATGCCATCTTCAACCGGTACAGATATTGGATTTTTGTGTGAATTTTGTACTTTTTAGGAAATCTTAAAAAAAATTTTTTTGCAAAACTCAAAGAACTGTGTACATAGTGTCACTTACATCATCTCCACTGCTAGAATAAAAGGACCCTGCTACTGGCACGCTGTTCTGGTACAAGCCTCTATGATTCCTTGCGAAATCAAACAACTGAAAAAAAAATATAAACAATAAAAAATTAAGAAAATAATATAGAGAAGTGGTATTAATACTGTTTCCTTGGTGGCGATGACGAGTGTTTAAGCCTTTGTAAGGATAATCCCATAGGATCTATGTGTATACTAAATATTTTAGTGACTGACAAATTTCAATCTGAGAGAAGCAGAAACTTTCTTCAACAAAATTAGTTCTCAACTTAATTATTTATTTAGGAAAAGAATGGTAAACTAGTATATTCATTGCTAGATATTTGAGAACCTCCGTTTAAGCCGGTTCATGTCAAGACCTGATATAAGTAGTATATGTTCAAAATTTCTAGCAAAGTTTTTTATATAACTAGATAAAATATGACCACAAGGTCCAAAGTATTTGACCCGGACAGACTTAGCTACCGGATCATGCAGTTGCAATAAGATAATTTGGTTGCAATAAACTTCTGGCGGGTAACCAATTTTATTTGTTGCAATTGGTATTATTTAGTTGCAATAAATATATTTTATCGCAACTAATTATTTTGGTAGTAATACAGTTATTCTAATGCAACTAATTAGTCTATTAGTTGCAATAGATGGTTGCAAAAGCTCCAAATTTGGAGTAGTGGAATCTCAACATATACAACGTTTTAAAACCTTTTGTTCCTCCACCCCTCACCTTCTCTCCAATAAAATATGACAAATTGACAATTTATATACCTGCTTTGAATGGGTCAGAAGAGTAGAGGCATAATTCGAATCCGACTTCAGAAAGGCAAGCGACGCTGCTGCCAATGCTGCAGCTAGCTGTCTCAGCCGCCACTTCTGAGCCGGGTTTAGACTCGTTGATCTCATAGGAATTTCTCGGTGTGGTCATATCCTCTGGCCGCTGCCAACACTGGTGATCAGAATTCCCATCCCCTACCTCCACGTACAACTTGTTAGGCGCTGGATGCGCATTGATTAAATAATCTGTGCCCCATTTAAGCATTTTGTAGCTCGCTTTTGTTTGAGATTTTCAGCAAGTATTCTACAACGCTCCATGAGAGTAGCGATACTGTAAAGGCCATTGGAAAGCCAAATTTCACGTTGTCACCGGCATCATAATAGCCTCCAGTAAGGTCAATCTGCATCACACGCGTAATTAACGAATTTTACTACATATTTATCAAATATCAAATAACTAGATTGGAATTGGTATTCAGACCAACTCTGACTTCATAAGCTTCTTGTCAAAGCAAGCAAATAAGATAAGTAAGATTTACAAAAACAAAGCAAATAAGATAAGTAAGACTTTGTTAGTGCCGAGCCGTAATCTATTTTTGCATCTACTTGCAGTAAAACTAACGAAATTAACATTCCAAGAACAAGCAACAACCTTGGCACCATAGTTATGGTTTTTTTTCTGCCTTTTTTTTTTTGTATGTGGCTTGCACTTTTCTTTTTTATAATAATTTCTTTTTTGACGTGCTTTCCGTTGGTAGTTTCATGTATTTATAAGATGAGATCATGGAAAGATACGATTGTATTGTTGAATGGATTTATTAGAGAGATAAGTTAAATATTTTAACATGATCAGAACTCGTACTTGCCTTAAAACAGCAAAATTATTTTTATTTTGACAAAAGATATACTAAAATGGGTACATTTGTTTAGGGGTGCACAAAACATTCGTATTTTGTGATTCGATTCGAGTTTGATTCGAAAAAATTCGTAAAAAGTTCGATTCGAAATAGTTCGAAATTAATTCAAACTAAACTCAAACTGGACCTGGTTCGTTAGAAATAGGTTCGCAAACTATTCAGGTTCGAATCTCAAAGTAACGTGAACCGTTGATTTTTACTGATGACTTATATTCACTGATGACTTAAAAGTTAAAACATAAGGCTGCCCAGCTATAAGTTATAACTCGTAAGTTGTAATCCTCGCTTTCAATTTTAAAATCCTAGATGGACTTTCACCTCTCGCTCTCAACGACTAAAATCATTTTTTCTTGTCATAAAAAAGTTCGTAAAAGATTCGAAATTGAGTTCGTAAAAAATTCGATTCGAACTTAATTCAAACCAAACTTAGTTCGAAATTAATTCAAACCAAACTCAAACTGAACTAAGTTCGATTCGTTTGCAGCCCTACATTTGTTCACGTACATTAGGCAACAAATTATTTTGTTAAAGAAACTAACAATTATTTCCCTGCTAGATCTTAGAAGATTTTGGGTTTTGATCTATTACCGCAAAATTTTAGTAGTAGGTCCCCCCTGAAATATCATGCGCAAAATTTTGTAAATTAATTTTCAACAAACCAAACTTTTAATCTATCTATTCGGTTTCATACTTGGATGATTATCTTCGATTAAAGGAATATGACGATGAGAAATGGCGTGCTGAATCTGCTCATTCCTTGAAAAGCTCTAAAGGGTCATGGTTCATTCCCTGAAAATCACTGAAGGATCACGGTGAAGAGAAATGGATAAGACCAAAAAATAATATGCGTTGAATTTGAAAAGCTCTATTTGCTGATAATGCATGGAGTCAGTTAATATATAGTAGCGTACGCTCTTGTAAGACACCAGAAAAGAGAATGCATAAGACAATACCAGAAAAGAAAATAGTGACATGCATGTTATGAGAGAAATAGTGGTGTAATTGAACGAAGCAAAAGATTCATGTTCAAGCTAAAAGTCCCAGTGACATGGTCACATTTGATGATAGAAAATACATACTTGGTTTGATATTAATTCAAAGCAGCAAAAATTCATGTTCAATATATAAAATAGCCACATTAACTAGTCGATAAAATGGCCGCATAAGATAACAACTTAACTGGGCTTTAGGCCCAATTGCAAGAACAATAGTCAGTAAATGGCACCATTTGATCAGGGGTGTTCATCGGTTCAATTCGGTTGCAAACTAGGCAAACCAAAGTTATAATTCGGTTTCAAAAATAGAACCGAACCGAACTAAAGTTTTATTTCAGTTTGTTCGGTTCAAACCGAAATATATTAATTTTTTTATTTAAAGCAATTGTTTTGAAATAAACCGAAGTATATTAAGAAATAAATCGAGGTATTAAGAAATAAACTGGGGCGGTCAGGACCAAATTCATAATATATAAAAGTTCGATCAATTCGGTTATTTCAGTTTTGAAAATTTTTGAACCGAATCAATCCGAAGTTATAATTCGGTTTTAAAAAGCAAACCGAACTGAATCATTGAACCGAAAAAACCAAACCATTTGAACTGATTTAATTAGATTCAGTCCAAAACCGATTAAACCGGACCCAATGAACACCCCTACATTAGATAACAACTTAACAGGGCTTAATTTAGATCCAATTTCAAGGACACTAGTGGCTAAATGGCCTAATTAGATTATAAATTAAATGGCTTTTAGGCCCAATTTTAGGTTCATAACGAAAACCCTTGTCGAATTCCGACAAATTAAAAATACCTGAAGAAATACATGCACGAAGCACGATCCTATTTTATTTGTTTTTATATTGTACAGTTTGTTCTATTAAAAATACCTTTCATAAAACAAATAGAATTTTTTTATTTTATATTGATCATGGAACTTTGGTTGTCATTTGTTCTATATCACCGGTGAAGCATGAGCTTCTCAAATTGACAACAAAATTCACCAGAATGGAAAAAATATCATGGCTATTGTGATCAGTTTTTAATCCGGAAGTTTTCGTGTGAAATGAATCTGGCAATTTGAAGGGATACATGTATTTAAAAATTTAAAGTTTAGAAGGTCCAAATTAGAAATTGAGGTGATTGTTTGTTCAAATCTTGAAATCTCGAAAGAGGGGAGGACAATGGTAGCGAAGGTCCGTAAAGGCATTTATCTCGTGTTAGAAAATGAGGTGATTGTTTTTTTAAATTTAATATGTGAATTAGAAACTCCACAGGTTCTTTAGATGTCTTTTTCTCTTTTGGGCTGAGCATAGCCGGCGTTTCAAGAATAGGCCTTGGGCCTGATTCGGAATTTCAAGAATTCTTCTTTTCCTCTAATTTCTAGTCATGGCTTTCGTAAACCCACTGCCTCCTCTCCTTGCAGAGCTCCAACGCACATTGGCCTCGCTTTCTACGGTTCTCTCGTTGCACAATCAATCTGACGCTACCGTACCTCCATCGCAACAACCTTCAGTTCCATTCCTTGACGTTTCTGCATCACCTGTCTCCTCTCCTCCGCCCCAGCCTACATTTGCTGAATTGATTTGGCAATCCATCTTATCCCAACCTAAGCCTTTCCAAACTGATCAGAAATTAAGTTTCTACCTCGCACCGAGCTTCTTCTAAGCTTAATCGACTTGGCGAATTTGCCAAAAAGGGAATGGAGGTCTATTACAAATGTGGAGAAAAGGGTCATCTGACTAGGGCTTGCTGGAATGCACTCGTGTGCTTCACTTGTGGTCAGACCGGCCAATGTTCCTCTTCTTGTCGTAACCATCCACCCCTACCACCACTGGCACCTTTACCATTGCCACCACCTACACAGACCCCTGTACCATCTCTTAGTGTCACAGCAAAGCCTATTGCCCCAATTCCACCCCCCAATTGCCCTAGCTCAACCAAAGCCACCACAGCACCACCTCGGTCCTACACCTTCTGTCCCCATTGTCAGGATTCCTCCTCCTTCTCAAGCTAGATTACTTGAGTCCAACACCCTACCGATTATGCGGTTCTATGCCACACCTGCCACTTCTCAATTCCGACAAACTTTATCTCATGGTATCGTGTTGACAAATGAATGCCTCAAAGGAGCTCGGTTCATTCAAGATAATCTCACCCTCATTTACCCTACTCATCACTGGACTTGGATAGCCCGAGAACTCCCGAATAATCAATTTTTGGTGGCCTCCCCTCCTCTTGCTTGGCGGGATCAGAGGCTTCGGGATAGAAATCTAGTGCTTGGCACCACCTCTTTTCCAGTAAGTGAGTATAATTTTGATGCTCTCAATAACCAGTCTCGCCTTCGCGCGTATTGGATACAAGTTCATGCTTTTCCTCATGATCTTTGGCGTGACACCGAGATTCGCCAACTTGCTCGGGAATTGGGTGGAATTTTGCTTGATTCCGATCCTCGATCTTTCAACCGCCTTACCATGATTGGCCTTTGCATTAAGCTTGGGGTTCCAGATAAAGAGGTCACTCCGGCTTGCAAGCACTTTCTCTTCACTGAGGTGAATGGCGATAGTTATACACATTTGATTCAGACATGGGTAGAAGATGACACGGATCCCTTGCCTTAGGGCCATTCTCGATGTCAATTGTTTACCAAGAAGCGTTTTAGATATACTTCTCGACCTCCTTTGCCGCACAAACTACCAATGCTTTCTTCTGACATTGCTAGTTCTTTGACAAATCAGATTTTTTTTCTCTCGATGCTTTGGTTTCTGATGCTGCAGCATTACAAGGTCGATCAGTTACACTACCCTTTACTGTACCGACACCAATACTTGCAATACTTGGTAGGTTTTGGTAATGTTTCTATATATCCCTCGTATCGAAGTCAAAGCAATACTATTTTCTTCCAATAATCTTTCTCAAATCATGAATCATATATATTATTCTATCAACCTGAGCTCTAAAGAAGCAAAGCTAATACAGAAAGGCCTATCTCATTGTGAGTCTCCAGTTCCCAAAGATGCGAAACAATTTTGTGCCACATCTCTTGACTTGAATCTATGATCGACAATGTTATGTCATCTCTGAACTGGGCACCCAAAACCTACCAAGTTTTGTCAACAATACAACTTGTCAATAGAGGGTCTAGAAGAGAAAAAAAAATTCTACAAACTCACTTCTCCGGTAAAGAAATCTGTGTTGTGCATGTCACCCGGTTGGTAGCGCTACTAATTAGTATGATTATATTCTTTAAAACTATCTGAAGAGGTGCGAAAAAAAATTAAGAAAAAGGATCTAACAACTACTTACTAATGCATGTTATATGCAATTAAAAACATAAATATGATGCACATATAAAAAATAAAAAATAAACACATCAATTATTATAGACTCACCAACAAAAGAAATATTTAGACGAAATATTCACGATTAGTTGGACAGAATCATCATGAATTATGATTATAGACCACGATACAGGTATGAATTAATTATTTAGACGTATAGACTCACCATGTGGGAGGGAGTTCACGTCGTCGGAGTATGAGTTAGATCATGATGTAGTAAAAAAAGATGAAAAGGAGGTACACATGTTCACCATATATCATTTATCATAGCATCACCACAATTCTTTGTTAGTAGTTTATTCATATTACTGAAATATGCAATATTTTTTAAAAGCCATGGAAAGTGATTAAGAATAATTGCAAACTTATATTGTTTATCTAATAATATGCATTTATCCATAAATTTAAAGGAACAAGTACGTATTAATTGGAAAAAAAACGAAAAACAAAACACTTAAAGATTAAGTTCTCTATATACTATAAATAAATTTAGCAGTTCATAGTTCATACTGATAGCATGTAAACTATTTACAAAATAAAAGTTAAAAAAAAATGAAACAATAAGATAGTTTGTTCTCTGTGTAAACAAAAATTGGTAACACACTTTTATGAAGAGAAGTATGAAAATTCAGATTCATGGTTCCAAACCAAAGTAGGTTCTCCTTTGCAGCTCAAACTATCATCAACAAATTTCTTATTGAAAGATTTGCTTATGGATCAGTTACGGAGGCCTCTTGACCTGATTTTTTTTTAATAACCAAAAATTAATATAGAATATTATTAATAACCTGTATTTAAAAAAAATTCACTGATAACCAAACCGCCCCACTGAGGGGCCGTCTATCCTGAACACCAAACCGCCCCACTAAGGGGCGGTCTACCTTGATCCCCAAACTGCCCCACAGTGGGGCGGTTTGCTATCTGGCCTATAAAACAAGCTCCGAGGCGATTTGTTGAGCACCTGAGTCACCATAATTCACTTACTCTTCTTCCAAACTGACCTCTGCTCTCAAACAGTGCTCCGAGGTGATTTTTTAGGCGATTCTAAGGCGATTGCGCTCAACAGTGCGCTCAACAGTGACTGAGGTCAATCCAAATCCATAATTCACTCACTTTTCTATTGTATTATTATTTTATTTGTTGTTTATGATGTTGGTTTTTTTAGGTGAAAATGATGAGCAAAAACACACCAAATCAATCGTCCGATGGTGGAAAAGATAAATCTCAGAAGTTGTTTTCTTTTTGTACTGGAAAGGACTGTATTTGTAAAAGGGATTTAGCATACCGTAGGTCAATCCAAGTCAATGACGATGATGATTTTGTGGAAAGCCTTTACATAAAAATAAATCCGACTGATCCAAAGAAAAATAATGGGAAGACTGTCTCTTCGTCTGGTGCGACATGTACCAGACAGGTCAAAAGAAAGAAAAATGCTGGTAATATTGTCTCTTCGTCTGCTGCGACTGAACCAGACTCAGACAATGATTTTGTTCCAAGTACCTTCGGTACTGGTTCTCAGAAGTAGTATTATTTGAAGGTCTGTAATAATTATTTAGTAATTGTGATGTATCAGTCGTGTAATAATTATTAGGTTTTGTAATCGGATCAAACAGAATTTAAAAATTCATCCAAGGAAAATGGTTCACAACATAAGTTAATTGAATTTAAAAATACATCTAGAACATAGGACCAAGTCTACTTCCTGCGTCCGATCAGACCAAGTCTACTTCTTAGGCTTCTGGAAGTGACGACGGCGCGACACCAGAAGTTGTTGAGCCCTGACTACTCCCTGAGTGGCTTCCCTGACTGGGTCAAACAGAATTTAAAAATTCATCCAAGGAAAATGGTTCACAACATAAGTTAATTGAATTTAAAAATACATCTGGAACATAAGACCAAGTCTACTTCCTGCGTCCGATCAGACCAAGTCTACTTCTTAGACTTCTGGAAGTGGACGACGGCGCGACACCAGAAGTTGTCGAGCCCTGACTACTGCCTGAGTGGCATCCCTGACTGGGTTGCCTATTTCCAGAAGGTCCCGCCTCGGCAACTACTCTAGCATTCTCTCTTTCGTTGGCTTCGGTTATTGCATCTGCAATGCATTTCATGTAACATTCAGTATCAATATTTAAATTTACTTTCAAATCAATTTTAAGTTGTGTACAATCATCTACATACCTGCCCTCTGCCTGTCAGTAGTAGAACGGTGAGTCTCATGTCCCACTTGCCGACCTTGCATCCTATCCATATGCATTACGCGTCAGTTGTGTTTCCTCCTCCCGTTCCTAATCCATTTCTTATCGGGAACCACCGTAGGCCCAAGGTAGTATGTCCACTGGTATTGGTTGGGGTAGCTGTGAAATGATGCTCTCCAAGTGTGCAGAAGGAAATCGGTACGATAATAGTTGTCAACAAAGACGTCCTCCAAAAAGTTTCGTTCTCGGCAAACCGCCATAACATGAGAACACGGTATGCGAACTAACTAGAGGCCTTGGCACTTGCACGTTACTTGATTGTTCGCGCCTAAAATGACTCTGTACTTGCATACACGTTGATGAGTTTCTATAATGTCATTTTGGCTCACAACCGGTGGAATGATCTCACTTGGAACCTGCACTTCATATTCCATACCTGTGGTACCATACACTACAACGCGTATGACAGAACCTTTGTCTCTGTGTTTTTTTAATTTGTCTTCCACTCTATCTGAGAATGCTTGGTCCCTACTCGCTACTGCAGTGGCTTTAGCATGCCTCTCAATGATGTGTATTTTGGGTATAGAATTAAACGGTCTATTTAGTATATTATTGCTTTAAATTTATAAGAACCCTAAATACGCAAAGATGATTGAATTGCAAGCACACAATCTATCCTTGTAGTAATTATGGGTGTCGATCCAAAGACTAAGGCAATTATAATTTTTACTAAATTAATTAATTCTAAATAAAGTGCGAATAAGTAAATTGGGGGGAAGTTTGTTGCAAATCACACAATTATTAGGTTCAATACCCGGGAGGAGTTGGTTTGTAACAAGAACTAAACTAAAATCAAAGTAAGAAAAATAAGGTTGTGATCAAGTTAACAAAGTCTATGGGCATTTGGTCCACAATCTCTTGGTTTATTCAATACTTGGTTTATTCTCTTAATTCATGCTTTGCTTTGGTTTATTCTACTTAGAATCAATACTTTTTATGTTTCAAGCCTATCATGTTAATTTACCTTGTCTTAGAACTATCACTACCTAATAGGGTTATTTAATTAAAGGCTAAATACTCCATTAATTCGTACCGATTACTAAATATACTCTAAGTATACCGATTACGAAGTACTCGTAATTTGGTTTCCCACAACTTTCCATGTCCAATCTTTAGTTCTTATGGTCAGGGGTAGACTCGATTTGGTCCATCTAATATATTGTCTCTAAGGTTATTTGTGTACAAGACTCGATTTTATCAATGATTTAAACACCCTTGAAGACAAGAGGGCTATCACTACCTCTGCAAGGTGTGGTTTCAAAAACACAAATCATGCATGACTCACAAATATATATATTAAGAACTAAACATCAATTCAAAACAATCATCATATAAGATAATATCCAACTAAATAAACTAACACAAGTTCATGCTACAACCTCAGTCCCAAGATAGGAGATTAGCCTCTCATGGGTGCAATAACAAAAACATCCATGAAAAAGAACAAGTAAACCAAGCAATTAAAATGAGTAAATAACAAAGGAAAATATAATACACCAGTTCCCAAGCTATGCCTCAGTTCTTCCTTGCAAAGCCTCTTTGTAAGTCGCCAAATCCGCTTCGTCGCCTTGAATTCACTTAAGAAGGATGAGAGATGGATCAATGGAAATTAGGGTTGAAGAAGAAGAAGAGGTGTAGAATGAGAGGTGGCTTGATTTCAATCCCCAAAGAGGAGATGTCTTCTCTTGCTGTCCACTCTTTAACTTATAGCAATTTGTGACTTTAAGAGCAAGCAAACAAGGTTGGAAAGTGAATCCGATGAAGATACGATCAAGTTTTGGCAATAAATCGCATTGGTGTGGCCACACAAACCTAATATTCTGCCTTGTCCACGTTTTGGGCCTCACATGGAAGTTATCTTGGCTTGTGAGGCATACTAGAGCAATGAGGAAGTGAATCAGGCGAGATCTCGTGAGATATGGCAATGAATTACAGCTGATGCTTTACTAAAAAGGTTGTTGCGACTTGTACATTACAAATTATAATTTCTAACCTTCATTAGAGTTGTAGATCTTGTTGTTCTCTTTCCAACGAGCCTTTATTTGCCCAAATCCGAGTTTGTATGACCAAGATATGGATAAAATACGAGCGATGTGCAGGCGACATATTTTTGTGCGGCCAGAGGGGGGCGCACCAGGGGGATGCGTTGTGAATTTCTAGTTTGTGCTTGCAGGGTAGGCCGCACGTCAGGCCGCACGGGCTCTCTGACTCCGGGGGCCGCACCAACTAAAATTGGAGCTTTTGAGGGACTGTGCGACCTAGGGAGGCCACACGTCAGGCCGCACAGTGGCTCTAAGTTGCAAATTCTTCAGTGTGGCTTTAATTGGGACTTCAAGGGTGGTTGTGCGGCCGCACATATTGCCCCAGAGACCGCACAAGAGGTTGAAAAGCTCCAAAACTGAAATCAAAATAAACTAGAAGCAGTAACTTGGTTCTTTGGCACAATTCTAATTAAATTAAACTAAAATGCATGGGAATTGGTTATAAAATCAGAGTAAAACCCATGTTAAAAGTGTATATAATTGAAGCTTATCACTCAACAAACCAAGTATTTAACTTGTAAAATGTCTTTTCCACCAGTGAAACCATGGGTAACATCCGGCTCTGTTTGAAGATATTGTTTAATGACTCCGACCCATTAGTGGTCATAATTTCCCATCTCCAACCTCCATCACATGATTGAAATATCTTCTCATGTGCTGACGGCTCTATCAGATCGCACGGATTTCTTTTGCCTGCCTTCGCTAAGTAGGCATTTGCCTCTGGAAATGTCTATAACAAGTAGATAAATATACCTCAGTGATACAAGTCGTGCAAATGTGTAAAACAATAGGAAAAAAATACATACATACTCTGGCAAATTCTCTGAACATCTCTTCCATCCGTCGTGGTTTTTTTCTCTTGCAGCCAATTTTGAACCTATCAGCAACCCACTGACCGCCGCCGGTATTCTTGCACAGGTTCTCCGAAGTGTGTTGCATGCAGTACCTATGCACAGACTCTCTGTTCATAGACCAACCATAGTTGGGGCTATTAAATACATGCTTGATGCCCTTATGCTGGTCCTATATCACACAGACAAACCTATTCCCTGCCACCTCTCTTCTCAGAAATTCCATGAAAAAACCCCAACCATAGTTGGAGCTATTAAATACATACTTGTAGATACCTATCTCGTCTCATAGGTTCACAAGAGAGTGACGTCACATCTTGGTTGTGATAATACCCATAATCACTAGCATAATTGTCATATCCCGAGTTATCATAACCCGAGAAATAATTCTGGACAGAAGGTCCAGTTCCGGTATCTAAGTTGTGCTCTGTAGAAGGTCCAGCCCCGGTGTCCAAGTTATTCTGGGTAGAAGGTCCTACCCCAGCACCAACTGGTTCAATCGAAACTTTTTTGCAAAACTAGTCCATTAACGGGATTGAAGTGGACTCAAAAAAACTGTATATAGCTGTCCATATATTCTGCTCTGCTATAGGATATTTTACATAGTGAGGTTTGGCACCGGACGGTTGGTTGTTAATTCGGGTACTGATTTCTACAGTAAATCGGGCACGGTCCCAACCAGTTTTTTGCAAGATTGCTTCCTTAATTTCATAAATTGAAGTGTTGGCATTCACCTGGAAACCGTAAGTCGCATCTTTCGAGTATTGGCATCCGGACTCCCCTTTCGTGATTTTTCCACCCAAGTACAATGCAATGAACATTTTTTGTTTATTTTTGACGTTACAAAAGAAATTCGTCGTTCAATATCAATTTTTTGTTTGTTTCTGAAATTTCTAACATTTTAAAAAAATTAATTTTAAAAAAAATATACCTCGGTTACTGTTGAGCACAATTGCCTCTGAATCGCCTAAAAAATCTCCTCGGAGCACTGTTTGAGAGCAGAGGTCGGTTTGGAAGAAGAGTTAGTGAATTATGGTGACTCAGGAGAGTGAAAATACTTGTTTTATAGGCTAGATAACAAACCGCCCCACTGTGGGGCGGTTTGGTGCTCAGGGTAGACCGCCCCTCAGTGGGGCGGTTTGTTTATCAGTGAATTTTTTTTTTTAAATATAAGTTATTAATAATATTTTATATTAATTTTTGGTTATTAAAAAAAATCCGCCTCTTGACCATAGCCCAGTCGCCTGGTATGCAAAATGAACAAACAGCCCATAAAATTTGTCAGAGTAAATATAGTTTTATTTTTATAAAAATTAAAGAACTTGAACATAAAAATATGTCACCTTTAACTATTCATTAAAAAAAAATTCTTATTCCGATTTCAAACATGTGACCTCCTATGCAACTTAAACAAAGACTAATTCTCAAAGTAATATTAGTTTATATTGAATTTGATGTAACTTAATTATTTTTATTGATCAAATGTTTTTTTTTTCTCTTATGAGATAGAAAGATGAAGGTCTAGCATACTAATTACTATTTAATAGTTCATAAAGAACTGAGAAAGGAGAGCTAGCACAGTTGGCTAGGAAAAAATCTTAGGATTGTTGTACCCAGAGGTCGAGAGTTCGATTCTCCCTCACGACTTCGCAGCCTCGGCGAAGGTTTCAAAAAAAAATTCATAAAGAACTTTTCATCCGAGTTTCAAACCGACGACCTTTCACATAGAGGGTGTTGTCATTTGCCACTACATTAAATGTTGGTTTTTTTATTGATCAAATATTAATAGAATTAAATACTTTGTTTTTTTTAATCTTTTAATAGTGATAATTTTAAAAAAATTTAATAGTATCATATTTATTATCTATTAATTCGTAATAAATTTTAATATTTTAGTGTTAATGTGAAAGGAACATAATGGAATGTTTTCTCTTTGTTTTTATTGTTTTGGTTGGTTAGAGAATAATTGATTTTCTCATGGTACATGTTAATTTAATGCGTAACAAATTAATTATGTAAGTGTTTGAAAGTTAAGAAGGGTATAACTGATAAGATCCATTAATTAATTTCAGCGGTGCACTAAATTAATAATCCCGACCAAAACCAAATAAAGTTAGATATTTCTTCTTCTTCTTCGTTTTCTATTTCTTCCACTGTCATGTCCTTGATTGAAACGCGGTCTTAGAATTAGAAAAGGTAAAATCACATTATATATATTTTTGTATATGTCATGTCAATCATTAGCTTAGTCAAAAGAATAAGATGTATGGTATTGTATGCCATATTATATATCAAGGAAATTAAGGTCGGCACTCATCACAGGTATATTATACAGTTGTTAGTTCAATTAATTAATGTGCCCCTTGTTATTTGTTATATATTATTATAGGAGTAGAACTAGGGTGCTCCTAAGTTCACCCAACTTCTTGTGAACTTGACTCTAAACTATATCGAATTGACTTTAAACGAAGAATCCAAACTGTTGAAATCCTTCTACTTAATGATTGATGCGTCTACATGTGAAAATTTTAAAGTTTCAAATTAATTTAATATAGAGTCAAGTGGTCAAAGGAGTCCAAAAAATGAATGCATTAAAATTAATTTATAAACCTTAAACTTTTGACCACTTGACTCTATATTAAATTAATTCGAAACTTTAAAATTTTCACATGTAGACGCATCACTCATTAGGTAGAAGGTTTCAACAGTTTGAATTCATCGTTTAAAGTTGATTGAATATATTTTAGAGTCAAGTTCACAAGAGATTAGGTGAACTTAGGACCACCCTAGTTCTACTCTTATTATAGTAATGAGAATTATTTATTCAACCTTCCTCGTAAATTCATTCAAACAACCAAAGAAAATTTAATTTACAACATCACAACGGGACGGTGCCACTGCCACTGACAGTGGTCCAGGGGAGAAATAAATTTACAATTAAACAATTACTTAGAATTAGATGGACACGGAGGAGACCTGACCAGTGACCAGGATTGGATTTGAATATATTTGATTAGCTTTCGCTTTCGCTTTCACCTTTCACCTTTCAGGAAAGGCAAATAGGCGATTGATTAATTATTTGATTATTTGATTATTTCCTTCCCGTGAAAACGACTAAAAAGTAAAAAGTGGAGAATAAATAACACTTTCTTTTCTAATTTTAAGTACGAGACGAGACGACACGACACGACCGATGGCAATTGGCAGATGGTCCGCCCGAATAACCGGAAACAGTTCCAAAGTAGAAAAAACGTAAAGATGCGATGTGCCTATTCTTCTCCTCTTCATTCTCTCTCTTTTATTTTTATTTTTTTAATGCAGCGCACTCCTTCTTGCTTATACTGAATTTACTCAACTACCCTCAAGGAAAGCATAGATTAAATGAACTCTTGTAATTGTTATTCATTAGAAAATTACCCAAAAATACTAAATCCAGTCTACGCTTTGATGTTGTATTTGTTATTATAAGTAATTTTCTCCATGACTAATTTATAAAATATATAAATATTAAATTTTACAATTTTTCTGTTTGAGATATATGCATGTTTAGTTGTTACGACCGAATATCGAAGCAAGTGTCATATTCTACTTGTTTGACTAGATTTGCAAAATATATATAAATTGAATTTTACATTTTGCTTATCTTGAGATAATATGCAGGTTCATGACATTAGAAGATTACACATTAAGGTTGAAACATTAAACTGCTTTCAATATCAAGGGTGTGGTCATAAAGTGCAAGGCATTGGATAATAGAAGACCATTTCAATATTAAGGACATCAAATCTGTAATATTAGTAAAATAAGTTTGAGACTGAATAAAATAAGGTCTACCGTTGCAACAATTCAGAAACAGTTGTAACGGAATAAATAAATCACACTACTGATTGGTGACGGTATAATTCAAAATGGACCGGCGCGCAACGGTAGGAGATACAGAGATTACTGTGATGACTACCGTCATAATGGTAAGTCTACCGTTGAGGTTAACGACGCCCTGATGTCTCTCTATTTTGCCTATATTCCGACACCAATTTACATCAAAACCCGTGTCTAAAAGCCTAAAAGTGTGAACATTTTACTTAAATATCTATAGAATGTGGTACTGCAATGTGTTGCTCTTATTTTGCAGGAAATGGGCAAAATTCCACTCTGTACAGTCCGTATGGATTTCCATACGATCCGTACAAGATCTGCCCGACCACACAGAAGGTTCCACGCAGGAGGCCACCTCTCTCCCACACAGAGACACGGGCATACGGTCCGTATGGATTTCTATACGGACCGTACAAGGCAAATTCAGAAAACAGGCTGGAATTGGCAACAGGCGCCAGCTGTGCAGACCGAATAGGAAGGCTTTAATTTGGAATTTTGGGCATTAAGAAGGAGGATTCCATATCTGAGAACCATCTTTTGTTCATTCTTGGTGCTTGGAAGACAAGGTTTTAACTTGGAGAAGAAGAAGAAGAAGTTTTGCAACGGATCTTCGCTATTTTTCATAGTTTTACCATGAACTCTTTCATAACTTTTATTGTGCTTTGTTTTATGAATATGAGTAGCTAAATTTACTGTTTCTAGGGTTAAGATGTAATTGGCGTTTGGTTTTACTTGTATGCTACTTGGATTTGTGTTGAATGCTTAGTTTTCATCTTGTTGTGTAGTATTTTAATTGCTTGGTTTTTGCTTGCTTGAATCGAATAGTCAACCCGTTAGGCGAATGCGCACGTCTAAGTCAATAGGTTACAAGTATATAACATTCAATCCAACTGAACCAAGTATATGAAGTAGGTTTACGAACCAAGAAGTACCGAAAGGCGAAACTTTTCTTGAGGCAAAAGTCATAGGATACATTTAGTAAACCAACAAGTGACTTAGGTAAATTAGACAAAAAAAAACGAAAGTTGAGGTTTAAGGCATCTAAGAGGGGAGTAGTTGAGTCTGGTAACCGGGTTATTAAGCTAAAATTGCGACAGCTGAGACTTGGAATCTAGGTACGGTCGATAAAAATCCTAGACAAAAGCGCCAACACAGAAACAGTGGCTACAGTATTAACTCGGGGGCATATACAGACCGTATAGGACTCTGTACGGGCTGTATACCCTGGGGCTGAACTGATACGAAATCTGAAACCTTGGAAACCCTTTTTATAAATTGAAAACAAACTTTAAATCTTTCTTTTCATTGTTTTAATCATTATTTTAATCAAGTAGAATTTAGAACAAACCCAAATTCAACCTTTTCTCACTTCTAGAATTTTAGTCGATTTAAGTAAAATCCGGTCGTTTTCTTACCGTCCCTGTGGATATGATACCCTTCTATACCTAACTTCAGTTGTACGCTTGCAACAGATTTTAGGTGTTCTTGGTTATTAAAAGCCTACACGCTTTCGAGCGAACACGTCCAAACCTAACGTAACTTGACTGACCGTTGTAACGGTAATGGGACCGTTACAACAGTGGGTCAAATTACTTCCATTTTATCAGCTCTCTATAAATAGAAGCATGGTTTATGTTTGGACAATCACTCTAGCCTCCACAAACTTTAATATTTCAAATTCTCAGATCTAGAAAAAGCCGTTATAGCTTGTGCACCTTAACTTCAATATACTCAATCAATCTCAAGCTTATTCAATCAATACAACCAACTCTTAGAGTGATCCTGCGTGATCAGCCTTTTTTTTACTTTCGAGCCTTTGTGCTCACCTTGTTTACTTGCGAAGCTGTAGCGCTCGCTAAGCCAATTCCGTGCTCTGGGTTGTGTGATACTCAAAAGGTGTAAGGGGTCACTAGTTCCAACTTGTACTACATTTCTCATTGGGTTAAGAAAGGCGTGCCATCTCGAAGGTCGCGAGCCCCGGAGATGTAGGCGTTAGTGCTGAACTCCGTAAACAACTCTTGTTTCAAGTGTTTCTAAACTCTACTCTTTACTTTATTATTACATATAGTAGTTTATGACCAAGTTATTCTAGTTTCCACCAAGGTTAATTATAAGACACGTTAGGGACTTGTAACTTAGTTAAAAAGTTTAAAAAAAGGCCTTATTCACCCCCTCTAAGTGGCTTTGGGACCAACAAGTGGTACCAGAGCGAGAAAAATCAAGTTAAGACACACTTAATTTGATTATTTATATTAGATCCTAGAATGGCACATCATGCTAGAAATGCTAGAGAACCCTCAATTTTAACTTCATCCACCAAAAACTTTAGTTATTAGAAAAGGTGCACGATTACCTATCTCAATATGATAGATGTGTGGGAAGCGGTAGAAAAAACATATACCCCAAAATATAACAAGTATACCAATGTAATTACCACAGAATCAAAATTTGCCAAGAGAGTAAATGATCTTGCTATTAATTCTATCATGAGTAATGCGCATGAATCAATATCCATTGTGTTCACAAACGCCAAAAATGCTAAAGAAATATGGGATGCAGTTGTTCACAAATATGAGGGTAATGACCAAATTAAACACACGAAGTTACTGGGTTAGAAACAAAATTTGAAACCTTTTGTGTAGAAAATGGTGAGTCCGTAGAGGATACGTATAATAGGCTATTACAAATTCAAAGTGAACTTATAGAACTTGGACAACCACTTTCTAATAATAATATTGTAGGAAAGCTTTTGTGTGTCATAATCAGAAAATCTGGATGGGAATCAATGGTGAGTGCACTCGAAGTGTTGTTAGGCATTCAAGTCTTCACGCCAGAAGGAATGTATGCTCATCTAAAAAGTTGTGAAGAGAAACTAAAATAGTCTGAGGACCTAAAACCCAAAACAAAGACCACAGCTCTATATGCTCAAAATCATAAACCTATTAGATTTAAAGAATACAACCCTCCATCATCGAGCACACCAAAGCAATCGAACCCACAACAAAGTAGTCCTCAATTGTTCAAGCAAGGCAGCTTACTAGTTGAAATGATTCAAGGAATGTTGGACTTCGAGATGAAGTACAACAAAAAGAGAGAAGAAAACAACAAAAAGGTCATTTGCCTCGGCTGCAACAAAGAGTGACATTCTATCCGAACTTGTTTCAAACTATTCCCTCCTAAGAAGGAAGGCGGCGATAAACCAAAGATCATTTGCCTGGCTGCAACAAAGAGTGACATTCCATCCAAACTTGTTTCAAACTATTCCCTCCTAAGAAGGAAGACGACGATAAACCAAAGCCCAGATATCGAAACAGACGAGATAGAAAATTCAGTAAGCCAAAGGAGAAAGCAATGCTTGCATATCAACATACAGAAATCATTACAGCAGTGGTGGAGAATCCGATCAAGAGTCTGAGAATAAAGAAAGTGTCAACTTAGCCTTGATGGCTACCCAGGACAGTGAAGCCTCCTCGAGTTTAACAATCAGAGTCAACAAGCTAGACTCGGCGGTTACTCGAGATGAAGAAGATGCTTGGAGCTCAACCAACAAGGTGGATGAAACGTCGATGGCCACTCGAGATGAAGAAGATTCCTCCAGCTCAACAAGCAAGGTACACCAATCACCAAATTTAAATATTCTCCTCACCGAGATAAAAATACAACAGTTCAATCTCCTTTGCGCCTGCTTGACTGCCTCCTCCCTCCACGATCCCTCATCATCCTCTCTCTATCTCTCTTTCCTGCCTACATCATCTCTCCGCCTCCTCTCTGATCCCTCCTCCTCTATATACTCTCTTCTCGCTAAGGCACTTCTTATTTTACCTTGTTGTTCATGTTTGATTGAATCTTGAAGCAAATTTAGTTTGAATTTTCTATAGATTTTCGATTCATCATTTTCTTAAATGCTAAATTGTGAATCATTGTGGGTTCCATTTCAATGGTTGAGTTAGATTGAAGCATATTAAACTTGATTAATATAATTCAAGCCTCCTTCATTTAATTGGTAATTGATCAAGACAGGGACCAAGTATAGTAGCTTTATTTGATTGATAATTGGTAATTTTCAAATGTTGCAAAAAGGAGAGCTTTAGGAGTGAACATGAAAAAAGTATTTTGTGCACAATTCAATCTTTTTATTAAGTGTATAGGTTCATAGTATAATTTTGTGCACCTTCATTTCCATTCACCAAATAAAATCAAAAGACAACAGTGGTTCAACTGATCAAAAACATAGTATAACAAATTAGTCTTCGTACCATAAATAGGCCACATATGGAAGTTCTTTCGATGTTTCATTGTTGAGTTCTTCACTTGACAATGAAATTAGAGTTAAGATAAAAATAATTTTTGGATTATAGTAAGGAAGAACATGGAACAAGAGGTAATGTGGATAAGGTAAAAGAAAAAATGGAAAGAAGTTCTAAAAAGCACAGAGGAGAGAAAGAAAATGAAGAGTCGGAGAGAGAGACGAAGAGGGAAAGAAAAAAGTTCCAGGAAAATGATGGAAATAGAATAGTATCTCCAACTTGTACCCAATTAAATCAAAAGATATAATAATTTTAAAAAAATAATGAGTATGCCGTCCATGTCAGATTATGTTATATTTTGAATGGAAAACTTAACAGAGGGATCTAATCGGAACAAATTAAAAGTTCGGTGGCTTTCAGAGAACAAATCAAAATTGAGTAACTAATTCGTAATAAAAAGCAAAGTTGAGTGACTTCTGACACAAAATTTACCAAAAAAAAAGGGAAAAATGTGAAAATGTCACTCCAAAACCTTCAAATTGTGAAAATGCCACTCCAAACTTTGAAATTGTCAAAATGCCACTCCAAACTTCATTAATTTGTAAAAATGTCACTCCAAATAATTAATGACTAAAATACCCTTCTTCTCCTCTTCTTTCTCCTGCCTTCTCTTCTTCTCCTGTTCCGAATGGCGGTTGAGGGCGGCGGAGGGGGGTCGTAGAGGAGGGTTTGATGGTGCTGGTGCTTGTCGGAGGAGGAGGGGTTTCGAAGAATGCAAAGACGGGCGAGAGGAATCATGCCCGGAAACTGCTTCTTGCGCCTCTTGCGACCGGCGAGGGTCGGGTCGGCAGAGGGTGCGGGAGGAGGCGATGGAGAGGCGGGAGTGGACATGGACGTGCAAGGGTATTATAGTCATTAATTATTTGAAGTGATATTTTTACAAATTAATGAAGTTTGGAGTGGCATTTTGCCAATTTCAAAGTTTTCAGTGACATTGAAAATTTTAGACTGGTATTTTCACAATTTCCAAAAAAAAAGAAAAGAACGGTAAATGTTTGTTTGTGTGGGATGACGTTGTGCGTGCGTCAGCATATCGCACGCAACTACTAGGATTAATAATAAAAGCAACCAAGGGTAGGATGGTAATTCCACGAGAGACCCCGAAAACCAAAACCAACCAGGTTGGAGGAGACAAGTACCCGACAGAGACCAAAACCGTCACATGTCTCCCTCTCCCTCTCCCTCTCCCTCCGCCTTTTTCTTATTCTTATTCTGCTGCTTATAGAAACGTCTATTTGACTACTCCCGTCTCCGGTCAACTCATCGCCGTTGGTCGTCCATCTGACGGTCCAAGTAATTGACATGGAAATCAATCACCCAACCCAAAGCCAATTGTAGCGCCTCCAACCAACACTGGGACCCACGCTAAAGTAAACGACACGAGTGGGAATCCACTAATTACTAATTACGCCTGGTTCACGCTTCACGTTCTTTTCATTATTGGACCAAGTCTTTCTTGCTTAAGTCTTAACGTTAACGTCCGAGAGAGAGAGAGAAGGGAGAGAAGGCCAAATAAATAAATATATATATTTTAAATTGGGGTACACTGTAAACCAGGTTCAACCAATAACCATCAGTAGTGCTGCTTAATTATTATACATTACACGTGTCATAACCTGAGTGGTTCAAAGTCGAACAAACCCCGACCACGGGTGAGGGTGACCGCATCTGCAAGGAATCGAAAGCGACCTTCTTTCTCTCGTTCTCTCTCTATTCTTCTCTAACAGACCAAAAACAAAGCAAACCAAACCAAGAAAGGCTAAGCAAACCTTAGGCAGAAGCAGAAACAGAAACAGAAACAGAAGCACAAGCACAAGTAGAAGCGAAACCCTCCCTAACCTATAGGTATTCCTCAACTCTAGACTCTAGAGAGGCGATCAGATCAGATCAGAGATGTCGGTAGAGACGGAGCGGAGCTCGACGGAGTCTGATGCGTCGGGGTTGGATTATGAGGAGACTGAGCTGACGCTGGGACTGCCAGTACGAGTCATCAGGTTACACTAACAATTATTTTCACCTAATTATTTACCGGATAAATTACTTTGTTTGGATAACTCAAATTGTACAATCCAGTTCAATGTTGTTTCCCCAAATAGTACGAGTTGCAAAATTTGAAAATTCTAATTGCGTACTTGAACTACTTGCTGAATTGGATTAAACATAATTGCTGAATTTTAACAGACCTTGGTCAAATATTTCATTCTTGGATGTGCCTGTACCGTTACTTTCCAAAACCTTAATTAGATACATTAGTTAAATGTAACCTCATTTTTTTTTAATTGAATTTTAATCAGATAAGTTAAGCTCCTCTTTCTTCTCTTGAACCCTAGTTACCTACCTAAATAAAATAAAACTGTTTGGTTAGAAATTAATGAAGGATTTCTGTTGGTTATTCAATTCAATTCAATTCAATTGTTTGTTCCTGGTGCAGGGATAGGGTTGTGGGATGGCCGCCAGTTAGAAATTATCGTAGAAATGCACTAAAAACCTCAAACAAGCTTGTAAAAGTGGCAGTTGATGGTGCTCCTTATTTGAGGAAGGTTGATTTGGAGGCTTACAGTGGATATGAACAACTCCTCTCTGCACTCCAGGAGATGTTCTCTTGCTTCACAATTCGTGTGTACTCTTATTTACCTCCACCAATTATTTCTTTCTCTTTTAATGAGTAAACTCAGAACAAAGAAACTCTGTGTTTGCACGTATGACTGTCACACTCCATTATTAAGCTTTATTTGCAAATTGCAAAAAAATGCTGCAAAGTTATATGGAGGTTTAAGTCAAGCTATAATTAATTGGTTTTAGTTTATATATTGTTACACTCTATCAAAGCCCATTGTAACCAACCCATTCAAGTACCTCAACTCTGATTTCTTTTTTGGCACCCAATAATACCAATGGTTTTGAGAAGCATCAATACTGTTTTGATCTGTACTGGAAACAAAAAATTTCAGCATAAGTTTATCAAACAATCAATTTAATACCCATTTATTGGTTCCAACCAATTTTTGTGTAAATCGCAAGTCCGAAGCATCTCAAAATATTTTGTCTAGTTACAGAAATTAGAACCTTGGTTTAAAGGTTGTATGACTCGGAAGTTTCATGTTCTAATGAAACAGGCTTTGGCCTTTTTTTAATATTAAAAAAAAAAAAGGACCTTGGTTTAATTTGCAAAAGTTGAACTATATATGGATGTGTAACGTGGTTTTTTTGGTGATCTGATGTTTGATTATTTTTTGTTGGAATTGGTTCAGGTAATTACCCAAATGAAGAGAGAAAGCTGGTGGACCCAATCCATGGGACTGAGTATGTACCCACTTATGAAGATAAAGATGGTGACTGGATGCTGGTTGGAGATGTCCCTTGGAAGTATGTACTTTTCATTATCTTTTGTGTACTCCAATTTTGTTTTTGTTTTCCTACCAGTTATTACATGCAAATTAAAAGTATATAAGTTGTCTCTGTTTGTTTGTGGACAATATCTAGTTTGGTCTTCATACACTGAAAGTTCACTTCGTACTTGGGGCACATAATTGTGTTGACAATCTCTACTTTGGTTTATGTTTATCCAATTTTAATTTAGTTTCCTTGTTTAGTTTCTTAGTTAGATAACATGTTATGCTGTTGATACCAATTGTAAAGATGGTCAAACTCCTATAAACGGAATATAGCCAAAATAGGTACGCAGACTGGGCTGTTATAGTTCATCTGTATAATGCTCAACACAGATACATTACATAGTATGTATTTATTTTGCTGTAAACATTCTTCTTTTCCTTTTCCTTTTGTAGAATGTTTGTTGATGGATGCAAGCGCTTACGTCTAATGAAGAGCTCTGAGGCTATTAACTTAGGTACATAGTTACTTTATGAACTAAAAAAAAAAATTGTTCCGTAAGTTTGATTTGTTTCAGCTTTCTTTTTCTAATGCTAAATATTTTGGTTGTTGTACAGCACCAAGAGCATCTCAAGGATAAGTTAGAAGGAAACATATACTGTGGAGAAGAAAAGGGTCAGCTGCTTGGGTTCATCATGATATTAAACCGTGTACAGTTTTTTGTCTATGTTTTATGGAATCTCAAGTTTGGCTGTTTGAAATTTTATCACAAGGTTGGTCTATTAGTGAGTTTATGTTAGCTAATCAATTTTATTATATGAATATATACATATATAGGGGTCTGCTCAACTACAATATGTTATACTTTATACTTTGTACTATATACTTTATACTATCTGTGTGGAAATAATACGAGACAAAAAAGGAAAGAGGTAGAGATTTTCTTTTTTTGGGTGACTGAGTGAAGCTTCTGGCTTGATTTCTTCTTCTTTTTTTCCACAAAATTGGGGGGTATAGCCGTATAGGTATACCCCCGGCATTTTTATTCATAACAAAAAAAATATATAAAATATTATTAATAACCCGACTCCCGAAGTTTTTCGACCCATACCCAACCCGCCCCCCCGTGGGGCGGTTTATCCCCCCCCCCCCCAACCCCCCCCCAATGGGGCGGTTTAGTAAATTTTTTTTTTTTTTTTTTTTTTAAATACCCTCCCTCCCCAAACCAAACCCTACCCGCCCCCCCACAGCCCCCCACCCGAAATCACCCCCAACCCGCCGGTTTTGGCCCAAAAACGTCGTTTTTTCGTCCCGAACGCGACATTTCGCATCTCTCAACCGTTCCCGACCCCTCTCTCTCTCTACCGCCCTCTCCCTCTCTCCCTCTCTCTACCTGCCACCCTCTCTCTCTCCATTTCATTTTCATTTTTTCGCCCCGTCGCCGCCGCACCGTCGCTCCGAATTCATTTTCGGGTATGAAGTTATTTCTTTAACTTGTTTATAAATTATTTAGATTTTTATAAATTATTTGGAATTTTGTATAAATTATTCGAAATTACGGGATTTATATGAAATTGTTAGAAATTGCGGAATTTGCTTGAAATTGTTGTTATTGAATTTAGTAGAAATTGATTGGAATTGTTTAGGGTTGTTAGAAATAGTTTGAAATAGTTTGAAATTTTTAAAAAATGGTAGAAATTTTTACAAATTGTTAGAAATTGTTAGAAATTATTAAATTAGAAATGTTAGAAATTGGAATTGTTAGAAATTATTTGATTGGAATTGTTAGAAATTATTTAATTGGAACTGTTAGAAATTATTTTATTGGAATTGTTAGAAATTAGTTGATTGGAATTGTTAGAAATTATTTGATTGGAATTGTTAGAAATTATTAGAAATTGGAATTGTTAGAAATTATTAGAAATTGAAATTGTTAGAAATTATTTTATTGGAATTGTTAGAAATTAGTTGATTGGAATTGTTAGAAATTATTTTATTGGAATTGTTAGAAATTATTTGATTGGAATTGTTAGAAATTATTAGAAATTGGAATTGTTAGAAATTATTTTATTGGAATTGTTAGAAATTATTTGATTGGAATTGTTAGAAATTATTTGATTGGAATTTTTAGAAATTATTTTATTGGAATTGTTTGGAATTATTAGAAATTGGAATTGTTAGAAATTATTTGATTGGAATTGTTAGAAATTAGTTGATTGGAATTGTTAGAAATTATTTTATTGGAATTGTTAGAAATTATTAGAAATTGGAATTGTTAGAAATTATTAGAAATTGGAATTGTTAGAAATTAGTTGATTGGAATTGTTAGAAATTATTTTATTGGAATTGTTAGAAATTATTAGAAATTGAAATTGTTAGAAATTGTTACATTGGAATTGTTATAAATTGTTTGATTGTGAATAGAAATTGGTTATTATTGAAATTAGGTTTAAAAATTAGATGGGAATTTGAGAAAATAACAGAGTTGAAATTTAATTGAGTGGAATTAAGTTGTACAATCTCATAGGAATTTTTAAATAGAATTGTTAGAAATTGGTGTTATAATTTTTAAACTTGATATTTTCAAATGCAACATGACTAGACATCGACGTGAGCGACCACGAGATACGTCGGAGCCATCACCAGCTCACGCCGATCCCACTGCGGAGGGTGTCGATCCATGGGATGGCGCACCACATCGTGCAGATACGTTCAGTCCTCTCCTGTGGGTCCCTCACAGGATTCACCGTGTCTCACTTGCATCGATAGAGGTACGTTTCAAACAACAAATAGTTATTCAGTTCCACTAGTCTAAAACATTGATAAATGCAGGATGAGTCCATGTTGACGGTGCGGCACCGCTCGCCGGAGGTACCATATGTCGCAAATCCACTAATGGATCGGTACCTCATTAACCTCGGGTTATACCAGCTAGCCACAATGAAACAACCACGGCGGATTGACCAGGCACTCATGTGCGGTCTCGTGGAGAGATGGCGACCTGAGACCCATTCATTCCATCTCCCGGTGGGGGAGATGACAGTGACCCTACAGGACGTGAGTGCCTTATGGGGTATGCGGATCGATGGTGATCCGGTAGGGGGTGTCTCAGATCATCAGACACTCCAGACGTTGATCCCAGAGCTGTTGGGTGTGCATGTGGATGGGGTGGCAAAGAAGCTAAAACGGAAGAATGAGGACGATGATGAGAAGTTCTCCCAGTACTGCATCAGTCTTAAGGCTCTCCGCCAATATGCCGTCGAAATTGCCATTACCCCATTCACGTCTGACGTGGAGCATGTCAAGAGGTAATTTCTAAGTCCATTACATTACATTAAAAATATTTTTGAAAAGAATAAACAGTTATTTACTTTCTCTTGAAACTGTAGGTATGTTAGGGCATTCGTGCTTGACTTATGTGGTACCACGATGTTTGTCGATTCTAGTGGCGACTCGGTTCCGATTATGTTCCTCCAGCAGCTGGAGCTACTCGATAAGCAATCGCGGTGGAACTGGGGTGGAGCCGTGCTTGCATGTTTGTACAGAGGACTGTGCCACGCTTGTCTGGTAAGTCTTCTTCAATTAATGTTATTTACGTTTTTTTTATTTGATAATAACAAATACACATCTACAATTTCAGAGAGGCAGCCAGCAGTTCAATGGGCCATTCCTTCTACTACAGCAATGGTCCTGGTCGCACCTACCGGTCTGCCGACCCGAAATTCCATCAAATGTGAAGTGGCAAAGGGGCTCCGACATCGAGAAAAGCCCTCCATACGGCGCCATATGGGGTAGCCGCCTCCGCTATTTTAACACGCCGAGGGGAGGGACGGCGGGTATCTCGTACGTCCGAAATCAGCTCCAACTGTTGCACCAGGCAAACATCGAGTGGTTCCCGTATCGGCCGTGGTACTAGGCTAGGATATTCTGTCGCTTGACGATGGAACAGAGGGATCTCGGTTTATATCGGGGTCCGGTCGTTTGTTACTGGATAGTTGAGTATCACTATCCTGATCGGGTTCCTCGTCAGTTCGGCTTCGATGCTTTCATCCCAGATGACCCGATACTTGGTGAGGATGAGACGGAGAAGTTGCACAAGTAAGTAATACACACCTGAATATTGATATTATTTTACAAATTGTATCTAACTAACTTATAATGCAGTACCTTCCATAAGAAGCCAGAGGTGGATTGGAGCGGCCGCCATTTAGCCCACTATAGGATTGCCCGCACGCCTGAGAACCACTTGTGGGTCCCGCCTGACCCGGCAGACGTCAGTTTGGGAGCGGGACCATGGGCATTGCGATATATGGTCTGGTACCAGCGGTGGTGCATGAATTCGGTGTACTTACAGGGCGACTACGGTGATTCTCTTCGGCGGAGAATGATGGGTGACGAGAGTAAGACCCATTTGCCATGGGGCCCGACCAGTACTCGAGCGGTAAGTAATAAAGATTACTTGTAGTATTAGTTTTTTCCATACAACTTATTTTCTAATTAATCGTTATAAACAGGTACTAGCGGGGATCCGAGGAGTTGCACACAGCTTGGTGTGCATGGCGAAAAAAAGTTTTCGGGCGTTCGGGTGTACTATGCTGCATCACACTGCTCCGATCGTCGAGGATTCCCAGTTCGATGGACGCCTCATTGGCATGTTGCACGACGCTGGTGAGAACATCAACTGGCGTGAGATCAAGAAAGACTCACCAGCGCCGACCCAGCCAAATCAAGAACGGGAATTAGTATACGACGATGACCTACCACCACCCCCCGAAGGTATTATAAGTTAAATTATTTTACCATACACGTCAATTTTGTTTTACAAAGTGTGTTCTTAACAATTTCAACTGAAATGTTGCAGAAGACAACCCGGATTGGGCGTTCCACGATTGGGTGCTCGACAACAAAAAATGGCACGCCTACTAAAATAAATTTAATGTGCCGGTGCAGCTTGGCGAGGTAAGCTGGTTCGTCTCTGTATAAATTAAATTTTCGTTATTTTCATAAAGAAAAACTAACATTATATAACTGCAGGATGGAAATCCTATGTGGTGTGCTGAACCCACTTTCACTGCAGCAGACTTTGGCCTCACCGCCACCGGTGTAGAGGATGTCACCGAAGCCACACCATCGATGCCACCCCCCAGGCTGCACGACCACGAGGCTAGTGGCAGTGGGGCACAGCAGCCTACTGATGCTTGGGAGACTGCTGCGTTCGGGACACAGTCCCCGAGCACATATACTGGGGACTGGGAGTTCGATCCATGGGAGACGAATCCATCACAGGGTACTCAGTATGATCCATTGCCCGATTCATACCGACGATCCACGGGCACAATGCAGGAGGACATGCATGTGGATTATTCTGATGACGAGGAGGACGTGCATGTGGATCTGACTCATAACGAGGATCCTCCACAGCCACGGAGGAGGCGTGTGCAGCGACAAAAGACCCGCACGCAGCCGCCGAGGGCGTGCGGGCCGGCTTCCAGACTGTCATTGTCCGGTCGTCGTCCTCCTCGTTGATAGTTTTTTATATTTCATATTGTAGACCTGACAGTAGTATTTTTATATTTCCGTTTCTATATTTTATGTTGATTAGACGTTATTTGCTGATTTTATTCACTTTGTTTTCGTTTCTATATTTTATGTTGATCAGATGTTATTTGATTATTTTGTTCACTTATGTTTTAAACTATTCACAAATCATAAAATCCATCGTATTAAAAATATAAACAAATACATAAATAAATCTATCGTATTAAATAAAAATAAAAAATAAAAAAAAATAAAAAATAAAAATAGTAAACCGCCCCACAGGGGGGCGGGTTGGGGGGGGGGGTAAACAGCCCCATGGGGGGGCGGGTTGGGCATGGGTGGAAAACTTTCGGGAGTCGGGTTATTAATAATATTTTATATTTTTTTTTGGTTATGAATAAAAATGCCGGGATATACCCCATCAAAAGTTTTCTATTTGGAATTATCGGATATATTCCCGTCCAATATCAAAGATCTCAATTGTGTGATAATTCTAATTAAAATAAATTCAATTTATACTTAACACTGGAAATAAATTCTGAAATGACAAATTTGCCCTCCATTTCCTACCTCTCTCTTTCTTCTATATTTTTTTTGTTTTCCTCTGTAACTAATGTGGGCTTGCACATCATTAGTTCCGATAGTTTTCCATTAAAAATAAGGAAAATTATGTGCGTCGGTGCTGACAGAAAAAATAACCAGAAAGAAAATTAAATAATAAATAATAAATAATAAAAGCACTTCACTACTAAAAGGAAGTTACTATTGTTTGTTAAAACGAATATTTTTCAAAAGAATGGTTTTATTCAGATATGTATTTTCAAACTTCCCGGACACATGGGCTACGTTTGGATGGGAACTACAATGGCTAAAATAGTGAAATTTGAGAATAGGAAAAAAATAGTGATTTTCATATTAGTGTAAAAATAATGCTATTCGGATTAGTAAAAATGTTGTTTGGATTGTACATTTGAAATAATAAATAGCTGTAATCGATAAATAATAGTATTAATAAGGTGCTAATTAAGAAAAAAGATAGAGAAGTGAGGTCTCAAATGAATTGTCATGACGTGGAGATAATAGAAATTGTGTTAATTTTGTCATTTCGGGAATGTGTTAGCGATAATCTGAGAAATTTTTTTTTTCTCTTTTTACATTTTTGAATAGTATCTATTTCAACATTTACAAGGAATAAAAAATAACAATTATTCTAACTATTCTGAATAGCAAAAATTTAATTTAGATGCACATTGCTATTCCGAATAGTCTTTATTTCCAATATTTTAACTATTCTCACCTCATCTGAAACAGACCCATGGAAAGATGTAGCGACCAGCGAAGGATCCGTATCCTCTGCTGCACTTTTAAAGTGCAGCAGGGTGCTGCACTTTTGGACGGCTCAGATTTAATCTCCAGCCGGTGAGTGCTCGGATGATGGAGGGGGCAGTATTAATTTTGCTTTAAAATTTGTGCAAAAATCTTATTTCATCCGTCCGATCAAAAATTAAAGGGACGGACTAAAAGTGCAGCACTCTGCTGCACTTTAAAAATGCAGCAGAGGATGCGGTTCCATCAGCGAATGGTTTCTGCATGGCATTTAATTATCAATGAAAGCTCTTCAATTTCTTTGAAGAATTGCTGCTGTATTGTCCATTTCCTTCATTTAAAAAACTAATTGGACTTTGGACCAATAGGTAGGGAAAACAGCTACGGCCCATAAAAACTGAGAAAGAAGAAAGAGATGGGCTGGTAATGAATTGAGGAATAAGATTGTCATTTCGGAATTACACCCATTTATATTGGGAGAATTTGTTATGTGCCACTCAAAAACTTCAAATTTGTTAAAATGTCACTCAAAAAACAATATTTGTCAAAATGCCACTAAAATTTAATTCCTATTTTTTTTTTTGCCATTATCCCTATTTTGACTCAATTTATAAATTCTAATATTTCAAAATGACCAAACTGCTCCTGTCAGATTTTTTTTTTTTTCGAATTTCAAATTTTTCAAATTTCAAATTTTTTCGAATTTCAATTTTTTTTGGAAAATCAAATTTTTCGAATTTTAAATTTTTTCCAAAAATCATAATTTTTTCGAATTTTAAATTTTTTTCAAAAATCATAATTTTTTCGAATTTCAAATTTTTTCAAACTTCAAAATTTCAAAATTTTCAAATTTTTTCGTGGTAGCCCCCGGCTCGGACTCCCCAAAAAAATTTGAATTTCAAATTTTCAAAATTTGACATTTTAAAAAATTTGACATTTTAAAAAATTTGAAATTTTAAAAAACTCGAAGTGGCATAAAAAATTTAAAAAATTTGGGGAGTCCGAGTATGGGGCTGCCACGGAAAAATTTGAAAATTTTGAAATTTGAAATTCGAAAAAATTTTGATTTTTGAAAAAAATTTGATTTTCCAAAAAAATTTGAAATTCGAAAAATTTGAAATTTGAAAAAATTTGAAATTTGAAAATTTTGAAATTCGAAAAAATTTGAAATTCGAAAAAAAAAATCTGACAGGGGCAGTTTGGTCATTTTGAAATATTAGAATTTATAAATTGAGTCAAAATAGGGATAATGGCAAAAAAAAAATAGAGATTGAGTTTTGGTGGCATTTTGACAAATATTGTTTTTTGAGTGGCATTTTAACAAATTTGAAGTTTTTGAGTGGCACATAACAAATTCTCCCTTTTATATTTAATTAAAACAATCATTATCATCTAATGGGTAAAAATCATTAACGGAATATCTTTGGATTTAGATTTTAGATGGCCATATAATATATCCAAATGAAATCATCCTATTAAAGATTTGATGGGGAAACACTTCTAATTACCAAATTCGTCTATTTAGTTGGAAATTAAACAATTGGGTCTCTTTTTATTTCCATGGTTATTATTCGTCACCAATCTACTTTTGAAAAATTATTTTTTGTACCCGTGTTTTGCGCATCTAAACTATCATCCCCAAAATTATTCCAAAAATAAGAGTTAATTTGAAGGTTGAGAACTGGCCGAGATAAGAACATGAATTTAATGAAGTCATCAAAACCTTAATATTGAACAATAGTTTGATTTTCTAAGTTAAACTGGTACATTTGTACTCAATTACAACATAATTAAATTCATTTAATACTGTTACATAAAACAGTACTACATGGATAGTGTGGTCTCTTACAAGTATTCTCATTTTTTTTATTTTTGGTAACTTGCCCATAGGCTTTAGATTTCATTAATAAACCGTTGAAATACAGGACATTACATCTCTGTAAACAAAGAGAAAGTATTACCAGAATAACATAACTTGCCTCTTATATCCTAATTTGCCAGTAAATTGGACTATCTATTACAGTATTATCTTCTCTTTTTTGTATGAAAGCATCTAATCCGGCATTTTTATTCATAACCAAAAAAAAAATATATATATATATTATTAATAACCGGTCCACCAAAATAATTTCACCCATGACCAAACCGCCCCACCATTGGGCGGTTTACACCCCCCCCAGACCGCCCCGCCATCTGGCGGTTTACCCCCCCCCCTAACCCGCCCCCCCATCCGGCGGTTTACCCCCTATTTTTTTTTTTTTAATATTTTTATTAATTATATAAGATCCCCTCCGAACCCGAAACCCTAGCCACCCCTCTCTCTCTCTCTCTCTCTCACTCTCGGATCTCGGATGTCAAACAGTGGTCCAATGCGATTTTTAGCCGATTACGATCAACAGTGACCGAGGTATGTTTTTTTTTAAATGTTACCTTTTTTCTAAATGTGAGAAATTTGATAAATAAAAAAAAAACTAATATTGAACGAATAATTCATTTTGTATTATTATTTTATATGTTGTTTGTGTTGTTACCTTATTTAGGCGAAAACGATGAACAGAGAAACATCAAGTGAATCTTCTGGTAGTGGAAAAAGGAAATCTGAAAGGTCAACGATGAACGGTTCTTGTACTATGAAAAACTGTGTAATACATAGGTCATTGAATGACGATGATGATTTTGAGAAAAGTCTTTACAAAAAACAAAATCCGATTAGTTTTGCGAAAAAGCCTGATGCGACTCATATCGGCGATGTGAAAAGAAAGAAAAATGCTGGTAAAACTGTCTCTTCGGCTGCTGCGACTGAACACTCTAACAATCAATGTGTAATAAGTTAATTGAATCAGTGTGTAAGACTATCAGTGTGTAGTAATTATCAGGTTTGGTAGCAATTATCAGGTTTTGTAGTAATTATCAGTTTTTGTAGTAATTATCAGTTTTTATCTAAGGAAAATGGTTCACAACATAAGTTTTTATCTAAGGAAAATGGTTCAATATATTTCCGTGAAGAATATAATTTGTGGTGCGAGTTCAATTTCGTGTTCTCTTTTTTCTTTTATCACTCTCCCTGTTTATTTCCATGTCAGTCGTGCTTTGTATTTGATTTAATTTCGTGCGTGAGTTTTAGACGATGGAGAAGATATAGGAAATGTCAATTCCAATAAGTTCTGTTCGATCATCAGAAAAGTTGATGACCAATAATGGTATGTTTGTACCTGTTTATGGTTTTGTAACATAAATTAATTAAATAAGTTAATTAACATACGGAAAATGGTTCACAACATAAGTTAATTAAATAAGTTCATAGCGTAACTGAACAAATAAGTCTGGAATATAAGATAGAAATATAAATACAACATATGCTGAATTAAGTCTTCCTGCGGCTGAACAGACCAAGTCTATTTCTTAGGTTTCTGGAAGTGGATGACGGCGCGACATCAGCAGTTGTAGAGCCCTGACTACTCCCTGATTGGCTTCCCTGGCTGGGTCGCCTGCTTCCAGAAGGTCCGGCATTGGCAACCACCCTAGCATTCTCTCTTTCGTTGGCTTCGTTTACGGCCTCTGCAATGCATTTCATTGAACATTCAGTATCAATATTTAAATTTAGTTTCAAATCAATTTTAAGTTTATCACAGATCATCTACATACCTGCCCTCTATCTGTCAGTAGTAGAACGGTGAGCCTCATGTCCCACTCGACGACCTTGCATCCTGTCCATATGCATTGTTCGCCGATTGTGTTTCCTCCTCCCCTTCCTGATCCATTTCTTATCGGGAACCACCGTAGGCCCAAGGTAGTATGGCCACTGGTACTGGTTGGGGTAGCTGTGAAATGATGGTGTCCAGGTGTGCAGAAGGAAATCGGTACGGTAATAGTTATCAACAAATACGTCCTCAGAAAAGTTTCGTTCTCGGCAAACCGCCATAACATGAGAACACGGTATGCGAACTAACTGGGGGCCTTGGCACTCGCACGTTACTTGATTGTTATCGCCTAAAATGACTTTGTACTTGCATGCGCGTTGTTGAGTTTCTATAATGCCATTTTGGTTCATGCGCGGTGGAATAATCTCACCTTGAACCTGCACTTCATATTCCGTACCTGTGGTACCATACGGTACAACGCACATGACAGAACCTTTTTATCTGTGTTTGCTTAATTTCTCTTCAACTCTATCTGAGAATGTTTGGTCCCTACTCGCTAACGCAGTGGCTTTAGCATGCCTCTCAACAAACCAAGCATTTAACTTGTAGAATGTGTCCTCCACCAGTGAAACCACGGGTAACATACGGCTCTGTTTGAAGACATTGTTTAATGACTCTGACCCATTAGTGGTCATAATTCCCCATCTCCAACCTCCATCACATGCTTGGAATATCTTCTCATATGCTGACGGCTCGAACGGATCTTTCGGACGTCTCTTGCCTGCCTTCGCTAAATAGGCATTTGCCTCCGGAAATGTCTACAAAAAATAGATAAATAAAAGTCAGTTATACAAGTCGTACAAATGTCTAAAAAAATTATGAAAAAAGAAATGCATACATACTCTTGCAAATTCTCTGAACATTTCTTCCATCCGTCGTGGTTTTTTCCTTTTACAACCAATTTTGAACCTGTCAACAAGCCACTCACCCTCGCCGGTATTATTGCACAGGTTCTCACAAATGTGTTGCATGCAAAACCTGTGCACAGCCTCTCCGGTATTCGTGTTCCAACCATAGTTGGGGCTATTAAGTACATGTTTAATGCCCAAGTGCTGGTCTGATATTACGCAGATGAACCTATTTCCTACCACCTCGTTTCTCACAAAGGACATGAAAAAACCCCCAATTTGGACCATCCTCCTGTTGAACAATGGCAAAGGCTATGGGCAACAACTGGTTTTCAGCATCATATGCACATGCTATAAGCAGAGCCCCACCATACCGGCCGGACATGAAGCATGCATCGATGCTGATCACAGGTCTAAGATATCGAAAGGCTTCAATACATGGACCGAAAACCCATGCTATGCCCTTGAATTGTACCTCACCGGGTGTATCGGTTGGTACATGCCACTGCTGGAATCTGGTTCCCGGATTTGTACTTGTTATGGCAATAAGTAATGGTGCAAGGAGATTGTACGACCCCTTCCAGGTTCCGAAGCATCTGCAGACTGCGAGTTCCCGACCTCTCCACAATCTATTATAATGTGGAGTTATATATGGGTAGATCTTTCTCACCGCACGAGCAACCTCCTTAATGCTCATCGCAGGCTCTTCCTTAATGTCTTCCATAATTACATCGGCAATAACTGATGCCGTCAGCGCAGTATGGTCTTTCCTTTTTGACGCAGACTTGCAAGTGTGTGATCCCTTGACATCCTTAATTATCCATGCCTCCCCCTTGCCTTTAGGCGCGGCAGACAACTTCCATTTGCACTTTGTCTCTTTACAAATTGCAACATACCGGGTCCTCTCTCGCTTGGCTACTGTAAACTCCCAGTTACCATTTAAATGGAACTGCTTAACTTTCCTCGACAGTTCTTCTATGTTGGTGTAAAGCTGGCCCGGGCTAATCTCTTCGTTATATACAACGCGTGTCCCAAAATAAGAAATGTCTGCTTCTTCAAAGGAAGTAGTGTCATTGAATGTCCTTACCGGGTGCTTGTCCCTTCGTCCACTGATCGGAAATCTATATTCAATTGGAGGAGGCATAATATTCTCATCATCGCCCTCTGATAATCTGTCTGAATCCCAATCCCCGTCCCAATCATCACCAGTTTCTATTTCCTCCCTCGGTATCTACATCATTTTGATCGACTGCAGACTGTCTTCTAGGTTCAGGGGGGTTATAGCTAGGTAATGGATCAGGTACTGATTGATATCCAACCCGACCAACACATGACCGTCTTCTAGTTTCAGCCCGGGGTGCAGCACGGCGCTCAGGTACATGCAAATACCTATCTCGTCTCACAGGTTCACGAGGGGGTGAGGTCACATCCTGGTTGTGATCATACCTATAATCAGTGGTATAATTGGCATATCCTGGGTTTTCATTCTCGACATAAGGTCCAGCCCTAGTGTCCAAGTTCTGCTCTGCACAAGGTCCAGCCCCGATGTCCAAATTGTTCGGGGTGGAAGATCCAGCCCCAATGTCAAAGTTGTTCTGGGTAGATGGTCCAGCCCCGGCACCAACTGGTTCAATCGAAACTTTTTTGCAAAATATGTCCATTATCGGGATTGAAGTGCACTCAAAAAAACCAAAAACAGCTGTCCATATATCCTGGTCTGCTATAGGATATTTTACATAATAAGGTTTGCCACCTGTCGGTTGGTTGTTAATTCGGGTACTGATTTCTACAGTAAATCGGGCACGGTCCCAACTGGTTTTTTGCAAGATTGCTTCCTTTATTTCATAAATTGAAGTATTGGCATTCAGTTGGAAGCCGTAACTCGCATCTTTCGAGTATTGGCATCCGAACTCCCCTTTCGTGATTTTTCCACCCCAGTACAGTGCAATTAACATTTTTGGTTTATTTCTGAAACAACATATAAATTTGTCTCAAAACAACATTTTTGGTTCAATATAGATTTTTTGTTTATTTCTAAAATTTTAAAAAAATTAAATTAAAAAAAAATACCTCGGTCACTGTTGATCAAAATCGCCTCAAAATCACCTCAAAATCGCATCGGAACACTGTTTGAGAGCAGAATGGATCAATTAGTTTGTATTGGACGAATTATGGTGAGACAGGAGAGAGAAAACGTTAAATATAGGAAAAATGGGTAAACCGCCCCTTGGGGGGGCGGGTTGGGTGGGGGGTAAACCGCCCCATTGGGGGGCGGGTTAGGGGGGGTAAACCGCCGGATGGGGGGGCGGGTTAGGGGGGGGTAAACCGCCAGATGGCGGGGCAGTCTGGGGGGGTTGTAAACCGCCCAATGGTGGGACGGTTTGGTCATGGGTGAAATTGTTTTGGTGAACCGGTTATTAATAATATATATATATTTTTTTGGTTATGAATAAAAATGCCGGGCATCTAATTATCTTTAGTCTTTACCCACCTAATTATCACCCAAACCTCGAGATACATCACAAATCACATGTATGTTTGTATCACAGAAACCAGAGAGTACTTGTATCCTATATAGGAGTTGATGTGACTCTAACCCAATTGTATCATGCGCCGGAGCAAACGGCAGGCAGAACCTAGGTGAAACCCTAGAAAGAACCCTAGGCGGTTGTTTCGACTCTCAAAGCGGCAACCTTTTTGGTGTAATTTTTTTACAAGTATTCTCATATTGAAACTCATTATTTGATTTCACAAATCCTAGATTTTTAAGTCTCTCTTTCCAAACATGAGTATTTTAACAAAGTTAAAATTATTTTTAATCTTTTAATCCATTTTATAGATCGAGGTCCTATTTCTTACTTCTTTGGATGTTTCTGACTATCAAGATGAAAATTTGGTATAAGTCGGGACGTTTCGATCGACTTTGTCTCTCCCTGAAAATTTTTTTGTCCCCCGCTGGATGTTTAATTTGTTGTTCGGGTTAAATTTAAAGTTAAAATTAAAATAAATTTCTTCAATTATGATTAATAATTAGAATTATAGATTAAAATATCATAAATTATAAGTTAGAGCATTGAAAAATATAGATTAAAACATTATTTTTTATTAAATATTTAATTAATTAATGGATTTGAACCCGATTAGCTATTTAAATCCGATTCGATATCTTTTTGCCCCCCCCCCCCCTGAAAATCACATACAATTGAGAAGTTCAAATGTTAAATTATCAACACTGTTAATTTACAAGTATCTTCCCAGATCACAATAGTCTCAAGTGAATCAATCCGCATCCTCTTCATTGACGTACCATTTCAGTTTTAATAGAAAAGTCAATAAATTAGATAAATTAGTGAGTTTTTTTATAAATTTTATAGGAGAGTACGTAATTTTGAGGGGTTTGAGGGATATGGTTGAAATTTCCCTTATTTTAAAATACGGTCATGTATACTTAAGATGAAACATAGACGATAATATGGGAATCTGAATATGCTGCACATATACGAGAATGCGGTCACATGTGTAGCATAGGATGCCTATGCTTTTTTTTTTTTTTTTTTTTTATCAAAACAAGTAGCATAATTTTTTATTTTTTATTTTTTTTATGTGTATAGTTGGTTCTAATGTACATTTCAGTTGTAACTGAAATTAAAATTATTTTCGATTTTTATTTTAATTAATGCACTTTAAATTTTAGTTATAGTTTATATTTCATTGTTGTTGATAATGAAATGATAGTAAAACTATAAAATCAAACTCTATGTTTGAATTCGCGCATATGCAATATGTAATGTCTTTATACATGCATATTAAAAAATGCATTTGAAAATGCTATTATGCCTGCTGCTCAAGAAAAGATAACATGACCTTTTGACTCTTCTAATAATGCCAATAAAATTATCCAAATATTCAAAGTGACGATAACTCAAAATTATACCTTGTTTAAGAAAAATGTAGGTCTTATATTTGATCTTTTTTTGAAGTAAAATGAGTATTTTATAAAGGATAAGGGTAAATTGGGTATCTGGTTTTCGAGGAAAAAATAATATTTTATCAAGGATAAAGCTATAATGAGTATCTTATAAGACCGATATTTTCCTAAACAACTTATAAATTCTTTATGCTTTTAATAAAGAGTTAAATGAGTATTTTATAAATATAAAGTGGGTTTTTATTATAAAAGACAATAAAATGAGTAAATTTGTGAGTTTTGAAAGTTTAGATGGGTGGAATATAGAACTTCGAAGTTTAGAGAGGAAAATACGTAATTTTGAAGTTTTTGAGGGGTGTACGCAAAATTCCCCCATTATATGATTATGAGTAATTTTAATTCACACACAACTTTTTGACATATTTATTAATTTGAAAAGGTATTATTTAAATTAAAAAAAGAAAGTAAAATGGTAGATGGTTCTTTATTTTTTTTAGATAGTACGTCTAATTTCAAAGACAATAAAGCTTCTAGCAAATAACTTAAAATTTTAATGGTTGAGACTTAATGCTTTATTATAAATTAATAATCAATTAAATTTTAAATCGACTCAAATTTAATACACAGTCTATCTAAATAATTGAGAATTCATCTATAATTTTTGCAAGACATCATAAAAAAAATATAGATATACGCTAAAATTATTTTAGATTTTATAAGCAAAGTAGCATGAAATAATAGAAAGATGTTTGCTGATCATGAGTCACGACTAATGAGATATGTTTGGTAGTGATCCATGTTATTGTTAGGTCCCTCTATTTGATTACAAACCTATAATAAATAACCCCATGGGCATGTGGATAAGATATATATAAAAGCTTACTTTATGAATATCTTCCAAAGATCTTGGTTTATGCAAAAAACCAGAGACAATAATGGTTTTTATTACACATTGTAAGGCACGATGGTATATTATGAATCTATGTAACAGCTTTTTTTTATTTTCTTGTTGACCAAAAAGATTTCTTGCTTTAGAATATATTATAGGTAGAAAATATCCTTTGTTTGCTCGATAATCAGACTTATCAAATAGGTAGAAAATATCATTTGTTTGCTCGCTAAAAATTCGTTAACAAATCGCTCATTATCAACTCATTAATAACTCACTTATTAATAATTTGCTCGTTAACTTAATGAACCGAGCATGAACATACCCCAACTCGCTCATTAACAACTATAGCTTAGTTGCAATACTGGTAGCAACAAATTTTGAATTGATGGTTGGAATAAATCTTGTAAATTTCTAACAACATTTTTTATTCTGTCAATATTTATTGGTTTTTGAATGATGTATCTGTTATTCTTTGAAAAAGATATTATTATGACAATTTGCTTTATTTTAATTTATCTGGTGCAATGAATCATTGATTCTGTAGAAAGCTGCAACATTAAGACACACTATTTGGGTTGAACAAAAACAAATTCAAAACAATATGCAAATATTTTGTGTTATGTGGGTACCTATAAGACACTGTTGGAATTAATTAACTGGTAATTTGTGATGCTTTAAAATGGTTGTACAACTCAGCATGTCAGTATGCCAATATTTTTTATTTGAGGAACTAACTATCATTTATCAGTTTGTCTAGTTCTGTAACAAAAAAACTCAAAACAAAATTCAAAATTGCCTACATGCTTGATTTCTTAACGAATTGCTTAACAAGCATGAGTCAACTCAAGCATTTAACTCAATATTGTTTCCTCAACTCAAGTTGAGCACGAGCATAATTATCAACTCAATATTGTTTCCTCAACTCAAGTTGACTCACTTTTAACTTAATAAACTGAGCTTAAGTATATTCCAACTCACTCAAACTCGGATTAATAAGAGCCCTATTCTACTGTCAGGTTCAGGTTTGTGTTTTACTGTTACCATCACTAGCTTTTTCCTTTTGCCCATCAATAACTGTCTTCCCCATTTTTGTTCGGTATGGACAATGCAGTTAGGGGTGTCGATCAATGGGTACGATACAGGTAGGGTAGAAGCATTTTCATACCCATACCCACTAAGAATTGACCTTACCCATACCTTACCCTTACTCGTTAAGAATTTGCCTTACCCTACCCTAACCGTACTCGTTAAGATTAGTGGATAACAAAACGGTTGCGGGTGAATAACGAATAATACTAATATAATGGTTTTATTATTTTTACAAATATACCATCAAAACTCATCATGTCATACATATGCAATCACAATTACTAATATAAAAATCAAAATACAAATATGCAATCAATTCTAACTAATAATTTTTTTATAAAGAAAAAAGACAAAAAATACAAATATCTCTTCTAACAAATTCAAAATTCAATTTGTTAATTAAATAATAAAATAAAAAAATAAAAAAAATATATGTTTAATATAATATTCATCTTACAACAAAATGCATACATTTTCTCATGGATTAATGTTGATACAATGATATGAGAAACATAAAATTGAATATAATATTTATATATCTATATGTAATTTATTTTATATAATTACCCGTTACCCAATGGGTACGAAATAGGCTTTACTTGTACCCATACCCAATAAGCTAACGGGAAAAAAACTTACCCATAACTGTCTTATCGAATACGATATGGATAGGATAAATGGATAAATGGTTTTCATTGACACCCCTAAATGAAGTGATTTTACTCCAATGGTTGATCATGATAACAGTACCTTAATTCTTAGGTCAGGTTTTAGAAAATGTTGAAACAATTAGATTAAGCCTATAATACTAAACAAGTTAAAATTAAAATAGGAAATGGAAATTCAGACAGTGAATTTGTACCGAAATTTTTATAAATATACAAAAATCGAATTTTATTTAATAATCTATACAATTTTCGGATGAAATTTTCAATCTATCCTATCCGATCACATATTAAGCGGACCAATAAACCGCTCACAAAATCAACGGTTCCACGCTGGATGACACACAAACCCGACCCAGAACCGCTTTCTATGGTAGCAGTTTCAACCTCTGGAACCGCTGACAGGGTCAGCGGTTCTGGATTCGGCTATAAAACACCCACCCACCCCGTCCCTTTCACTCGCGCAACCCCCCCCCCCCCCGGAGAGCTCTTCATTTCACTTCCTCAGGTTTTTTTTTTTTTTAATATTTATTTTTTATTTTAGATAAATTAGTAAGATTAGTTTAAATTTAAGATAGATTAGAAGATGTAAAAAAATATTAGATAATTAGAAGATGTCAAAATAATTTTAGATAATTAGAAAATACCAAAATAATTTTAGATAAATTAGAAAATACCAAAATAATTTTAGATAAATTAGAAAATGTCAAAATAATTTAAAGTAAATTAGAAAATGCCAAATAATTTTAGAAAAAATAGAAAATATTAAAATAATTTTAGTTAAATTAGAAAATAACAAAATAAATTTAGGTAAATTATAGAATGGTTCTTGATATTATGAAAAACTTTAAAATTATTTAGAATGGTTTTTAGAATTAGTTAGAAAATACCAGAAAATCACCAAAAAAAAAAATATTATGAAATTCCAAAATTGTTTTAGAAACAATACCAAAATTTCGGCCAAAATTGTGTAGAAAATTCCAAAATAGTTGAAAATGCTTAAGAAAATACCCAAATTGTTTAAAATTAGTTAGAAAATACCAAAACGGTTTAGAATATCCCCAGAATATTTTATTGAGAAAACTACAATATATAATCTTAGGTAATTTAGGAAATACCATAATAATTTTAGGAAAATAGTTTTCAAACAATGAAAATTGTAGAATTATTTAGGAAAATTTAGAAAATTATAAAATTGTTTAGAATGATTTAGGAAATTTCGAAATGGTTTAGAATTAGTTAGAAATACTAGAACGGTTCAGAAGAAATAATTTAGAAAATAATTTGGTACGATTTTTGAAATTCAGAATGACAGAGAGAGAGACCCAGATAATGCAATGTAGGTTCAGCGAATTATTGTTGATACCCCACAGTAATCATCGGGTGTCTTTGGCTTCGAAAGAGGTTAGCATTTACTGATTTTTCTTAATAAATCAATTAGAAATCAAATCGTATATTGCTTGATATTTTTCTCGTAATGTAGAATTCTACTAATTTAAATGTGAGAAATCATCGGACAAATTGCGAGTACCACGACCGATATGCCCCGTATCTGCTATCGTTGGGATTATACCAGGTTGCCAAGTTGCCTGGTATCAATATTGACGCGTCACTTATACATGCGCTTGTCGAGCGGTGGCGTCCAGAAACTCACACGTTTCATCTTCCATTTGGAGAAATGACAGGTATTTAGCGAAATGATTCAAATAAAAAAATAATTGGTGAAATAAATAGATTATTTATATTTTTTATTTAAATTAATTACAGTTACGTTAGAAGACGTGAGCTGTTTGTGGGGTTTGCCTATAAAGGGGGTCCCAGTGACCGGGAGGTCGGATGGGGTGTGGGCTAGAAGCAGAATGTTCGAATTATTAGAGATCCGAGATGTTGAAGTGGATCTTTTTATGAAGAAAAGGGGGTCTGATCATTCCGATTGGATAATGACAAAGAAAATGCTCCGTCAGAGGTTTAAGAAGCTTCCAGATGGCGCCGACGAGCGAACGGTGCAGTGGTAAGTATTTTCTACTGATTAGATTGTTTGTTCTTTAAATTTTCAATCATGTGCTTACATAAGATATCACGCAGGTATGTACGCGCATTTATTTTGGAGCTATTGTCGTGCACTATGTTCTCTGACCGTAGCGGAGACGGGATACCGCTGTGGTATCTTAATTTGATTGGAGAGTTGGAGCAGCTGGTGGGATACAATTGGGGTGGAGCTGTTCTCGCATATCTGTATCGATACTTATGCATCGCGACTGACCCCTCGGTTTCTTCCATGCATGGTCCGGTTATGCTTCTTCAGCACTGGTCATTGACCCGATTACAAGTTCACCGGCCGATGCCAAGATCAAGAAAGTGGACACCTTCATGGGGCCAGCCAACTCTGGAGACATGTCTGGCCTTTGCGGACAAATGGTGCACGAAACATGCGTACGATAACTCTGCACACAATAAAACAGCCGGTCCAAAAATTCCGCACGGTCAGTTTCAACGATTGGACGAGGGCATGGTGGATTGGGAGCCGTACGCCAGCATTTATGAGAAACTTTCGAGAGTAACACAGGCTGGACAGGTACTTCTTTCACATTATTTTTTTACTCATTTTTAATCATATATACGAATTACTACTGACAATTTTTTAAAAAATTTCAGCCGTACAACTTGTATTGCGGTCCTCTCATATTTTACTGGATAATGGAGTATCATAACCCTGAGCGGTGCATGAGGCAGTTCAGAAAATACCAACATTGACACACTATAAAGAGGATTAATATACAAATTTTCGTCATATCTCATTTCTCGGACCACCGCCATGAAATGAGAACATGGTATGCCGGTTAATTGAGGCTTCTGACATGCACATTCAACCTTATTGTTATCCTTAACAACAACTTTATACCCAAAATCTCTGCGGGTATACTCGAATCTCTGCTGATTACGCCTTGCAGAAATTCTTTCACCCTTTACCATGACCTCAAAGGTCCCATGCCTTCTGCTAAAAGGAATCACCTGCATGTTAAGAGATTTGTTGATACGCTTTTGCAGAAGCAGGCTTACCTTGTCGGACCACAACTGACCTGCTTGAAACATCATTTCGGCTTTGTTCCGCCGTTGGAAAAACCATCAATTTAACTTGTAGAATGTCTCCTCCACGAGAGTACAAACCGGCAGCCGCCGACTCGTCTTGAACACATTGTTTATTGACTCTGATCCATTTGTTGTCATTATTTCCCAACGGTGACCTCCATCATATGCTTGGAACAGCTTCTCTGGACGTGGAGGCTCGTCCTCGTCATCGGGGTCTCTCCTACCCACCTTGTTAAGGTACTTAATAGCGTCTGGGCAACAAATTTGAAAGTCCTCAAACATCTCCTGTAACCTCCTAGGTTTCTTCTTGTTCACTCCAATTTTGAACCGATCACTGACCTCTCTCCTCCGCCCCACATGCTTGTAGAGGTTCTCGGCAACATAATGAGCACAGTATTGATGCACACATAGATCGCTATCCTCATACCATCCGAGATGTGGATCCTGGAACACGGATTTTATTGCCAAATGTCTATCTGATATGACACAAAAGAATCGGCCATCTCCAATGACTTCTAACCGCAACCATCTCATAAAAAATCCCCAAGTATCTGAGTGTTCTTTTTCCACGATCGTGAAAGCCAACGGAAGCAACTGGTTTTCGGCATCATACCCACATGCAACCAGTAGCCGTCCCTGGTACAGTCCCGACAAGAAACATGCATCAATACTAATCACTGGTCTGATAAAAGATATTGCCGCAATACATGGCCCGTACGCCCAAGCTGTGTACAAGAATTGTCTATCATTTGATCTCTCAATTGGGGTTGAGATCACACAATACTTGGTTCCGGGAGTGCCTCTCTTTATAGCTTCCAAAAGCGGAATGAGCAGGTTGTACGAGTTCTCCCAACTCCCATAAATGTTTGCAATTGCGAGCTCACGGCCTTGCCATAATTTGTTTTAATTGGGCGTCACATTTTTGTATGTTGCCTTCATGACATCTCAGATATGATTTATACTCGCGCACACATCCCTTCTCCTGTGCCATCAATGGCGCGTGCAATCATCTCTGCCGTGCACTAGTCATGATCTTCACGTGTTGCCGGTACTCTGCATCCATGAGGAATTTTTTGTTTGTAAATAATCAAAGATTCTGAGATACCCTGAGGTTTCGCACATAACTTGAACTTGCATAATTTATCTTTGCATATCCATACCATACGCCTAGGTTCGCTTCTTTGAGTCCTAAACTCGAAATTTTTTTGGATATGAAACTCCTGAACTGCTACTCTTAGAGCCTCTCTCGACTCATACACTTGGCCTTCAGCTATTGGGTTATCGACAATTCTTTTTGTACTGTTGAAAAAATCGATATCTACTTCCCGAAAACCCAAAGTGTCGTTGAAAATGTCTACCGGATGTGTCATATTTTCTCGGCCAGTAAACGGGTATTGTGCTTGGCGGGACTGTGACACAGAATGTCTACCGGATTGTGACACAGAATGTGATTGTGCCTGTTTAGTCGGTGAAAGATTTTTGTCGGACCCCGCTGACTCATTTGAGATCATCTCATCCCCGCTTTCCAAACTATCATCATTAATTGCATCGACAGGTAAACAGGAATAATCAGGTACCTCTACTGGCCTATGGGTCTGAACAGTCCTAGGTTCAGGGTTTTGACTCGTACTTGGCCGGGATCTCGATTTAGGGATCTGTCTGTTTACAGGGGCTTAACTGTTCAGGTTTAATTGAGAATTAAAACCGGAATGATCCGGTTCCAATTCTACATACAGCTCAAGAACCGGTACCCTTTGGGGGAATGACGCAACAATTCCTAAAATCATTTCGAACGATGTCTGGTTTGTTATCGGTACCAATTGATAGTCCCGCTGACCATCAGTAGATATATTAAATCTGGCTTGGATTTCCATATTTACTTCACTAGCGGTAAACCCAACCAGTTTATAAATTTCATTTTGGAGATAGTCGAAGTTATGATTAATAGTTACCGGGAACGAGTATTTCGGTCAAGTACTGTAGAAGACTCCTTCGTCATTGTACTGGATGTTCCCTCCAACAAAAACTTTCACACAGATCATATTTGATTTTTGTTTGATCTGGATAACAAACATTTAAAAAAATTAACGTTACAAAATTAATTAGAATTAAAATTAACTAACAATGTACAAACAAAAAATAAAATAACTCACATCAAAATTGAACGTTCAAAATAAAATTAATTAATTTTAATTAATTAAAAATTAATTATTCCGAATTAATTAATTAAAATAATTATTCAAAATGAATTAAAAAAATTAATAAAAAAAATTATAGTAATCAATCAATATTAATTATATATTAATCTAAGTTAATTAATATAACTAATCTCAATTAATAAACACTTACCTATTTCAGATCAGCAAGAAGGGAGACGCGGAGAGCAAGAAGTGAGGGGTGAGAGTAGGGATGGCAAAAAAGCCCAGTTGTCCCGGGGGCCCGGTCATCCCCGCCCTGCCTGCCCAGAGGCCCGGTCGGCCCGGCGATGTGATGGGCAGGCCAGGCCGGGCCTGGGCTTAAGTTGAAGCCCACAGGTAGCCAGTTGGGCTTTTCTGATTTTCTGATTTTCTGATTTCAGTTTTCTGATTTTCTAGTTTTTTGGTTTTTTGGTTTCTGGTTTTCTGGTTTTCTGGATTCTGGTTTTCTGGTTTTCTGATTTTCTGATTTAAGATTTTCTGTTTTCTGGTTTTCTGGTTTTCTGGTTTTCTGGTTTCTGGTTTTCTGGTTTCTGGTTTTTTGGTTTTCTGGTTTTCTGATTTTCTGATTTTCTGTTTTCTAGTTTTCTGATTTTTGTAGGCAAAATAGCGGGTAGGCCGGGCCGGGCATGGGCCTGGAGGAAAAGCCCATTGGGCAGGCCGGGCCTAGATTTTCAAACCCGTCAGACTGGGCCGGGCAGGCGGGCCATTAATTTTTTACGGGCAGGCCAGGCCTGGGCTTGACAAAATACCCGTGGGCTAGGCCCATTGCCATCCCTAGGTGAGAGAGGCTGGGGTTTTATAGCAATCTAGAACCGCTGACCTGCATAGCGGGTGCAAAGCCTGAAACCGGCGACCTTGTCAGCGGTTCCAGGAAGGGTGACAAGGTGAGCGGTTTTGGCCTGCTGGAACCGCTAGTAAGGTGAGCGGTTAGTTGCTTTGAAACCGGCAATTTTGTGAGCAGTAAGGACAGATTTAAAATTCCGCACGAATTTTGTATAGATTGTTAAATAAAATTTGACTTTTGTATATTTATAAAAATTTCGGGAATTTGTGAGTATTGCCGGTAAATTTCTGAAGCAATATTCTAAATTGCATCGAAATTATACATTGTAAAAGAATTTAACTATACTTGAGGCGGACAAAACTAGAAAATTAAGATAGGGAGCTAGATAAATAAATATCATGTAATTTTATTTTATGAGAAGAACTAATTGTAACAATTTTTTACAAAATTTTAAAAATTTAAAGGGCAAAAAATGAAAAAATTTCAGTTCATAGAGGCAGGTTAGTCCTGTTTCACTTGTACTTAGTTCCGTGCATGCTTATGAGTACTCCTTATAAAACCACCTTGAATTTTAGAGGAATAAAAAGGCTATCTTTCCGGAGAAAATCACAGTCTCATATTGAATTAATCTCATCCATTGATCACTATCTGATTTTATAATTTTTATTTCCGTGTAGTCTTATGTGTAAAAGTATAAAATTAACTATAAATCTACCCGTTTCAATTCAAAACATATTCACAGTCATTGATATTCGTGGCATTATTTTTCATTTTTTTTCTCTGATTCTGTGCACGAAGATAATGCGCCTCTAATTCTGTGCGCGGAGATAATGGAGTTTTTTTATAAACCATAAATAAAAAAAATATTGTTACGAAAACAACATGATTTGCAAAAACTTTTCAAAAACCACAAGACCCGAGAGTAAAATTTGGTCCCCCTTTCCCATACCGAATTTTACTCTCGATCCCCATAAAAATTATCAATTTTTTAATCTTGCCACACCTAATCACATTTATGTTTGTGTGACGGATGGTTTTGCAAATCACCCCAAAATCGAATTAAAAATTCGGTCCATGATGGAACCGAAATTTTAATTCGGTCTTCTAATTTTTTTTATTAATTAGTTATAAACGAAAAAAATTCCGTGATAAATTTCTTCTCCCTTTGTCTGCTCTCTCGCTGCGATTGCCATTTTTGTGCCTTCTTCCTCTTCTAAAATACTCTAAATTTCAAGTGTTTTGTTTTGATCAGATCGTCCTTGCATTGTGTTTTCCGTTTAAGTCTGAAGGTTGTAGTAAGTTTTTTTTTCCAATTACGTTCATATTTTAGGTTGAAAAATTAAAAATAAATTTTAAGTTGTTTGTGTTTTTTTTTCCAGAAAATGTCTCAAGTATTAATAAATGTGTACCACAGATGCGAAATTTCAGACGCACCGACCTGCACATTTCTTGTTTCTGACTCAACTAGTCTTGATGAGCTAAGCAGACAAATATATGTTGGCATTCGTTTGCTCCCTAGCCAGTTCGATCTCACAATAAGGGCATGTTTAAACACGGCACCACCTGGCTCAGCAGAAAAATACCAGTTAATTAACATAAATCACGAAATGATATGGCATATGGTGCTTGGACACGCCACTCCGGTACTGAATTTTAAACTTCTTGAATTAGTGGTTGAGTCCATACCAGTTGTTAGTCAGACCAATTATGACCCGTACTCGGATAGTGTACCTAAAAGTAGCACAGACAGACCGGTGTCTGATTCACCCATATATTGTGATAACCTCCTGAAATACCGGTATTGGATGATTTACATAACTATTTTGACCAACTAAATAATGATACTGGCTCAGAAACAAAGTCTGAGCAATCTGACCCGGTTGTCGGGAAGATGACATGGCTGAAATTGAGGATGAGATTAGGATTCAAGAGGTAATAAATGAGTGGCAAAGGTCTATTCCCTTTGTTAATCGAGGATTGCAGCATCCTTGTTCGGCATTTAATGACAATGTGCGATGCCGTACAAGGATGAAACATTTTTTGGTTATGCACCCAAAATCGATGGTTTATTTTCGGTGGGTCAGATGTTCGGTCAGACCAGTTATAAGTGTAGATGCCGGACATTTATCCGGTCGGTACAAAGGAAAACTATTCATGGCGTGCGCTTATGATGCAGAACAGCAAGTACTGCCCATTGTATTCGGGATTGCAGATGAGGAGACAAGCGAGAATTGGGGCTGGTTTATGCAATTTGTACGCGAAGATGTTGTCGGACCTGGTCGAATATGCGTTATATCAGACCAGCATGGTGCAATCCATTCAGTGTTTGATCGACCTGATTTAGGGTGGTGTGAGCAAAATGGTGAAGCAGTTCATCGTTTATGTTCTCAACATATTGCGGCAAATGTTTATAAATTGTGCAAGAACAAAAGGATGAAAGATATTTTCAAAAAATTTGTGGGTAGGATGAGACCTTGGAGGTTTAATGAGGGTATGGATATGATAAAAGATATGAGTATTACTACTCATAAGTATATCATGTGGTGTGGTAAAAGGATGCAAAATCTCGAAGAAGAGCCTTTGCAACTCCATAAATGGGCACAATGTCATGACGGAGGCCTGAATAGGTGGGGTATAATGACTTCGAACGACTCAGAATCATTGAACAGTGTATTTCGTGTGGCTCGCCAACTGCCTGTAACTGCAATTGTGGATCGCACGTTCTACAAAGTTGTGGATTGGTTTGTTGAAAGAGGTGAGGTTGCTCAACGGTGGCTTCAAAATGGAATGCAATTATCAGCAAACATATTATCTGTTTTGGATCATCGGATTAAAAAAGCAAAGGAGCACCGAGTGATACCAATGGGATTCGACACTTATGAGGTGATAGTTCATGATGGCGTTGTTAAAATGGTATGTAAGTTATTTTATTAAATTTCGTATAAAATTTATAAATGATATTATTGTAATTATTTTCTTTTATTAATTGTAGGTAGAGAAGGGAGATATGAAGTATGAAGTTAGATTTTTAGAAGGAGAGGGGGGAATGCCTACTTGTGAGTGTCAAAAGCCACAATTTACTGGCATTCCTTGCAACCATGTACTGGCAGTGTATTGTATGAGACGTCTAAATTCGATACAATACGTAAGTCACTACTATATCATTGAAAATTATGTGAACACATGGACAGAGGGATTTCACGGCTTTGGTAACGCCAACAATTGGCCATATGACATGGGAGCACCTAAAATCAAACCAGATCCAACTAAAATTAACAAGGGAAGGAGGAAGTACAAGAGAATTCCTAATTCTATGGATGATATGGGTGCTCGTATCAGACCACGCAGTGGAGTACAATGTCCAGATGGATCCAATAGAACAAGAACATCAAGTTGGAAATTATAAGAGTAATTGAGTTCATATTTTACATATTTGAATATTTTACACACCGTATTATATTTTTGTCAATATTTGAGTTTTATTTTCTCCGGGGGACTGAGTTTTGTTTTCGGTCTCTGGGAGACCGATGGATTTTCTGAAAAAAAATTGATAATTTTTATGGGGACCAAGAGTAAAATTCAGTATGGGAAAGGAGAACCGAATTTTACTCTCGGTTTTTGTGGTTTTTGAAATTTTTTTGCAAATTATGTTGTTTTCGTAACAATATTTTTTTAATTTATGGTTTATAAAAAAAACTCGAGATAATGCGCCTCTGATTCTTTTGCGTCAATCCCCATATCCCCTAAAACAAGCAGCAAATACGAATCTCAAAGCTCAAGTAATACTGGCCCTAACAGCAAAATTCGTTGTATAGATTTTGCTTATTTCTTTGCACCCCATATCCCCATTTCTTATTTCTTTGCGTCGATTCCCATATCCCCTAAAAGCAAAATTCGAATTCTCTGAGATAAATGTCATATTTTGTGTGGCTTTTTGGAAAATCTCAATCAAATACGAATCTCAAAGCTCAACTAATACTGCCCCCCCTGCGCTGTCTCTGAATAGGCACCGGACACGTCTTCGTTCTACCGAAGAAGAGTAGCCACTTGAGTGTCGTTTTTTTTTTCTCTTTTATCCTTTCCGACAGAGGAAATGGATACACAGGTAAATCTTGCACGCATTCCAATTTCATATTTCAACCGACTCTTCTCTATATATACATCTCAATTCTCAAATTCAAATTGGTTCTTCTCCCAAATTGTATGTTCCAGTGAAATTGTATTTCCACAATCCCCCTCAGTGAAATTGTTTTACCCTTTTTAATTTCCATTGAGGTATGCCTTAACTTTGAATCTACTTAACAGTTCTCCTTTTCCAATTACTTGTTTTGATTTGATGTATTAATTTATGTATTATTTCTCGCTATTGTTTTTCCTTTGAAATTTGTGAACTTCTATTTTGTTTCATATATCCTATGAAATAGTTGTCTGGATACAAATTTGTTGTCAGTGAAATAGTTGTCTGTGAAATTTATGAAGCCTCCTATCTTGTGAAATTATTTTTCCTTTGAAATTTGTGAAGCCTCCTATTTTGTTTCATTTAATTCTCACTATTGTTTTTCTGTAATTAGTTGTCTGGATAGAAATATCATTTAATTTAACAACATCTTTCTCAGAATCTTTATATTTATAGTAAGAAATATCATTTAATTAATTTACAGTAAATATAAAGATTTTGATCTTTATCAGATATCATTTATCATAAATTTATCAGATAAATATAAAGATTTTCATCTTTATCATAATCTTTAATTTTGATCTTTATCAGAATCTTTAATTTCACAGCCTCCTATCTTTTTATTTATAGTAAGAAATATCATTTAATTTCTTTATAATCTGATAAAGATTCTAATAAATTATAATTTTACAGGATCTATTTTGTGAACCCTATTCAGTACATAAATTTCACAGGATCTAAAGGGTTTTGTTGTCATTTTCAGATGCTGCATCTTTTTCTTCTTCAGTGTAAATTTTTTTTTTTTTTATAAACCAGCTCAACCAGTACATTAATTACTATCATGACATGGAACTATAGTTTTTGAAATAATTTAAGAATTAAAAAAATTAAAAACTCACAATTTGTCATAGAATAAGTCCATGAGCATAATCTTTCCTGTACCTACACCTCCATACAAATACAGCCCTTTGCAATTTTGCACCAGTTGATGCACGTCTAATAATTAGACTCAACTTCAAAAGGAGCAAAAACAAAAAAAATGATAATAATAACCACCAGTTGATGCACGTCTAATAATCTCTTCTTAGTTTTAAGTAGGCATGACCAACACCACCACAACCACATTTATTGCTTTTGCAATTTTGCAGAAATATGTTATAGTTATTTCTGAAATTTTAGATATACTGAGAACCAGCCAAGTATAATAGTCCCTTTTCTTACCTAATTTCCAACCCTTGTATAAAAAAAGTTGTTTACATATGCAGGCTGTAGAGAGCTGCTTACATGCATGAATCTTTACCTAAGATAACATTAAGAAGAATATTTAAGACCATATAATGTGCCAATCAAATATCATTTTTTAATCATGATATTAGGCTCATTAAATGTTGTCCAGTATGTCACTCGGTCGCCAAGTTCTCTGAAACATACTTCTGCATAGTACCCAAAATCCTTCATGTAAATAAAAAAAATTGAATAACATTTTATTTGTTTCTTTATGTGATCATTTGGGCAATTGGGCATTTTTTTTGTAGAAATAAGGATTACTTATGTGCTTTGTTTTGGTGGTTCCTATTCATTAGCTCTATTTTTACCAGTATGTAAGCGAGGAAACAAAGACAAATTGTTTTAATGCCTCACAGTCTGTAATTTATCCACTTCACGATATAAAATAAAAATAAACCAAAATAAGAAAGAGATTAAAAAATTAATATATGTACTGAATATTTGGATTAAACCATGCTCCATATTTGTCTTCCAGATATTGAGGCATACTTTATAAGATATTCTTTAGTCACTCTTTATTGTTTTAATTATGGACTGCTAGAAAAAAATAGCTTCTTCATTATTAATGGTTGAAGAATCTACCTACGTTGAGAGGGTACTGAATAAATTTAAGATTTATTGATTTTACTATTATCATATATGTTTCCTTTTAAAAGAAAAAATAACATAATTTCACTTTGATGCTTCTTACTATTGGTCGATTTGGTCAACCCTACACCAGTAGAAAGAAATGCTCCTCCAAAGTAATCTGTCCTTCTGTTGATGTTTATATTTTTTCCTATAATTTTTCCTATATTATAATTTTTTCATAACTTTTAGGAGGAAATGTGAAGATTTATCTATTGAGTTGGTCCGTCCACTGTTTAAGAAACCACAAAATGAAGCTACGAAAGAGCTCCGAGTGAGTCAGACCAAGCTTAAGACGTGGTGCAGGGTTAAAGGTATAGAGCGATGGCCCTATCGCATTCTGACAAGCATAGACGGTCTTGCAAGGAATATTGAGCTAATATATATTGAGAAATCATTTAAGGTCTTACGGAGTTTTAATTTTGTGTTGTATTTTACTGACTTTATTTATTAGTTTCTTTAATATTACATTTATTTTCATCATGTACATTTTTGCATTGGGTTGTAGGAATATGGAATGGGCAGTAATACACAAGAAGATCCCACCACGCCAATAGATGGAAAAAATCTTTTTGTTAAGAAACTATATGTGTAAGAGGAAGGCTAACAAAAGACGATATGTCAAGCCTGTGCAAAGCTGAATGTGTATTATTTGGTTTTCGGAATTTGTTTTGTGTGTTGTTCTCTTAAAATTATATATGTGGCCCTTTTGAATTTTGAAATTATGTATGTGGCCCTTTTGTCACTGGAAATTATGTATGAGAACAATATTTTAACTTTTCATTTTGTATGTTGTCATTTGATAATTTTTTTAACTTTTCATTTTGGTTAAAGATCTGATATCTTATTGATGTATGAATATAACATTCATTGGATTTTTGTTTGTCAGATATGACTTGAAGTCAATTGATTGGAATGCTTACTGCTACTTCTTTCTTCTTCTTTTCTTTTCTATTTTGATTCGATTTCATGGATGTAGGAGTCTCTGAGTTGTTATTAGATCTCTAAACGATGTACATTGAGTTTAATAAGTAACAATAGAAGCTAATTTATGATTTTGCATTTTTGTTTCTTGTTAGATATGTTTCTTTTCTTTTTCTTTCATAAATCTGATCTACTCCTTACAATATGGAGTTTGACAGATTATAACAGCGGATGAACTTGAGAAGGCAGATGGGGTACTTTTTAGTTTTCCTACAAGATATGGTACAATAGCAGCTCAAATGAAGGCTTTTATTATTCAACGGGTGGACTCTGGAAGGAGCAGAAGCTTGCTGGTAAGCCTGCTGGCTATTTTGTCAGCACTGGTACGCAAGGAGGAGGTCAAGAGCCCAATGCGTAAGTTCTTTTATTTCTTATTTCTTAAAAAAAATATTTGTATGCTATTGGGATTTGAATGTTGACTAAGTTGAAAATTACTGATGCGGAAATAGAGAGTATCAGAGCATGCAAGACATACTAAAATTTAGTGGGTAAGCAATATTCATTTTGGTAGAAACCAAGGTACCAGGCAGATTTGACAAAAAGGAAAAAAAATCATACAAAGTTCACACTTGAATTTCTGCACAACATATTATTATCCCATGAACTATGATGTATCTAGCAATAGACTTAATAGATCCAGCTCATAAAGTTATGTACTGATATGTACCACTGTGTACCCATGTACCAGTAGATGCACAATTGTTAATTATTTTGCGTGTCAGTATATGGATATATAATTTGTAATATATGCACATAATCATCAATTTATTTTATGTGAAATAATACTGATATATATACTGGTATATGTATAATTATCGTGTTAGTATATGTACAGATCCCTATATAGCAGTATATGTCTATATACATATACCGATACATGCATAAAAATGAGTAAGCATATACTATTAAAACAAAACATGCGTGTCATATGTATAAGTAGCAAATATCTTTCTTATATTATAAGAATGGTGGTGCATAATTATTTGCAAGTCTTTTAAAAAGTCAATGTTCACTGCAATTTATTGCTTGAACAACTCAATTTATTGTTTAGACTCATTTCTGTTCTTGAACAAGCAAATATCCCTATGCAATTTCATTGTTCCCCTCATTTCTATTGTTTGTTACTTCTGATATATAAATTTTCTTTTATTTTGACGAACTTTCTTTTAACCATTACAGAAGCAGAAGACTGTTGGTAGAACAAAGGTACTCCTTGAAACTGTACCTGTTCACCGACTTGTAGATATATTTTTAGCGAGTTTTGAAATAATTTTTGAGGAGTAGCTTTCCATGCTTGATTTGGTCAACTTGAAAGTGAGGCTTTCAAACGCTACTGAGCTCGTGCACCGACCTTTACTGGTAAAGTACAGGTAGCGTCAGTGGACCCTATCAGGTTTTTTTCTTGAATTGTCCTAGAAGAGTTTAGTGCATGTTGAGAATTAGTTTCCAGGTGTTAACAAAAGTAGAAATAGGCACAAAGGTGTTAACAAAAGTAGAAATACACGTGTTGGGAATAAGTTTTACAGGGGTCGAAATAGGCATAAAGGGTGCTCATCCTCATAGGTTTTTTTTACATTTCTAACGGATATTTTTTCTTGTTTTCTTTAATCAGGTGATTTGTGATACAAATGTCAACCTATATATGGAGTGGAATAAAAAAAAAAAAAATGGTGAATTAGCAAATGCAATGGCATGTTGTCCACTCCAAGCTGACGCAACAACATTTAGAGAGGCTATTTCGAAGGTGTTGGTGTTGAGAATGAGGATATCAGTGTGTCGCTTTTACACTGACAACAAATCTTGGAACTATGAGGGGTTTACATACCCACTGTTTAAGGATTATGATAGCTTTTAATTGAATTTTAGGGGATCTTTTATATATACAATCAAATATGTGTATTCAAAATGGATGTAAGCCTACAGTCATTTGAATGACAAAAAAAAAATCTTATGAATATTTATAAGGTCTCTTCTGATTTATATTTATATGTAATGGGATACAATTATTGATTTATGAGATTATAATTAGTTGAGATTAATTACTGTGATTTAATAATATCAATTCCCACTGTAACACGTGGGCACTTAACTAGTTATTTTTAACAAGTACATGTTTCAGGGGTGAGTATCTCATGCGGTACCACACGGTATAGAATAACTTTTGGCTAAATCAAACTCATTTTGGTGCTTATTTAGATTATAGGATTGGTGTTATGTTAAAACGGACGATGTGAATGCGCCGGATCTGAACTCATTTTCATATGGTATAATGGGCTTTAAGTAACTTTTTTTTATTAAAAATAATTCTATTACGTTTCCTTTAGTGATGAATTTGATTGCAATAACTTCTTTTTTTCTGATAAAATTGTTGTACAATTTAAAAAAAAATTTATAAGAATACTATTACTTTTCTATTTTTCAATTGATTAATTGTATTTCCCCAAACACATTATTTGATTGTATTTATAGATGAAACAAGGCCTAGGTCACTGATGGAAATGAATGGATATTCATTCTCCAATGAAATTGAATTTTTACCGATCAACAACGAAATGGGATTAAATTATTATTGTTTCCCGATACAGTAATACTGATACAAGACCCTTAACTATACTCATTTAATGATAAATTAATGGTAACTCCAAGAATAAGGTCAGGTTGACCAGGTCAGTAAAAAGATATGGTATTTACATAGTTGGAAACTTTCATTGCTCCAGTACAAAGGAAGCTCCACCTAAAGCGATCAACACGGAGATTCTGAAGAGGATCTGAGAGTTGTCTTAGCAACCGGCTTCTCTGCTTTGCCTCCTCTATCTCTCCCCTGGTCCATCCGGTACTTCACTTCATCTCGCTCCATTTAAGCAAATGACTCCGTCTAATGTATCAGACTACTATTCGGCAATCTATTTCAATCCATCTGAACAGATACTTCCATCTAACGGAGTTGGCCACCGCGTGTCGGTCTATCTCACCTCACTCCAACTGAGCAAGTGCTTCCGTCTAACGGATATGGCCACTGCTTTTCGGTTCATCTCGACTCTCCGGGTTCGACTGAGGGTGTTGTGAATTTGTTCCACCTCTACTATAGTATCTACTATATCTACGTATAATAAGGTATGTTTATGGTTAATGATGATGATATGCACTGACAGTGATCCCCTTCCTCCTCCTCCTCCTCCTCCTCCTCCTCCTCCTCCTCCTCCTTTCTCTCTTCTTCTCATTCATCTGTATTTCCTTTTAAATAACTCAAGCACAAACCTCATATGAGCACGAAGGCTTCTCTTGATACTCTTGTCTTGTCTTGATTACAACTGCACTGTTTTATGCTAACGATAAAAAATTATGCAGACTCATAACCTACCAATCTGAGCACGAGCACAAAAAATCTTGCAGGCTCACTATCTACTAATCTAAGCTCATTAACTTTTGATTATGCTATTTTTTTTCTGATTTTTCTTGTCTACTTTTGTTAAGGAGTTAAGTTGTAATATTTTAAGTACTAATACAGATGTGTATGTATAGATACGAATTACTGTATAACTGATTTGCTCCTAATTAATGAAATATCGCCTACGGACTTTAAACCAAAAAAATTATGGTATTTTGTAAATGTACTGATTATAACTAATAGTCAGTTCATTTCTTGTGTAAGCTTCATATACGAAGTATGAAAGGATATTTAAATGTCTCAGAAAATGATTAATTAATTATTTAAATTTCGAGTATTATTTATCGATAAAACATACATGATTATTAATAAGACTTAAAAGGTCGTTAGCCTTTTAACCCCCATATTATTACCAATGTACGATTCAATTGTGAAATATATATTCAAATTTAATAAAAATATGTTGTCAATAAAATCTTAAAAGCCGAACAAATAAATTTAATGTATCATAATGTGAAAAAATATTGATACATTATTTTGAATTGTCAAAATGTGAAAAGGCCGAAAAATGTCAAATTGTCAAAATGTGAAAAAATTGTAAAATAAAGAAATAATATTGTAACAAAATTGTCTAGAAAAATAATATTTTTGTCTAGAAATTGAATTGTTGTTTGATAAATAATAATATAAATTTTATGTTGTTTTGATTACGTGTAGTCATATTTGATCATGTGTAGTTTTGTGCCGTATTTTATATCATTCAGTAATGTAACCAGACCAATTTTCATGTCATGTTTCTCAAAAATAGTGACGACATGCAAATAAATACATCATTTGACCGGCATTTGTGTATTGAGAGAAATGTACCGTGTCATAACGTATCTCTCATGACGTATTTTCTTACATCTCTAACATCACATAATGAAATTCATTCAAATTAAATTAGACATAACAAAATTGATACATTATGTGTTTACTTGTATATTATGGAAGTGATCAAGTATAAAATAAATAATAGAGAAATGGGTTACACGCAACACACATAAAGGAAAAAAAAACAAAACATTACCGTCAAAGTGGTTAGGCGTAATTGGTAATTCATACACAAACTAATTTTGATGAATCAAGCAATTAACTTAATAGTTGAACAAACGAAAGCAATGAAAATTAATTTAAAACGTACGCACACCGTAGATTTAAAAGTAGTATAATTATGAACTATTTAATTTATTGCTGCCAGCCCAATTAGCTAGCTCTATCTTTGATCTAGTTAATTAATTTGTTAATCTTTCATTGTATATATTAGTCAATTTGACACTGACATTAATTTAGGATAAGTTATAATTTTTGTTAGATTGTTTATTTATGTTGTTTTCTGACATATTCGGGTGATTAAGATGTTATATATATATATATATATGTGGAATGTTTGTTTGTTTTTATTTTTTTATTGACAAGCAACCCCGCATTGAAAAGCATCATAGCATATGGTTTCTGTCTTTCTGATGATAATATGATAAATGGGTATTATTGTATTAAACAATTAATTGAGAGGAGAGGAGTGAGGAGGTAATGGTAATGCGGTTGGAAACACCTCCAGTGAATGAAACTGGAGATGATTGAGACTGTCAAACTGTCCACTGGATTCCACTTCGAGTCTTATTAGTTATTACGGATGGATATTGGACAAAAACAAAGGGAATTCATATGATATCACCCAAGTTTAACACAATATTTATGTTTGAATCTGGACTGTTGATCATAACCCGCACGAATTGAGAGAGCACGCTTGCATTCCAACTCGGGTGCTGATGTAAACAGAAATGTTGTGTTACCTCCGACTACGACTCCGAGTCACGGAGTCAGTGTTACTGTTGTTACTGGAGTTGTTACTGGAGTTGTATGGAGTATGGACTCGAACAAAAAAGGCAACCAACCAAATTCGCTTCGCCAAAGAAAAAGAAAATAAAAACATATTTCATTATTTCTCTCTCTCTCTCTCCCCTAAATCCTAATCCAATCCCATCGCGCAAGCAAAATAGCAAATCTCTCCTTAGAATTAGATCATAGTTAGATCTATCTCGCCATTCCCGTTTCGATCTCCATTCCTTCGACTTGGAGTTGGAGTTGGAGTTGGAGTTGGAGTTGGAGCTGGAGCTCCCCGCAGGGACTAGAAAGTTCCATCCAGCCATCTCCACAGATCAGATCCGAGGAACATTTGCTTCTCGCTGCTTTTCTTTCCTAAATAGAAATTCTTCGCTCACGTCACGTTCACGTCACGTGTCTTCGAGGTACATTTGATTCTGCGTTTATTGGATCGAAATGCATCTTTTACATGTATCAAATTGGTGAACTGAACATTCATTCATTCACCTAGTCTAGTCTAGTCTGCTAGGTTATCTTTGCTGAACCAAATCGACATGTGGAAGCACATTCTCGTCAAATTGGCTTGGAAATCATCCAAGTCCACCTCTCTTGGATCAAATTCTTCACCAAATAACAATGCCATCTCTTTAGATAAATCCGACAAACCCAAGCTCATGCTCATCTCCCCCTCTAGTGTTCTCCCAACCGAGACCGAATCAACCTCAAACTATACCCAAATCATGGAAACCCAACAACTATTCCTCAAAAAATTAGATCTCTGCTGCATAACATGTGATTTCTCAGACCGAGCCAAGGATTATTCAGAGGATAAAGAATTTAAAAGGCAAGCTCTCGTTCAACTGCTCGAGTTCTTAACCTCGTGCAACGAACAATTAACCGAGCCCGTTATGATCGCACTTTGTAGAATGTTCTCTATAAATTTGTTTCGGGTTTTCCCCCCCAAAATCCGATCCAAACCAGGTCCGACCGGTGGTGCCGAGATGGAAGAAGATGACCCGGTATTTGACCCATCATGGTTCCACCTCCAACTCGTGTACGACTTGCTTCTCAAGTTCGTAACCTCTTCACTAGTCGATGCAAAAATCGCAAGAAAATACATGGACAACTCGTTTGTGTCAAAACTTCTTGACCTATTCGACTCAGAGGATCCAAGAGAGAGGGATTGCCTAAAAACAATCCTACATCGAATCTACGGAAAATTCATGTCACACCGACCATTCATAAGAAAAGAAGTAAGCCACATATTTTACCGGTTCGTGTTTGAAACTGAACGGCACAACGGCATAGCAGAGCTCCTAGAAGTCTTCGGCAGCGTGATAAGCGGGTTTGCAAAACCATTGAAGGAGGAGCACAAGGTTTTTCTCTGGAAGGCGCTGATACCATTGCACAAACCGAAGGTGGTGGGAACATACCTGCCGCAACTGACATATTGTGTGATGCAATTTATTGAGAAGGAGCCGAAATTGGCGAGTACGGTAATAAGGGGGTTGTTGAAGTATTGGCCGGTTACGAATAGCCAAAAGGAGATGATGTTTTTGGGAGAACTGGAGGAGGTTTTGGAATCGACTGAAATGGCTGAGTTTCAGAAGTGCATGGTGCCGTTGTTCAGGAGGCTTGCGCAATGTCTCAATAGCTCTCATTTTCAGGTACATTTTTTTTTTAAATATATATATTGGTATGATTAAGATAGAAAATTGTCGAAGCAATTTTTTCCCAAAGCAGTGAAAAAGCTCTAGTGAAGTCAGGTAGCCGTGTATCAGACCAAAATAGGCTATTATAGTAAACAAAAGAATGCAGGGCAAGATCTTTGAAGATATTATTGGAGCCCTTATCTTTACCTTCTGCAAATTTTTTACCTTTTAATTTTTGGGGTTTGCAGTATGTAGGACAGTGATTGTGTTTTCTTATAACATCCACTTTTGACAAGCTTTAGACTAAACCAATTAATAATTGACCAAGTTGTACTCAGACTATGATTTTAACTAAACGAACTTTTATAACTCGACAGATGTCTAAATATTTTTTTGTTGGAGTGAGGCTATGGTACTTTGCAATGCGTAGATTGGTCCGCACTCCGTACTATGGATTCATATATCTGCTTTCAAAGTCCAAACAGTCGATCCAAACTGCTCAACAAGATTTTCATATAAAATTGTACTTACAGATCAAATTTTACATTTTTTTTTTTTTTTAAATTACTATTTTTTTAGATAGGTACATGATCACTACTCTCAGATGGTCCAGAATCTTTAGATCAGGTGATTTTCTACCTACCTACAAAGATTGTAAAAATATTCTAAAAAATATAATATTTTGTCTTTAAGTACACTTTCATTGAAGATCACGTTGGACGGTTCGGATCGATTGTTTGAACTTTAAAAACGAAAATATGCATTCATAGCATGAACCTATGTGCTCATTACAAAGTATCACAGTCTCACTCTTTTTGTTTATTGATGTTTAATTTAGACAGGCTAACAACAGTAGTTAGGAGTGGGCTAGATGAAAAATATGCGTGATCTGACTTGTCGAAAATTAGAAGCTTACTATATGGAAAATCTCAAAGAGGGTTGGATTTTTAGTTCAAAATATGAGAATATTGTATCCAATAATCATATCAGGTCTAATTTATAAATTTAGTTTGATATATTTTCTAGCATACCATACACATTTAAGTTTAGCAATAAAAAAAATGCTCTTTTGCATGGCCCATTTAAACATATCCGTTTGTACCCTGATATTGAATGTCTTCAATTTCCTTGCTTGCAAATTCGTATGAGAAAGTTGCCTTCATATTTTATATTCAAAATATGGCATTTGCCTTATATATTTATTATTACATAATGCATAATTCATAACTCGTTGATATGTAATTCAGCCTATGAATTTTTGAGTTACCATTTGCTTGTTACATCGTGTGGAGTTGAATATGTAGATGGCCGGATGCCTATAGAAATAAGATTATAAGACTAGTGATTATATCTATCCTCTGAGTTGGAATAATCCTGTCCCTGTGGATCCTAACTCCAATTTTACTTGCGAGATATGACCATAATTTATACTAGACAATTTCTGAGCTTTACCTCTATTTGACAGGTAGCCGAAAGGGCGTTATTTCTATCAAACAACGACCACTTAGTGAACATGATTTCGCAAAACCGGCAGGTGATCCTGCCTTTGATCTATCCAGCACTTGAGAGGAATGCTAGGTGGCACTGGAACCGGTCAGTGCTAAACGTCACCATGAATGTACGCAAGATGTTCTTTGAGATGGACGAGAACCTGCTATTGGCTTGTGAAAGCAGCTTTACAGAGGAAGAGGAGAAGAAAGCCGCGACTGAGGAGAGAAGAAGGCTCATTTGGGAGAGGTTAGAGAATTGCACTGCCGATGGTACCAGCACTCGCAGCAGTGCCTTTTCTCCAGGGATAAGTTCTGAGTTGGGTTTTGTGGTCCTGCCACCAGTGACTCCTGCAGCCCCTCTCGTGGCTTAGGGATACTGTTTTGTTGTGTGGATGGCTTTTGCGGGTGTGTGTGTGTGTGTGTGTGTTGGGTGGGTGGGGGTGGGGGGAAGGGTTTGTTACCTCATGTGAAACATGATTGTAGATGCACTGCTGGTGATTTTGCCCTGATATTGGTTGTGATCTTCTTCTTTTTTTCCCTTTCATTCTGTCTGTGTGTCTGTGTTGGAGGTAGGGAGGTTGTCAAGAAAGTGGTCAGATTTTCCCATGATGAATTTGGAAAGCATGGAGAAGACTGAGATTGGCACAGTTGATTTAAGATGGAGAGTAATATTTCTGTTATTGTCATGTTGCGAGTATTTTTCTTTGTTTTTTTTTCACTTGGCAGATTATGACTTGATTCGGCCTCGAGAAATGATGTGTTGATGTGGGTTGTTATGTGGTTTCTGTAAAAATAGGTCGCAGTTTTGTTATCCAACATCCAAGGCGGACAAGGTTTTCTGTGCTTAGCTTTATTTTCCACTCTTTTGTTCTGTTTTGGTGCGGAAAATAGCTAATTCTTAGTGAATTGGTGTCTAAGATGTTCAATTCATTGGAAATGGATGCTTTAAACTGTCGAGGTTTAGCAGTAGAGCGTGTACTGATAGAAATTGTTTTTTTTTTGTTTGAGATGAAGCCGTAGGTAGCAATAGCATGGTGGCGTTATTGTCCTTGGGTGCTCTGGTTATCATTTCTCTGTCAACTTATAATGAATGATATTTGCTTTTTTCCTAATTAAAGAAACGCATGTTATTCCACCAATAGTCCTATAAAGTTGCTTAAAGATCTGATGTTAGTATCTTTTTTTTCCGGATTGGTTGGTCTTTACTCTTTTATCATATACAGCTTAGATTTACTCCTGCCGAATTCTTAAGATGACAAGCATAACTTTCAAAGGGATACTATTACTATTTACTAGTACACTAAGAAAGAAGCCCAATTTCAAAAGATACATTTCGACTCGGCCCTCGGGGATTAAATTCAGTCAAACGTTCAATTCGTGCGGATCAAATAGAGGCATCGTATCACTATCACTATCATTTTCTCAACTTCCTAAATCATTATAAAAAAAAAAAATATAATTTATCTGCTTTATTTAGAAGACACAGTTACTCTTCTCAATTCTGTTCTCTCTGCCATTTCTTTATGCTGGATGTTTATATATAGACTACATGTTAAAATTAGACATAAAATAGATAAAATAAGAAGGATATTTTTGTGACATGGGGGCAATTCTACTAGGAAAAATTATTCTTTGGTAGCTTGGAAGGTGGTGTGTAAAAGTAAATATCAAGGAGGACTGTGAGTCCTGGATCTTAAATTAATGAATCAATCACTTTTAGCTACATGGTGAATTATATTTCTTGATAATTATGTTCAAGGAAGATGGAAGGATAATATTTTAAGTAAATATGGCTCTAAGACCTCAGTTTGTTCTCCTTTTTAGAGATCAATATTGAAGAACCATAAAGTCATTGATTTGAGTCTGAATAAAGAGATAGGAAATGGCCTTTTTACAGCATTTTTGTTAGATTGATGGCATTATGAACATACACTGCAACATCAAAATCCAACTTGTTTTCTATTGTTACAAATTGATTTATATCTGCAGTCGATGGTTTTTCAACTTCTCATCTACATCTTACTTTTCGTATGCAGTTGATTGGTATTTATAGAGTAGAGTGGTTGTCTGATGATGCCAAAACATATAGCGAAAATCACTATATTTTATAACGAAAAATAGCGAAAAGCGAACGTGAAATAGCCATTTTTTCGAAATATTTACCGCAAATGTGTTTTTGAGTCATTTTGGCAGGTTTTGGAGAAAGTTGCGTATTCATGCCAAAAACAGAGCAAATATGTCAAATTTAGGCGTTTATTGAAGATAACCTCAAATCAGGACAATACATGATGTATGCAACAATCTACACGAAGTGCACAACATCCAAGATGGCGAAATCTGATGGAAATCTGCTAAGTCAGGAAGCCATGTGGGTTCAACCTATGCCGCATACGGCATAGCCCCAGTGGTCACACGCGTCGCAGATTCAATCCGTGGACTGTTATTCTGCACCATTGGATCGACAAATCTCAGCCCTTGATTGAAGCCTTCTAGAAGGTCCGACCCCCAGGTCATCTACGCTGTTTCTAGATTGAGTGGAGTCCAAGTTTGCTATTTTTGGAGTGTTATTTTCGGCCCTAGGATCAAGGAAACATGTTCCCCACTACTCCATCTTCTTTAGGAAACCCTATATATGTATCCCTCTTGTAATGGAATTCGGTGTGCGTGTTTACATGTGATTAAGTCCAAGGAGCTGAACCTCTCATCTCTAGGGTGAGGGATTGAACTATGAGTCGTTTAATAATATTTTGATTTTGTTTATATTTTATTGTGTGAATTTCTATTGCACTTTATTTTTTTTTAATCCTATTCAAGCATACATAGTTTTGTCTACTATATGTCAATGACTTCTACATATCAATAGGAGAGATCCGATAGATCATTGTGTGAGAAGGATAGTATATAAGTGGTTAAACTCCGGCTAACGAGGCTTGGCAGCGGTTCAAAGACTAGGGTTAGAACTCAGAGAGCTCCCTTGGCGGGGTAGGATAGAAAGCATCTTTGGTTAGATTTACTTAGCCGGATCTACAATAGAATTTGCATAAGGATTTGGGATATTTCAGTAGTATAAGGAAATAATATAATTTTGTACTTAAAATACTTTAGTCTTGATAGCCCAAAAGCCAATTGAAAGATTGAAAAACCTAAACACAACACATAACAGAATTCCATGGTGCCCTGCGGGTAGTGACAGTACTGCATGCGGGGTAGCCTGCGGGTATAATTAGGTCTCATGCGGTAGTGACAATGCCGTATGTGGGTTGGATCAGTGCCTGAATAGATCATTATATTAGACTCGTAGGTCGTCCTAAACCTTAGAGAATCCTTGTACTCTGCCGATTACTTGTAGCATCACCGCATTAAAACTTGTTACAAGTCGGGTTGTATTAATTTACTTTAATTAATTAATAACTTTAAGATAACACACAAACAAATCCCCAATTAAACAACAAACCCAACATAGACTGAGTAAAATTGTTAGATCTTAGTACACTATTCCTGTGGATCGATACCTGATAATACTACACGATATGATTGTATACTTGTAATATGAGTCGAAAGTGTAATCAAGGTTAAAAGTAATAGTCTAATATACTGAAACTTCCTGTAGTTTTCACTTTAAACGTCATCACTGTCCTTACAGCAACAATCTTTGCATTTTACTTTATCTCCTCAATTAGAAGATAAGTTAATTTGGAGATGGTCTAAAGATGATACTTTTACAGTACATTCTTTTTGCAAATAGTTAGAATTTGGAGGAATTCCAAATAGTGATTATAATACTATTTGGAAATCCCGTATTCCTCTGAAAATATTTTTTTTTCTTTGGTTGGTGAGAAGAGATAAGATTCTCACAATTGGCAGGGAGATACGAAATGTGTATTTTGTGACCAATTTGAAAGCACTGAACATCTGTTTTTGTATTGTTCTTATGCTATAACAGTATGGAATTGGATTGCTTCTTTTAACGATTTTACTTTTGATTGTGAGACATTGGATGACTTATGGCTTCTTGATGCAACCATCCCATTAAAAGATAGATTGTTAATTGAGTTAATACGAGGGGCTGTGTTGTGGGTTATTTGGTTGGAAAGAAACCGAGTTTGTTTCAATGAAACTCAGCCTATATCTGTTAAGGCATTAGGACATAAGATTATTTCTTTAACACATTTTTTGTGTACTTCTAAATCAACTAACTCTTTACTTAATTGAGCTTAATGCTTCCCTCTGATCCTCTGATATTAAGGATCTCCTAGATCAAATTTTGGAGGAAGACAAAAGCAGCCCGAATATGGATCAGGCAGTGGGTCTGCTTTTGTCCATGGCACACGAGGATTCAAGCGAGGAAACACTTACTCCGATTTCTGGTGTTGGCAACCAAATGTCTAGAGAAGACTTGGTTGAGGATGATAAAGTTAATTGGGAGGAGCTTGTGTGATTTTCTTAGATCTGTAGGTTTGATTAGTTGGCTTTTGATATGATTTTTGGAGGCATAGCTAGGTTGTTTCTATCATTTAGTTTTTGTTATCTATTCTTATATGTTGTTAGTTGTTGTTATAGTTAGTTCTTCTATCTTGAGAAACAAATGTAAGACCTTTTGTATTTGATTTTGGTATCTGCTTTAGGTATCGGGCTTGGTATTTTGGATTTCAATATGAAATCGGTAGATTCATCCATTATTTAAAAAAGATAAAATAAATAATAATAATAATAATAATAAAACTTCTGAATCTTATCTATTTAATTATTGATTCGGAGTTCTAGTAAGATGATATGATAAAATAATTTTGGTCACCGAAATGGGATTGATGAACAACTCTTTTTTTCCTTTTTGAAGTCCGTGTGTCGTTATCACGTAACATTATCCTCCTTTTTTTTTTTTTTAAATGTTGTTGCTTGGGATGATATTATGACTTCTTTTTTCGTTGCAGTCGTTCTCATGCTCATTTAATTATCTTAAATTATTCAAGCGGTTCAGTTTGGCCCAAACAAATTAGAGTAAGTCTTAGTTGCTATGGATAGCATAAGGTTTTCTGTGTTATTGTTCAAAAGTTTATCGTATAAACTTCAAACTTCAATCTAAGTATCTCAATAAAGTAATTATATAATGAACTTGTAAAATACTAATTTTACATTATTTTTGAATTTTTATATTATTTTTTATGATTTATAAAAGATGGTAAAAAAGTGGTTTCAATATAAAATAAAATTGTCAATATTTTAAGTCAATTTTTGTCATCTTTTATAAAATATAAAAAATAGTGTAAAAAATTTAAAATAATAAAAACTTTTATTGTATAGAGCTACTTAGATCGTAGGATAGATTTTTTAAATAATAACACAGAAAGCCTTTTACTATTTTCTTTGTTTGGCACTGACAGTAGTTACGTGGAAGCAAGTGACAGAACCAAAATTCTCAAATATGTCGTTTCCCATTTTTAATTTCTATGAACTGTTTTTGAGCCTATGCGGTACAAGTTGAAGTTGGCCAGACTGGTGAAGTCACCTACCCAAATAATCTAATTTTGCCAAAAAAAGTCTTATGACTCTATGCTGCTTCTAGAGAAAATTCAAAGATAAAAATCAGACCTTCCAGTTCCACCTACCCAAATACATTTCAACAAGTGCAATATCTACAATATCTCACAGTGAATAATTTTTCTTTTTTTTAACAACTTGTACTAAAATAGGAGCGGACAAATTATCTTATTTTTTTCTTTCTTTGAGTGAGTCATTCCACCCCAAATCTAACATTTAAACCAGCACCTCCTCATATCCAAACCTGAATTGTCACTTAAATCCTATTATTTTTGGGTAAAATTTAGAGGCCCTTGGACTGTTTTTCGAGCTTCTCTTAAAAAAATTTACTTATTAGAGAAAATAAATAAATTTTAAAGTAAGATATTTTTTATCAAAAAAAATATTTGCACGTGGTAATTTTGAAAACAAATAAATAATTTTTTTCAAAAAGTTAAAATTATGTATAATGAAGAAGGACAAAAAAAATAGTTACATAAAAATTTCCGCAGCATAATACAAAATAATTGAATTAAAAATATATGTAATATTTTAGAGAAAAGAAATACATTTTAAATGAAAGAAGAATGTAAGAATATATGGGCAATTGATTAAAAAATGAGAGAGAAGCAATCGGAAAATAACGTATTCTCGCTAAAAAAATATATATATTTTTTAATATTTTTTTATGTGGATATGATTTATGTAGTAGCATAAATTTGTGACGCTTGGTAATTGGTATGACAGGCACAGGGGAGAGAGGGGTGTCCGATGTCCATTGGACCGGAGTCTGTTTGATGGGTGGTTTCTATTATCAGATTCACTTCAAGATCTGTGCATATCACTTTAATATCCATGTTGTTTGCTTTAATATTCATGCACACAGATCTTGAAGTAGATCGGACAGTAGAAACTACCCATCGAATACTGTTCTGATCCGATGGGCATCGGACACTCTCCTCTTCCCAGTCACAGGTCTCACAGCAGATGGTTTTTACTTTTTAGTCGAAGAAGCATGAATGAATGAATTAATTAATGGGCCTCGACCCTCGTGACTCGTGAGTCGTGAATTTCATGAAGCGCCACCGACAACTGCCAGTTACCAGACGGTTATTCTTACTTACTAGCGCGTACTTTTTAACCGATCCCCTCCATTTAGAAACAAGAATGGAGAGGAGAGATATTCGTCAGGATTGCCTTGACCACATACTGATACACACCTTCCCAAACTAATAAATCTCCTGAACCTTGACCACATACATACAAACACCTTGGATTGGAGTTAGGAGTTAATCAAACATTGTCAGTATCCAGGTGTACAAAGACCAGGGGTATGTATGTATGTATGTATGTATTATCACTTATCAGATATAAAACACCGGTCGGGTCGAGTGGTCGACTGAAAGCAATAGAATTAATTAATTATCTTCTATAAAATCAATCAAGCTTTCCATTCCATTTGATAAAAGCGTCCCATATCTCTCTCTCTCTCTCTCTCTCTCTCTCTCTCATATTCATATTCATATCATTGCCCAGGTAGAGGTAGAGGTAGAGGTAGAGGTAGAGGTAGAGGTACTGGTTTTAGTTTGAGGAGAGGACTGAGGAGAGGAGAGATCAATAACTATGTATCCACCAACAAGTGGAGAGGAGATGGGGTACTTAGAGCACGTGCAAAGGCGGCACGAAGAGAGGGGCTGCCTCTATGCCTGGTATATATGGAGTGCTTCATTCTCTCTCTTTCTCTTTCTTTTATAATTTCTTAATTCCAGTAGTCAGCCTGCAGCACGCCCATTCTCTCTCTCTCTTTCATATTCATATTCATATTCATATTCATATTTTCCCCATTTACTAATTACATTTACAGAGCTCAATTAACTAATTGCAAGTGCCGCAAAGCAACTCATCACTAACTTTTTATAATTAAAATCGGAAACTAATATAATTCTACAGGTCATGCTTAAATAAAAGAAAAAAAAAAAAAAAAGGATCAAAGTATCTACAGGAATCTTCTCTTTTTTGAGACACAAGCTAGCTACATAAACATGATTAACAAGTATATCAATTAATTAAAAATATGATCAAAGGCCCATTAATGTTGCAGAAAAGAAAAGTGGCAGGTGCATAGAATGTATTCAATCATGACATCTCCTCTATCAATGGTCAAGTTAAAAAAAATCTGCGGATTATTATTTTTATTTTTATTTTGTAGATGAAAAAGGCTTATTTGTTTGAGTAAATTTAGGATATGATGTGCTCATCAAGAGAATTTGGGAAGCACAACTTCAAAAGTATATCGGATCGACTTCTAATGACGAATCTAAACTGTTGAAATCTATGTACTTCATAAGTAATGCATGTACATGCAAAATTTTGAAAGTTTTGAATTCATTTGCTACGAGGTCAAACAGTCAAAGTAATGAATATTTTAATAAGTTATTTTATAAGTTGTTTTATATATTCATTTTTCATTATTTCTTTGACTGCTTGACCTCGTAGCAAATGAATTCAAAACTTTCAAAATTTTGCATGTACATGCATCACTTATGAAGTACATGAATTTCAACAGTTTGAATTCGTCATTTGAAATTAATCCGATATACTTTTAGAGTTGTGTTCACCCAACTCTCTTAGTGAGCACATCACACTCTAGCTTGCTCTTTTTGTTTTACCTTCCATATATGATATAATTGTCTATTTGATTGTGTACAAGTTGCCTTCTAATTTTACACTAAAGACAAACGGAGGTATAGCCAGCGGCGGAACTACTTACAAGTGAAAGGGAGCTAAGCCAGTCGTACAAATTAAAAAAATTCATTTTGTCCTTTAAATTTTTTACAAAAATTATACTATTAGTCTCCTCATAAAATGAAATTACATGACATCTATTCATCTGGCTCGTAGATAATTTAAATTCAGCTCCTAGACATAATGCTCAATTGTATATTATATATGTTAGATATGATTTGCACAATTGCACTCCAATAAATATATGTTTACTTGCAATTATTAATTATTTTGGGGTTATTCAAAAAAAAAATATTCAAAATAAATTATTTTGGGGTAAGTTTGCATTATTAGTATCTTATTGCGGGCCTTCTTAATAATGAAGTGGTTGAAATTTATTAGATTGCATAAAAAGTTGTTGGTAATGGTATCCTGATATCCTCTTTTTTATTTTCCAATCTTTATAATTTTAGAGATCGATGCACGTCACATCACGTCAAGAGTAGACTACTTGTTGCTTTCTCTCTTTCTCTCTTTCTCTCTCTTCTAAAAGTCTTCAATTAGTCTCCGTCTCCGTCATGGTCTTAAAATACTGTTCACACAATTAATGATGCATTCATCCAGACTTAATTGTATTGCTTTAATCTAATCCAATCTAATCTAATCTAATCTAATTAATATTATATATGCAGTCTGTTTGCACTTTGCTGCTGCTTCTGCTGCTTTGAGACGTGCGAGTGTTGCCTCGAGTGCCTTTGTTGCTGCAGTTAAGTTGTATCATCAATTTATATTTCTTAATTTGCTAATCTCAGTACCTATTTAAACAATTTCAATAAGGCTGTATTATTAATTCATGTGGTTTGCATTCCTTTTGCAAGCTTAATTGTATGCGGTATGTATGTCAAATTGTGAATTCTCTGTTTGTACTTGATGAAATATATATATTATATTTATGGTGGTTCATTGTTAAGCCTCTGGCATTGATCACTTCAAATTCTGAGAGTAAATGTAAATCATTAAGAATTAAACCTATCATACAGCTTTCTTTTGATAGATAACAGATTCAAGGAGAAAAAATGAACGGACATAAATAGGTGTGTAGAGAAAGTGATTCAGAGAGCACTTATAATTTTCTATTTTGTAATTTGATTTTAGATTTATATTATCCTTTCTTTTTTTCAAAATAGAGGGAGGCAAAAAACATTATGACTCAGATGCAGACTATTTTTTTTTGTGACCATGGACAAAATGTTCTCTCAAAACCAACAAAAGCATATATATCTTGAATCAATCATGCCTAAATTTAGGTTAAAACAAAAGAGCAGGAAAAAATAACTCTTTAAACTTCAATATTTATAAACTATTTTGGTTAAATTTCAAATTGGTTGCATTGCTTTTGTATACACTGCAAATTGACTCCACATAAAAATAAGAATATCAGTCTATTACCCTCTAACATGTCTGCTAAACAGAATGACTTCCTTTTTTATCAAAAGAAAAAAAAAACCACTTTTATGTAGAAAAAATGAGTGTATAACTATTAGGAGGTAAAGTCAAAAAAATTAATTGAACAACTAGCGCATAAATCTATACCTAATTTAACAAAGGAAAAGAAAATAAAAGTTAACTATATAGGACAAACTGATCCTGATACCTCAGAATATATAGGTACACAAGACCCCTGTAAGTATTGTTGTTAACAATATCGACACCACATTGACACCATTATTATCTAGAATCTCTCTCCCTGAAATCTTGACAACCATGGGACCGGATTTTCCAACAACCTTCAGTGAGAAAAAAAAAAAATCAACAATAGTACAATCTTTACATTAGCATATCACTGGCCCCAATCAATTTTTCTCATAATTATTTTGTATTTTTTCTTTTTAGCTCTGCAATTAGTAAAGGTCCAATAGCTTTGTTCAATACCTAGCAAGCCTGGTAGTCTGGTACAGAACCACCAGATGCAGTACAGTACCAGTAGAGTAAATACTATGGAAACAGGAAAAGAGCTTACAATTTGGTTCCTATCACATTATACCAGCTACACATAAAACTTTTATATGCTAGTACCATACAAGTTTTGGCACTAATGCATGGTCTAGGTACCAGTACCAGTATCAACAGTACCTTTTTGCGCATACTGCAGTAGCCACTATACTGAAGAGTTGCACCCAAAAATGAATCAATAAGGCTGCCTAACAACCCTGAAAAAGTAGCTAATGGTATCATCAGCATCTGCCTTCGAGCTACACGGGCTTCACAGTTGGTTGTAACAAATCCAACACCAACAAATGCAAGTCCAATTGCACATCCTGCAGCTGCAGCTGCAGCAAGTCCACTTATCGTAACTCCTCCATTTGTTCCCTTTTTAACTTTCTGCTCAAGCAACAATAGATATGTTTCAAGCCTAACTTCAGAGTGCCAGCATTTTAATATTGCATAGTTGCAAAATTTTTCATTGGACTGTTTGAAGCCACCCCAGAAAAACTCCATAATATGACAGTAAATTAGAAAATAAAATATACCCCCATTAATTTATTTATTTTTCTTCAAAAGGTGACCAAAATGCCCTATGATTGTTTTATATGTTTTACGTTAGATATCTAATTAGTTTCTAAGGCACACAAATTAAGTCTGGTTTTGCAAAGGTATACATAATACATTAAGGTTGTCTAGCACAATAAATGAAACCTTTTTTGTTTACAAGCAAAAATGAGTACCTTGAATGTGGTGATAAGGCACGGCTGGGAATTGCTAAGGATCCCCAATTCTGATGACCAAGTGTCCCCATTAGAGCATGCATAATGGCCGACAATACCTCCTATAAGCCCAGTTATTAGTTTTGAATTGCTTGCATCTAAACACCTATCTTCTCCTCCAGTAATAGATGCGATAATTATCGATAAAACTGTTGCAATGCCACTATTTGCTAATACTTGTTTCCTGTCAGTAATTTTTTTTTTTATCTATGCATTAAATTATGTAGAAGCAATCCATACAAAGTGGATTTAACAAATATATTATATTCTTTCTTCTTTTTTTCCAGAAAATTACCGAAAACAGTCTATTTGTAGTTTGAAAAGATATTGATCAGTTCATTAAAATCCATTTGGGAATAAGAAATTAGGCAGTTTTTCTTCAAAGGGGTGACGGTGGAGCCACAGATAGAGTGGCATTAGTGGATTGAGTACATGAGCCCACAAAAAATTTGCAATATTGGAATGGAATGATATGAAATTAGTAAACTGAGACCCCTGAAGTTAATTATGAAGAAAGCAATAAAAGAAGTTAAAAAAAGAGGTGAGAAAAAGTGACTGACCAGTTGCGCTGTCCACCTTGCTTGAAGTCAGCTTCTATGGTCCTCTTCTTCTCCTCTCCCACTCTAGTAACCTTGGATGAGGTAAAGAAAAACACTAGCACCAGAATGGCAAACCTTACATTATTATATATAGGATTATTAATTAATTATACACAAATCACGCTTCACGCTCATGAAAGAGAGAGAGAGAATTAGCTAGAAATGGAAATGAAAGGAAGAAAAAACCTGTATCCGGCGATCATATGCGCGATAAAAACTGGTATACCCACAAAAACCGCTGAGAAATGGACGGATTTGCGGTTGACCGATCTGATGGCAATAAGAAGGGAGATGACGAGAGAGATGAAGAAACGGATCTGAAAACGATCCATCGTACTTGCGAAGAGATCGATGGGCTTCAGAAATCAGAATAGAGAAAGGAAATAGGAATTACAAATTACAATTACTTGGTGGCGAAGCGCCGAAGAGAGAGAGAGCGCTGTACAAGGTAGTTCATGACTTTCATGCTCACAGTCACAGCCTTCTCTCTCTGTGTACGTACCTCTGTAGCAAAAGCTGTAGTGAGCCTCTCTCTCTCTCTCTCTCTGAAGTCTGAGCATTATGAATTTATCAATTATTATGAGTTGTGAGTTGTGAGGTTATAAAGCGATTTGTTACGTTGAGTACAAGAGAGAGGAGCTGTAGAGGAACCAGTCAGTCAGGAATGAATGCTAGATATATATATATATCATGATCGGGGGACTTTCATCCAACGAGCCCAACCAGTTCAAACTTCAAACTTTCAAGGAGAATTTTTATCAAGTTTTTATAGAAAAAAAATATATTTTATTGGATAATCTTCAATGTTTAAAAAACAATGGATTTTCAAGCAGTTTAAAAATAATAATAATAAATTAGCCTAGCCGATTTTTTATTATTATTATTATTATTATCAAGAAAAACGTGGGCCTTAGTTGAATTAATCACTAGATTGTTTTTCCTTCATATTTAAACCGGGGAATATCCATCGCCAGTATTTGTACTCCTGCATTACAAACTTAACAAGGAAACCCATCACATTACAATCCGATTAGAACAAAACAAAAAATCATCTCCTGCCTCTCCCTCTCCCTCTCCCTCTCCCCCGACCTCTCCCTCTACCCCTTCCTCTGAAATCTTCTCTCCCTTCATGGCTCTCCCCACCTCCACTGAAACTGAACATACTATTTCTTAGTTGTTCTGCCTCTGAACTGGGACCTCCAATTTCCTGTACATCAAATATTTCCACATTCACAATATTATATTTTTACAAGTTGTTCAAATTTTTTGTTGCCATGATGCCAGAAACAGGTATATAATACATACCAGTAGCAAATAAACCATTTCATTATTCAAGTCGTAATTTTTATGTTAACAGTTTTTGTACTTTATACATACCAGTATAAAAGTAATTACCCGGATAAACCATTTCATTTTTCTCCTCTTTTTTGTTTAATTCAGTTGAATGAAGCTCAACTTTTTGAGCTAACTATCAGACCCCACCTAAAGCTCCCTCACAGAAAAAAAAAATGGAAACAACCAAAAGGGACTAAAGAAAGCATAATGAAGGTGGAAATTCCATACATACTATATGGTAAACGGCTGGTAAAAATATAAACACATTACAGGTAGCATAGTTTTATTTATAAGAAAAATAAAATACAAATATAATATAAGACCTCGTAGTCTTCTAAATCCATCTGTTGTTGTAACTGCCTAGCCATCTCCTCATCACGGCTTGTATCAGGGGCAATTCTGGAATTTCTTTTCTCCCACTCTTCTAGAGTAAAAACTGGATGCTCTTCCTCTGTGTCTCTGCCTCGGCCTCGGCTTCTATGCCTGCCACCCCTACCATATCGGCCTTCATTTATTGGTTCTTGCATTTTATGTAGCAATTTCTGTGCTGCAGCCTGGTTTTGTACAGGTACCACTTCAATTGCTGAAAAATTCAACAACACTTGCAAGTTTATCAGAATTGCATTATGTCTGGATTGAGTTTATCATTTTTTAACAAAGTTTGTGAAAAACACCCAAGTCTAGAAAACCTCAAAACTAACTTTACCCTATGTCTGTCTCCAAAGGTCCACAATACACTATCTGACCCAGTCATTGAAGGATGAAAGAGTATGAATGCAGGGACACAACAAGTGGGGAAGTAAATAAAATTTTGGAAGTTCTAAGCAAAAGAGGAACTTTGGATTAGGCAAATATTTCACACTTCTAAAGAAGTATATACAATCCCTTTTCTTTGCCTTTAAATCTAGTTTTGCATGGGTCTAATGTATAACAGCATATTGTCCTTTTTAAAGAAGCAATTCAAATCAAGTATGTAGTATTGTATATGCAAACCTTCTTTTGGTCTAGTGCTTGCATCATTATTTCTTCCTTCAGTTCCACTAATGAGCGGATCCTTTTTTGACTCGGCTGGTATATTGGCTGTTGCAACATCTTTAGAATTGTTTTTACCATCAGCTACTTGCCTCCCATGACTGCTTTCACCTTTCGCAAAACTAGAATCTGCAATTGTACAAATGGAAATTTAGACTACAATCTTTGTGTATTAGGTTACATAGGTTTTTATTTCTTCTCCAGAAATCCAAAGGGGCTGAACCAAACCACCCTATCTCACACTGCACAATTAAGGAAAAAAATGGACAGTGTTTTGGACCCAGAACCCAAACCCAACTCTCTTCATCAGCACCAATTTTAACCTCTCTTAGGTTGGAGATGACTAAAAAACACCCCCCTGGCTCCATTTCTATAGTGTTCTGATTTGTACATGTATCGTTTTTTGAATCAAGTATTTTGCAAAGAGCAATGGTGTGGTTTTAACCACATCCAATTTTCATAAATTCTTCTTGCTTGCTTAGTTCAAAGCAAATGAAATAACATTAAAATAAAACAAGAGCAGCAGCAGCAAGAGAGCTTGGAATGGAACAGAAAACTAAAATAACAACAACAACCAAGCCTTTAGTCCCAAACAAGTTGGGGTAGTCTAGAAATGAAACCCAATCGTAGTCACAAGGTGAAGTAGATAATCATAAAACAGTAATAGTAGTACTACTAATAGTAATACCCCAAGCTGGGGTGTTTTTCAGTAATATCCCAAAAATCAAACATCTTGCCAGTAATATTCCCAATTAAATTACGAGGCCTATCCTTAAATGTTATTTATCAAATGAAAAGTAAAATTTCGACAAGTTGTGATACCATCAGGACAGGCTGGTATCAGGTTTTGATACCAGTCGGAGGATGAACACTGATTTGGGCTTTCTCTCATTGATTCTATACCTCTTATATTGTAGGTTTTGTTTAGGAGTCTCTATAACTTCTGGTATGGGGAACTACGGTAGCTCTGAACTAGTATGGTACAGAATCCTTTCTTTTTAATTTCTGAGATTGTACTGCTGTCCTTGGATTATTTTTTAACATATGAGTATGACCTTAAGTCTCCCATACTTCCAGAAAAGAACAAAGAAGGTGCAGTACCATGAGATATTTGGATCTTATTCTGACGGTTTGACTCAGCATGCAATTTCTCAAATGGTGGTGGGCCCTCCCCATCATCATTTGGAGATAATTTCACAGCAGTACGAGACAATCCTGAATATTTCAGACTCATCTGCCACTCTTCAAACAGTGTTTCTACTATGCCTCCCATTATGGTAAAAGTTTTAGGGCCCAGGCATAAAATTCCACTGTGAATAGGGACTTTATTCTCTAGCCGTACCTAATTAAAAGAAACGATGTTTACAAATCAACAAATCAACAAAGTGTGTCAATGGCAGATATTGGCAAAATAATACACTCAGATGTTTTACTCTATTCATAAATAACATTAACACCCCCACATATTCACAATCAACACCCATCATCTTTTCGAATATTTGCATAAAACAATCCCCCAGAATTAACATGGAGCAAAATAAAGACTTATTACGCCAACTTTGAATTAACATAAGCAACCTTATTTTAGCAAGTTCCTACAAACTTTGAACCCAGCATATTAACTGCTGGCTTAATCTTGTGTAATTTGCACTTTAGAAATTGAGAAGTTTAGTGAAGTGAGGGACAAAAATGTTTCTATTCAAGGGACATAAGTTATTTGCGCCACCAATTCCAAAAATACTGAAACCATGCATCTGTGCAGAAAATTCATGCTATAGATTTCAAATTTAAGCATCACATATAGTTATTACAAACCTTGTCAAGTCTATTGTCAATGGATCTAACCAATATCAAAAAATCATTATAGCACCCTAACAACTGGGTTTTAATTATTGTGCGAGAAATGTAGAAGACACCTATTTAACTATGAGAAAAAGATAAAACCTTCGTTCCAGGTACTATCTCTTGGGTAATAGATAGGATTTCAGAGTACTCTATTGCAGTGATTTCGGAGTAGCCATCAGTAAGAATAAATCGGAGCAGGCGGCGATTAGAATTTTTAAATGAAGCCTCTATGCTACTCTGGTATATATCCCTCGTAGATACAACCTGTCAATTTCAACACTTTAGATAATTATACAATTCATTTAACAATTCGAGTAATTTTATAACACAAGTGAAAATGCAAATCAATAAAATTTGAAACAGGTTCACCGAAACATATGGAATCATAAATTTTGAAACTTAAGTGCAACATTCAGGAACTCAATATATTTCAAATGTTAAAATATTGCTACAAAGTTTCATATAACACTTATGATAAATTAATCTTAATGAAAAATGAACAAAGAAAGAAAGAAAGAAAAGAGGTGAAGTCAGTACTTGTAATACTAAGGGACCTTGGAGATGAGATATTTTCTTAAGAGAAGATGGGTCAGGGAGCGATTTTCCGCCAAAATCTCTCAAATCCATGGCCATGAGCTCAGCCTCGATCGAATCCACAGTAGAAGGACGCTCGTGGTCGTGCTCTTGGGAGAGAATGAGAGACCGAATGTCGTCTAGGTCGCGAAATCGCCATCCCCTGGAGCTGGTTAGGGTTTGCAGTACCACTACTATCTTCTCTTCTAATTCTAACGATGCACTACTCGCGCTTTCTCTCGCCATTCGCTCACTTTAATTTGCTTCGTCGTGTCTTGTTTAGATGATGGTGAGATTTCAACGAACCCACCAGGCCCGGTCCAATTTTTGTTTTGGGCTTGGCCTCAACCGGGCCGAGAGACTTTAAACTTTAATAAAGTGGACTTGTAATAAATCCTTTGCATTCTAAATTTCAATTAATAATTATTATTTTTAGGGGAACTGCGAAATACTATTTGCTTTCCATAACAATATAGATAAATAAAATTTCATGAGCAAATTACATGTAATTTCAAAAGTTATAATGGGGGTATAACAAATATTAAAAATCTCTAGTTTGTGTTTATTAATTTAAAATCCGGAGTTGCAACTTGCAACCAGTCCACTACTCCACCATATCAAAAAAGCTTCTTTTTTTTTTTTTTTTTTTTTTTTTTTTTTAATCAACAAAGTCAAAAAAAGTAAGCTGCCTTTTTGGGTAATTAATGTTTAATTTACACTTGCAGCATATTTGAACAAGGTATTAACCCCACTATTTTAATTTTGCCTAATAATTTCTTTCAGTGTTATGAAATGTGTTTTCGTTAGAGGTGTGTGTATAAGATTAAATTACTGCATGCAAGTGATGGGTTTGAGCAAGATATTATTGTGTAAGTGATCGATGACAAGTTTCTATCAACAAAATATATATTATTGTGTAATATTTGTTGCTAAATATATTGATTGAAAAAAAAAAATCATATTATAATTTGGCCAGATAAAGATTTTAATTTTAGGTTTCTATCATATAAGAAAGTTGGACGTGAGAGGGCATGCAGTTTGACCTACATTGGATTAAGGCATGAAGCTATACTGTGTTGAGTTTAATACTATAATAGTGGATCATGTTCTTATATGATTAATATAGGTTTAAAATATGCACACATATATAGAAATTGTATGTCATGTTTACAAACACTTATATGCTTGTAATAATATTATTGGAGTGCGTACATTTTTTAAATTATGAAATTTATGTACTTGCCACTTGTTATATTTCAAACTTGACACTTAATTTTGTCATTTTTTTTACATTTCTTTTCTACTATTTCACACCTGACACACAAAATTGCACTTGAAATTAAATTACAGTTTTGGAGCATGAAGATTCGCTTCAAGTACCAAAAATCAGCTTATATTAATGACTTTTCGGCAAAAAAAAAGAAGCAAAAAGAAAAAATGATCAACTAAAGAAACTTGGGTTTAAATCGAGACCGTCTGATTCGAATCGCTTCAAATAGAACAGAGGATCAACTAAAGAAACTTTGAAAATTTGAAAGAAAATAAAATGATACGGGCTTCAAAAGAAGCAAAAAGAAAAAATGATATATATGATGGACCGTTAACAATGCTAAGTTGTCAGCACATTATGAATGGACCGTTAATAAATGCTCAAGGCTGATATACATACATATATATATTAGTCCGCATCTGCTGCGATTCTTCGCTCATGAACAGTGACCTGTGATTTCTGTTTTTCCAAATCCAACTGTTAAATAGTTTGGAGATTCGTACAAGAAAAAATCAGCTGCTTTGAGATACGTGCACAAAATTATTGAACGGTTAGATTTGGAAAAGCAGGGATTTTAGAGTTACTGTTCACCCTTTTAGAATCGCAGCAGATGTGATTTCATATATATATACATATATAGAGTAGAACTATGGTGCTCCTAAGTTCACCCAACCTCCTGTGAACTTGACTCTAAAATATATTGAATCGACTTTAAACGATGAATCCAAACTGTTGAAACCCTTCTACCTAATGATTGATGCGTCTACATGTGAAAATTTTAAAGTTTCGAATTAATTTAATATAGAGTCAAGTGGTCAAAGGAGTCCAAAAAATAAATGCATTAAAATTAATTTATAAACTTTAAACTTTTGACCACTTGACTCTATATTAAATTAATTCGAAACTTTAAAATTTTCACATGTAGACGCATCACTCATTAGGTAGAAGGGTTTCAACAGTTTGGATTCATCGTTTAAAGTCGATTCGATATATTTTAGAGTCAAGTTCACAAGAGGTTGGATGAACTTAGGAGCACCCTAGTTCTACTCTACATATATATATATATATATATATATATATATATATATAGAGTTGAGCTAACTTGCTTTGGGAAGTAAAGCGGGTTCTTTACTTCCCGCTCGTATCGATATTTTCAAAGTTCAAATAGCCGAGTTGGATCAGCGAAACCGTTGGATCAGCTCCTATTTTTATTTTGAACAGTGAAACCGTTGGATCAGCGATTTTCAAAGTGGCTTAATAAATAGTAAAAAAATTCCAAAAAATGTAAAATTTGGTCTCCAAGCACATTTCAATATGTAGAACATGTTGAGCGGTTCGGATCGGCTATTTGAACTTTGAAAATGTCGATACGAGCGGGAAGTAAAGAACCCGCTTTACTTCCCAAAGCAAGTTAGCCCAACTCTATATATATATATATATAGAGGTTGGCTAATATCAAATCAGTTGTTCCTGAGGTCCGGTGCAACCAAGTTGTTTTTTTAATTTTCGAAGTCCAAATCGTCGATCCAAGCCGTTAGATGTGTTCTTTATATTAAAATGTACTTGGAGACCAAATTTTATATTTTTTAGAATTTTTTTATTATTTATTAAGCCACTTTGAAAAATGCTGATCCAACGGTGGCTTAACAAAACAGTAAAATTAGAAGCCACCGTTGGATCAGCGATTTTCAAAGTGGCTTAATAAATAGTAAAAAAATTCCAAAAAATGTAAAATTTGATCTCCAAGCACATTTTAATATAGAAAATACATCTAACTGTTTGGATCGACAATTTGGACTTCGAAAATTGAAAAACAACTTGGTTGCACGAGACCTCAGAAACAACTGATTTGATATTAGCCAACCTCTATATATATATATATACACTACCAATTTTGTGCACCAAGGGAGACGGGCATATTTAAATACCAAGTTTAAAGTTTCTAGCTACCAAATAAATTATTAGTCTTTTCAAACATAATTTATGCAAACAAATTGATATATTTACAAAATGATAAAACATCAAATATAATAGTATGGTCTTAATTTTAAAAGAGGAGGGATCAAGTTACAACAAAGTTATAACAACGGTTTTTTTTTCATTTTTAAAGTCCAAATTGTCGTTCGAAACCATTCAACATGATTATCTAAATAAAATGTGCTTCCAGATCGAATTTTACAATTTTTTTAATTTTGTTACTGTTCATTAAATATTTTACAAAAAAAACTAATCAAATTCATATCATTAAATTTTGTACCCATCTGAATAAACCTTTTTTTTGTTTTGCATTGCGTTTTATGAGTACGCGCTAAAGTTTCAATCAATTCCTGCAATGTACTTAGAAAGTTTCTCTATTTTTTTTTTAGTTTAGTAGTATTATATTATTATGCACATAGATTAAACAAGTGTCATCAAATACTATATATTATCTACCGAAAAATATTTATTAATTACATTTCAGTTTCTAGTCCACCAAACAAGAAGAGAGAGAAAGTAGAAAAAAAAAAAACACGGATGATCCTCGTGGTTGACATGCGTTGATTACATTACTCTTCTGTCGCACACTGAACTATATATTATGTTTTATAAAATAACTGTGCAAAACTTCAAAAATAAGACAATAATTTAAAATCAAAGTTGAATCTTTTTTTTTCTCCTTTTGCAAGCATAAAAATAGCTTAGGCCGCCCCTTTTGTATTTAGAAATTTGATTTAAAATAGAATTTGAAATCTGAATTTTCTATATAAGAAGTAATGTCTAAGACCAAATTATATTAAAATGGTTCAAAAAAAAATATAACTTTCAAACTCCAATTTTCTATTTTTTAATCCTTCAAATTAAATTTATGTATATTTTAAAATCACACTATCGAAGTATTTATTCTTTTTTTTTTCTTAATTTAGTGGCTTTGTAATATTAAAAAAAGATTGATACATGCCATTTATTAAAAAAAAAAAAAAAAAGATGGATACGTTTCATTTTTATAAGAAAAAGATAGGTACGTGTCATGCGTAGTAGTACTTTTGAAACAAAATTATGTATTAATCACACTTCGTGTCTTGCACATTAAATATATAAGAAAAGTTAGAATGATAACAAAATAACAAAACATGAACAATCCTGGCCAATATACGTTTGTTGCATTACGCTACTAAACTCTTTCTCTGTTTTGCATCTAAGTATTAATTTTAATTTTTATACTTAGTGTTCTCTGGTTGGGTTTTATTTCTAGCCTACCCAACTTGTTGGAGACTAAAGACTTTGTTGTTATTGTTGTTTTAAACTTAGCGTTATGAAGCGTGATATACACAAACTCAAAATGAAAAAAAAAAAAAAACAGAGAAAAAAAATTAAAATATCAATACAAATTTCAAGGGAAAGGGATACGAAGGAAAATGGATTGAACTGAAAGAGAAAGTCTTTGACTGTTTAGGAAAACGTTTAGGAGACTAAATCAAGGGGACAAAATCATTTCTCTAAATAAAGTACAATTTTCATTGCTAGTGTCATGAATTGAAACTATATATCACTCACTAAAAATACACATATTTGAATGTAAGAACAAATTATCCTTTTATTTTTTATTAATATTAATCACTATTTAATTGATTAAAAAAATTAGTTTAGATAGGAAATTTAAACATAAATATGCAAAACAAATTTAGAAATTTAGAAATTTAGAAAAAAAAAAAAAAAAACATCAAATATGGTAGTATGGTCTCAAGTTTAAATCACAACTTCAAATTTTCTCTTTCCTTTTCTTTAATTTAGTGGACTAGCAGTATTAATTGAAAAAAGAGGAGTATTTCAAATACCTCCGTTTTTTGTGGCTCTATCATGTTTCTGTTTTTAAAATTTTAGTAATTCAAAATTTGAAACTTAAATTTCAAAATAAAACCATTAGATATGGTCTACATATTTTCTCTATGTACATGTAAAATATTATGACATTTTAACGTTGTTTTTATTGTTATCAAGAGTTTGCAAAAAGAAAAAGAAAAAAAAAACAAGTTTTTCAATTTATTGATTCACATAAAGACAAAATAAAAAATAATAATTTATAGAAAATAATATATATGGCATGAAAGCATTTTATTTTGGCATATACATTTTATAATTATTTTTATTGGAAAATAAAAAAAATGAATGCATGCAAGATGGAGGTAGAAAAATGAAGAAATTTGAAGCTTCCTCTTAAAAAGAACAATATACGCACATTCACATTATTCATAGAAAAAGAAATAGATATGTGTGATATATGCGAGGACACCAGTTTTGACCGAACAAAATCCTTTATTAATCAATCACATTTTGTGTCTAACTCCACTCCACTAAACAAGAAGAGTGAGAAAGAGAAAGAAAACTGCGAAAAATGGATGATCCTCTTCCTCGTGGCCTGGGTCGTGGCTAATTAACATGCGTCGGTCGTATTACTTGCGTACTCTACCAAATTTTTCACCTGCTTCACACATTAAATGTAATATACGCAACTCAAAATTCTGCATGATAAATTAAAAAAAAAAAAAAACAAACAAATTAAGTATAAATACGCGTCATGAAACACTACTATTTATCGAATAAAATATTTATTAAATATATTTCAGTTTCTTGTCTATCAAACAAGAAGAGAGAAAAAGAAAAAGAAAATAACAAAATTAACACGGACAGTCCTCCTGGTCGATATGCGTTAATCGCATTACACTACCAAATCCTCCGCTGTTAATTTATTTAAAATAACTATACCAAACTTTAAATAGAATATTATATTTTTAAAACCAAAGCTAAATCTTCTTAATTTTGTCCTTTTAGGAACAGAACAAGGGGCTTACAAGTTAGGCCCCTCTTTTGTATTTAGGAACTTTTTAAAAATAGAATTGCAAATCTATCTTTTGTATGAAAACTAATGTTTAAGATCAAGTATATTGTAAAAGTAATTTAAGAAAAAAATTGAACTTCCCAACTCCAATTTTTCCAGTTTAATCCTTCAATTTAAATTACGTATATGTTAATTTGATGAATTTGCGTTTCTAAACACAAGATTTTTTTTTTTTTTTTTTTATTATTATTTTTTTTTTAAATAACTCTATATTTTTAAAACCGAAGCTGAATCTTCTTTTCCCCTTTAGAAACAGAAGAAGGGTTTAGGCCCCTCTTTTGTACTAAGGAACTTTAGTTAAAATAGGATTTCAAATCTCTGTCTTTCGTATAGAAAATAATTTCTTAGATCAATTATATTAAAAGTAGTTATTAAAAAGCTGAACTTTCAAACTTTAATAGCTATATTTTAAGAGAAATGTTCTTGTCCCCCGAATCATCATATCCGAGTGCGTCCCCCAACTAGTTTAATAGAAAAATATTCCAATTTAATCTAATTTTCATTTCTAACGCTCATATTCAAACTTTTAAAGTTTTGTTTATAACATTTTACAATGTTACTCACAAGCATTTAAACCTCTATCTGTAAACATTTAAATTTTAAATCTGTGTAGTTTACCTCCTAACTACTTTTTGTCTTCATGTCAAAAAAATGAAAGATTCATTTTACCCAATTTTTTTTATTTTTCCTCTAATCATTCTAGTCTATTTTTCCGATGATACATGACAAATTTTACGAATCTAAAAATACAAACGTTTTCTACTCAATTTTCTCTTCCAAATGAGACCCATGAATAAATACTTTTGAGTTATTTTGAAATTGTTTTTTTTTTAAGTAAAGGCCATGAACACTTTAAATTTTCAAAATTTTAAACCTCAATATACAACCATTTAAATCTCTGATGTCACCATTTAAACTACTATGTTCAAGCGTTTAAACCTCTGATATCGATCATATAGTATCACGCATTTAAACTTTTGTATACTATCATTAATAGCTGTGTCAAACATTTAAATAGTTTTCATGACAGGTTTAAAAGGTTTGAGAATTTAAATTGCTCACGAGCTTTACTTTAAAATAAAATAAAAACAATAACTTGAAAAATAAATAAAAAAGTATTGCTTCATAGATCTCATTTGAAAAAGAAATAAAGTAAAAAAAATATTTGTATTTTTAGATTCGCAAAATTCATCACGGATTGTCAGAAAAATAGACAATAATGATTAGAAAAAAAAAAAGAATGGGTGAAATAAATATTTTATTTTTTGGCTTGAAAACAAACGTAGTTAGGAGTTAAAACTACTCAGATTTAGAATTTAAATGCTTGCAGATAAAGGTTTAAGTGGGATTCACATTTGCTGCGATCCAAAGCTAAGGAACAGTGTTCCTAAAATCCCTGTCTTTCCAAATCCAGCCATCTAATGTTTTTGTGCACGTATCTCGAAACAGCTTATTTTCTATGTACGAATCTCAAAAAAATTCAACAGTTGGATTTGGAAAAGCAGGGATTTTAGGAACACTGTTCACAGTGAAGAATCGCAGTAGATTCGGATCCGGTTTAAGTGCTTACGAGTAGCATTGTAAAAGGTTATACACAGAGCTCTAAATACTTAGATATGAGTGTTGAAAATAAAAATTAGACATTAAATACTTGTGGCGGGCTCAAAAAATATTTTGGGGGGCAATTATCAGACTTCATTTTTTAATACTTCAAATTAAATCTATTGTATATGTTGATTTGATGAATTTGTATTTCTAAACACAACATTTTCTTATTCTTCTCCTTTTTTCCTGGTATACATTTTTAGTTTATCTTCTCCTTTTGCTCAGGCATGATTTACAAGTAAGAACTAGCCCTAAGAGAGACGAATTCAGATCCAGTGAAGTAACCCAAAGATTGGGTTTTAAATCGGGACCGTCCGATTCAAATTCGAGACAATCCATCCGGATCTGAGGTGCACGCATCTCAAGAACGAATTCGAATCCCAAGACAGTTCTGAGCGACGGATTCGAATCGGACGGTCTTAATCCAAAACCCAAAGATTGGGTTACATTAGGGGATCCGGACTCAAGAGAGACAGGGGTGTTAAAAATAATAATAATTAATATTCTTACCATTTTTCTTCAAAAAGTTAGAATTCGTATCCAAATATAAAGTCTAAATGTTAAAGAAAAATTCTGATAAATTATTAGTGTTTTCAAACATAGTATATGCAAAAAATAAAACATCAAATATGATAGTATGGTCTTAAGTTTAAAATCACAAATTTCTTTCCCTCTTTCTTTTTATTAAATTTTTTTTTTTAGAAAAGTGGGGAGTGCTTCTCTGCTTTATTGATTAAAACAATATTAGTTCATACAAAAAGACACAAATAAAGCCATATTAAAAATTACATAGTCAATTATAAAATTAATGATAAAGCCTAAAAAGACAGGCAAAAAAAAACTACAGAGCTCAATACAAATAGTATCAATAAAAAAAAAGGATAAATACGTGTTATTTATATAAAAAAATTAGATGGATACGTGTCATGCGTCATTAGTATTGGTTGAACAATTTTTTTTTTATTATTTCGTGTCTTGTCCACTAAATAAGAAGAGTGAAAAGAGAAAAAAAAAACAAAAAACAAAATATGGTCAACATGCGCTAGTCGCATTACGCTACCAAACTCTCCTCGTGTTTTGCACCAAGTATTTATTAATTGTAATCAACAAATGCAGTGTTATTAAACATAACATACACAACTCAAAATGAATAATTAGAAAAAAAAAAAGTAATATTAAACATAAATACAATATAGATTTGATTTTTACAATATTTTCTGAAGTCTTATAGTGTGGCGAATTCTTTCTCTTTTCTATTTTTTTTTTTATTTAGTGGTATTGTAGTATTATGCACGGTAATTTAAAAAAAAACATAAATACGTGTCAAGATAAACTACTATTTTCCGAATAAAACATTTGTTAATTATATTTCAGTTTCTTTTATACCAAACAAGAAGAGAGAAAGGGAAAAAAAAAAACAAAACATATGATTGATCTGCATTGGACGCATTATGCTACAAGACTCTCTTTTATTAACTTATTAATTATATTTCAGTTTCTTGTCCACTAAACAAGAAGAGAAAACATAACACCAACTACCAATCTCTCCTCTATTAATTTATTGAAAATAACTGTGCCAAACTTTAAAAATAAAACTACTTTTTTTTTCTTTCTTTCTTTCTTTCTAAAAATAGGATTTCAAATCTCTGCCATTTATATTGAAGCTAATGTCTAAGATAAAGTATATAAAAAGTAGTTTTAAAATTAAAAGATTGAACTTCCAAACTCCAATTTTTCCATTTGAATCCTTTAATTTAAATTAGGTATCTGTTAATTTGATGAACTTGCGTTTGTACACAAGATTTTTTTATTTTCTTGCTTGTATTGTATATATCTCTACTTTTATCTTGTCCTTTTGCTTAGAGAAGATTAGAAGAAAGCAAAACCTGGCCTAAACCTAAAGTAGGGGGTCCTTTTTGTAGGGGTGCAAACGGATCGGATACGGATTGGATAGTGCTCAACCCATATCCATATTCGTATTTTTTTTTTCCGGATACGGATACGGATACGGATCGGATACTAATCGGATACAGATACGGATCGGATATTAAACGGATACGGATATGAATTGGATATTTCGAATACGAATACGGATACGAATATAATTCGGATTTCTAATTCACAATACATATCAAATTAACTTGTTCCGCTATTACAAAATATATATAAAGTCATTATGGTCTAACTTATAGTTCAAGAAAAATTCACATTAACTAGTACTGGAGAAGTAAAAAAAATTGAATGCATAGTTATAGACTTCTAGTATTAAATTGTTGCTATGAACGATCATTGTTGGTACACACGGTTATTACATAGTTTGGTCTAACTTTATGAAAAAAAAAAGTAAATTTAATTATAAAAAAAATATTTAATGATTTAGAAAGATTTAATTTTAAATAAATAATTTTCAATTTAATGATATATAATGTAAAAAGAATTAAAGTAACACCTTAATAAAAAAAGATTGAATTATTTGAAAAATAACAAAACGAGTTGACCAAAATTTTATCTCGTCTGGGAGCGGGGAGAGGCCCAAATACACGTGCTCTTCAAACTTCAATATTGCACAAGGGAATCTTTTACAATTAGTGAATCCGGACCTTTATTTTTAACTTCGCACGAATCTCAGAGCCCAACAATATAGCCCTGCACTAGCTCCAATTCCAAAGCAGTGAGATTTAATCCCAAACAGTAAAGTGAGCCATCCTCTACAATGTTGGAGAGGAGTTGCATCTCTAGAATTCTCAATCCCAAAGCAAAGTTTTTGTATTTCGGGCCATGACAGAGTTATACGGATATCCGGCATTACCCAGGCAGGAGATCAGGAGACTGCACAAGTAAGAAATTTAATTAATTATCGATAACCTCTAAATTATCTGTTACATTTTCATTGCAACTAACATTTAATTGGCAGGATGTCGCACGCCGGCGCTATGGAAAGAAACTGGCGCCTCGAGTTACCAAATTATTACGTAGAGTCTGAGATTTCGGCTGAGCCTCAGATATATCAGATGCCTGATGAGATGACTCAGACCCCAGGATCTCATCTGCTGAGGTACAGGACTTGGTACTCCAGGGTTGGCGCGGGGTCATTATATCTGAGGGGCGATTATAGTGCATATCTCCGCCAGCCACTGCAAGAGGATCTATCAGGTCACCAGCCTACCGGACGTCGCTGGGCTCGCTGGGTAATTAATCTAACACCTTTATATTATATGTTCATTAAACGGTAATTACATAAATATGTTGACTAATATATGTTTTTTTGTTCAGATATTACTGCCGATTAAGGCCGCTGCACATGCGGAGGGACTGGCAGACTCTATCTTCTCTACACCCCCGCCTCCTCCAGCTACTACTATGGGGGATGATGATCCGTGGGAGACAGGATCACGTCTCAGGAGAGAGGCAGAGGCTGCTGCTATTGCTGCAAGTGATGCGGTCTGGACGAGGCTGGCCAACAGAGCGAATAGAGGACATCCAGCCCAGAGATACTCCCCTTCTCCGTTTAGACCAGACTCCTTCTCCACAATTGCAAATGCCAGAGGCAGCAACTGGTTCTCGGCGTCATATTCGCAAGCTATCAGAAGCCTCTCTTCATAACGCCCAGACATGAAACATGCATCTATACTGATCACTGGTCTTAGGTATCGAAATGCTGCAATACATGGACCAAACGCCCAGGCTACTGCAACGAAGTGTTCAACACCTTGCATAATTGCACCTGTGCTTTCTCGGATTGGACTGGTTACAAACTTGTACTTTGAGCCAGGATTCTTATCGCATATACCTATTAGTAATTTTGGCAAGAAGCTATATGAACCCTCCCAACTCCTGAATTGTCGTGCTATTGCAAGCTCACGACCTCTCCACAATCGGTTGTATCTCGGTTCACAGTTGTTGTATTTAACCCTCACACAGTTTGCGACTGATTGGATGCTCATAGCCGGGTCCTTTTTAATAGAATCCTCAATAATATCAGCAATAATGGACGCAGTAAGAATTGCATTGTCTGTCCTTGTGTGATCAGTCCTGCATGTGTGAGAATGGTTTTGCTCTGTGATAACCCATGCATCCCCGTCACCCGTTGGTTGAGCTCTGAGTTTGAAACTGCAATCTTTATCCTTACAAACCACAACCATTAGAGTCTTGTCGCTTTTTTGCCTTTCAACCTCCTGATTCTTATCAACGTGGTACTCGTTAATCTTCTTATTCAGATCAGCTTTGTTTCTAAAATATAGCCCGGCTGCCAGGTCACTACTGTACGTGATTCGGGCACCGAAAAATCTGATATCAGCTTCTTGAAAGCCAGATGTATCATTGAAGCATTCGAACGGGTGCGTGCTGGCCCTGCCATTGAATGGATTGATACGAACTGATCCTTCTCCACCCCCCGAAGCACCATCTTCACGTAAACCCTCCAAGTGGTCCGAATCCCATTCTCCTTCATATTCATCCGCCGTTTCCAGTGTATATTCTGAAATTTCATTCATGTTTTCAAAATCCGACCCGGCACGCTCATCTGCTGGTACTGGTAATGGTCTGGGGTGAGGTGGTGATTTTCTTAGTGGTGATTGAGGTAATGGCAATGGAATTGTGTTATGGATTGGTGGTTCAGGGGTTGGCTCGAAATATGGACTAACGGGGGTGTATGGTTCGGCATATGCAGTAACGGGGTTGTATGGGCCCATGTCTGGTGGTGAGTGTGGTTGGAAACTTGGACCAGCTGGGGTGTATGGGTCCATAACTGGTTCTGGGTGTTGTTGGAAACTTGGACCAACAGTGGTGTATTGTTCTATGGCTCGTTCTTGTCCATAGTTTGGCGCCACCGAATTTTGTCCCGAACTACTCCTACTTTCGTCTTTTTTAATTCTCTTCACGTACAGTTCCATAAAAGAAAACCCCTCCTCCTTAAACTTGTTACACAATTGACTCCAAAAAGGATCATTATCTATCGGAACTTGGATATACATTGGTCCGTTCATGGCTCGGGTTGACAGCTTTAAGTCACATCGATTCGGGTTAAAACCCACACAATCATAAATTTGAGACTTCAAGCCCGAAAGGGAGGTACCCTCTTGAACAACAAAAGAATGCGATGGCGGTTTGGAGTAATATGCTCCTTCTGGACCATGTAGAAACTTTCCATTATAATGTAATGTAACAAGCAACGCCATCACCAACAAACTACATTGTCGTAAATGATAAACATCTTTCAAGTAATCCATTTTTATTCATAATCCACTGATAAATAATAATAAAAAAATAAAACGTTGCTGTACAATGTTTACTGTACAAAAATTACTGTTGAAATGTTACTGTAGACATAATACTGTAGAAATTACTGTACACAAATTACTGTTGGCAGAATACTGTAGAAATTACTGTACATACGTAGTGTACAAAAATACTGCAGGTACTGTACAAAAATACTACAGGTACTGTACAAAAATAATACAGCTACTGTACAAAAATACTATACGTACTGTTCAGAAAAATACTGCAGATCACTGTAGATTCGCTTCTTCGCGTCGTTCTCTTTCTCTCATCTTTTCTTCTTCTCTAAAAATAGGGCTACTGTACGTTTTGAGAGAAATCGGCTATTAAATAGCTCTGGCCGAAATTAATCATGGAAACCGGCCACTAAACCCGCGGTTTCTAATTTTTATTAGAAACCGGCGGTCTAGTAGCCGGTTTCTAATAAAAATTAGAAACCGCGGGTTTAGTGGCCGGTTTGGGTATTTTTGACCAAATTTCAGATTTCTGGGCAGAGTTGGAAAAATGTAGGGGTTAGTTGGCATGGATAAAAATGACGGCTATATGAGAGAGCCTGGAGTTACTAAATATTGGGGCACCCCATTTAAAAAAAGATAATAATAATAATAATAATAATAATAATAATAATAATAATAATAATAATAATAATAAAATAGTGGGGTAGGCCGTAGGCGCATGAAATTGCAAATTCGAATTTCAGTTACTTAGCAGTGAATTAGCAATAATTAATTAATAAGTTAATATGAATATTTGAGTAGTTGGAGGCCAAAAGGTCAATATCAGATCATCATAGACTCTCCGCCCCATTATCTGCGTAGACATCCGTGTGAAGATACATATTTGGGGAAATGATGAGAGACCACACAGAAATCCACACTAGATATTCCACAGAAAACTCCGGGATAGAGATAGAGTCGTCCGGATGCGTATCCTCTGAGATATCTCAATTTTTGAGTGACTGACGTGTCCGGTTCCTATTCGGGGAAGCGTGGGGGGCCAGTATTATTTGATCTTTGAGATTCGTGCAGAACGTATTTAAACGATTGAGATATTCCAAAAAGTCGCGCAAAGTTTGAGATATCTCAGGGGATGCTAATTTAGAGTGGTCCAAGGAGACCAATTCAATTTTACATTTTGAGATTTTTAGGCAATTAAGCAATCCGAGAAAGAAAAGATCCCTTCTTTCTCTTTGTTTGTTTGTTTGTTTGTTTGTTTGTTTGTTTGAATACGATATTATGAATTTTAGAGGTTATTGAGGGGTGTAGTTGAAATTATGGTATTAAAGAAGGAAGCGCAGTGATCTATTTAATTTGTTGAAATTCTCAGAGGTTGGTAGCAACTGGCTGCTCTGATCCCTTCTCTCTCTCTCTTTTTCTCTTTCTTTCTTTCAATTGTCAAGAAAACCAGGCCAGGTCGCCATCCCTCTCTCTCTCTCTCTTTCTTCCAAATTAAGGGTCAGGTCAAGAAAACCAGGCCAGGTCGCCATGAGTACCTGTCCTCGGCTTGCCAAAAGGTGTATCGACACGGATACGCCGGTCATGGTGGAGGTATTTTATTCCATTTAATTTCCATATTTCCATATTGGTTTCTTCAATTATCTTATTTGGCAATGCATATTAAGATTAAGATTGCAATTTGGATGTTTCAGATACAGCGCTTAGTAACAAGTGCGACAGACGTCATGTCTCTGGCACAGGTAATTAATTCATTAATTTCCATTATCAACCAAGTTGACTTTTGCACGATTCCTCCTCTCATGCTCATCCACAGGCCATAGCCATAGGGAATGCAAATGCAACCATTTTTTATTTATTTATTACTATTTGGTAAATCTATCAGGTTGTTCAAATATCACCAATTCCTCTTTTTGTTCCATATTTTTTCTAACAATTGGACCACTTTAATTACTTTTAGTGTGTTGAATAGAATAGCATTTGCCTTGTTAGTTTATCTGTATTGGTTTGAGACCTGGCTGCCAATGACATCTGTGAACAATTCTTTACTTACTTTATTTTTTTTATGAATTATGACAAAGGGAGTGGTGTATTGGCAACCCCCTGAGGAAGCACTAAACAAGGTTAAGGACATGGTGTGGGACCCAATTGTCAGTAAATATGGTCCTGACGAGGGTCTTCCTGAACTTAGGGAGGCCTTGCTGGAGAAGGTAATTTCTTCAACTTCCAATATATTTCCATCTTAATGCCAATATTAATATTATATCACATTTGCAAATTACACCTGGATATTTGTTATATATACGGGGCACCCACTGTTCCAGTAAATACTGCATCATACAAGTCATTCAATTACAGGTTGGGTGTGGGTGTTGTTTGCAAAAGAAATGTTGGCTGCAGCTTGCAATTAAGTGAAAAGTCGGTGTCTTGGTGATCTTTTTTGCAAAAGATGTTTTTAAAACGACAAAAAATATCATTCTAACAATAAAGAAATATGCTCATTTTTTTAAATTTGAATTTCACTTGCAGTTGCACAAGGAAAACAAGCTTACAAAGTCATCAGTCATGGTGACAGCTGGAGCAAATCAGGTAAATTTACGTGATAGAATTGTGACAATGTCATGTACCATCTGGACTAGCCTGTACCAGTTTGGTGTTGACCGTGCTCCACCATTTTTCATGTGCTTGTTTGATCTTTTTTTGTGGTATCTATTCTCTTAATTTTGTTATTGGTGTAGTTACCTGGCAATGAAAACTGAAAAAAAAAAATCTTTGAAACAGACAAGTCTGATACATTTGACATTTCTTTCGTCCTTAGGCTTTTGTGAACCTGGTACTCACACTTTGTGACCCTGGTGATTCTGTGGTCATGTTTGCACCTTACTATTTCAATGCGTACATGTCATTCCAAATGACTGGCATTACTGATATCCTTGTGGGCCCCATCGACCTGAAGACACTCCACCCTGATTTGGGCAAGTTTCTAGACTTCTCATACTTTTTTTTGCTCATATTCTGTCAATTTTATAAACATTCAAGTTTTTTTTTTTTTTTTGTTGCAAAAAATCCAACTGCAAATAAAACCCAGCATTTCTCTTTTGAGCTCAGCACCCTACATATTTTGAGTTACTTGCATATGACACACTTGCACCACAGAGCATGATGGCAAATACTACAACGACCCTTCTTTTTATTTTACTCCCTTAGCCTAATTTTAATTTTGGTTCCAAGTCTTATGTGGACTTGCTGTGAAGATATATTATTATAAAATTTAAGATAGCTAAGTTGCTTTTGCAAAAGGCAAACCTTATATTTTATATGTGTTCTTGTGTCAAATTTATTAGAGTGGCTAGAGAAGACACTATCTGGGGAAGGTAACAAGCCAGTGCCTAAGCTCGTTACGGTGGTAAATCCTGGGAATCCATCTGGTGCATACATCCCACCACCTATTCTTCAGGTGTGTTCTTGTGTGCGTCTGTCAGTGTGTGTGCACGCGAGGGGTGTGTATATGTGTCCCCTTGTCTTTGATGATTTGAACTATTTTTATCATGTACATTTTAATTGCAGAGGATGTCGGACCTATGCAAAGAAGCGGGGTCTTGGTTTGTGGTCGACAACACTTATGAGTATGCTTGATAATTTTCTCACTGCTGTTTTCTTTGATTTTCTTATAGTAGAATTTATGTTATGATTCCTCTTTTTTTTTCTAATAGAAAGAGATTATAGGTATTTCATGTATGACGGGCTGAAACATACCTGCATAGAAGGCAGCCATATTGTCAATGTCTTCTCCTTTTCTAAGGCCTATGGAATGATGGGATGGCGTGTCGGTTATGTAAGTGCACTTACCGATGTTGAACATTTCTCTTTCTGTTTGCAACAAAAAAACGCCTGGTGTATGTAGCAGCAGAATTTTTTTCTTCTTTCCTAAACTCTCTCTAAATGATATTCTTTTTTTGCAGCATTTTCATTTAATTAAGTCAAATTCGTAAAATAACCTGTTTTGAACTTAAGGGGTTTGAATGCATGAGCACATGGGTGTTAATTTCAACATATGGAAATTCATAGGGGGTATGTTCAAGTAAGAAAAGAACATTATGCATGCCTGCCTCACTAAGGAATTTAACACAAAAGGTGAATGAAATTGTAGATAGCATATCCAACTGAGGTCGATGGATTTGCGGAGCTGCTGCTCAAAGTACAAGACAACATCCCGATATGTGCTTCCATCATCAGCCAGAAACTTGCTCTGTATTCGTTGGAGGTGGGGCCTGGGTGGATTCATGAGCGTGTAGAGCAGCTGGTTAAAAACCGGGAGATACTGATGAAAGCTCTTTCGCCTCTTGGTGAAGGTGCAGTGAAAGGAGGGGAAGGGGCAATTTACCTGTGGGCGAAATTGCCGGAAAAGTATCCTGATGATTTTGAGGTGGTTAGGTGGCTAGTACACAAGCATGGGGTAGTTGTAATTCCTGGATGTGCCAGTGGGGGGCCTGGGTACGTTAGGATATCCTTTGGTGGTCTCAAGGAAGGGGATTGTCAGGTTGCAGCTGACAGGTTGAAAAGGGGTTTGGAACAACTTGTTACACAAGGAATGGTATAGAAATAGGTTAATTCAACATTTGGTCTGGTAAAGGCCCAACTTGGAATTTTAATAAGCATGCAGATGGTTTTTAGTCCTCCTTTTCGTTCAGTAATAACTAATAACTAATAATAAGAGCTGAAAGTGTTATTATTATTATTATTATTCATTATTCATTATTCATTATTCATGATATTAGATGACTGAGAATGAATATCTGAATACATACATATTCCTTACAATTGTAACCATAAGAAATTGACAATATATATAATGGGCTTATAGAGGTCTGAAGCCCACGAGTGGTGGTAGATCATGAAAGTAGTAGTATTAAACATTTTTCTGAATGAAACCAAAGCAGGTCACATGTGGGAGAGAAGATATATAATATACCATCTTAGTCTTAGGAGCTGGTTAGCTCAATCTTAGAAAAGGTAAATTAATGGGGATTGAATTCTCTGCCCCCCAGGGGGCAGGATTTTCCTGCCTCTGAGTCACTGAAACGTGGGCCACACCAAAACTAAAAACCAATATCTAAATTTATAAACCCGTCTGGACCCACTTGTCAGTCTCACTGGGGGCAGGAAAATCCTGCCCCCCGGGGGGCAGGTGATCTCTGTCCAAATTAATGTTCGTCTGGGCTGCTTGGTGGCTTGGTGCCTTTATTTTATCAGGCCCATTATATATAGCAGGATATTAGATTATCATCTTCACTCTTCAGCTGAAAGAACCCAATGGCGATATCAATATTATCATGCTACCAAAATACACGCCTTCCTTGAACGCACAAATTCTTATTTATTGGATCCACAAGGACCATAACAACTAAACAAAGACAAATGAAGCGAGTATTCTGTGGCAATACATTATACATTATATATATAGTTATACAGCTAAGCTTACAATGCCTACTGCCTGTCATTTATTACTTCTACTTCTCCTTATCCTTCTCCTTCTCCTTCTCCAATCTCCACAAATGATGGAATGAGAAAGACAAAAAACTTTCCGGTCCAATAAAACAATTCCAACAAATCAATATGTTTTTATGAACCAATAATGGCATGGCAGGTGTTAATTGTAACTGTTAACAAAACTATAGGCGTTTCTCAACAAATAAAAAATATTGCAGGACAGATTTATATTATATTTAAGAAAGAAAAATCACTGTGTTATATATTATGTAAGAAAAATATTAATTAATTAATTGTGCACATATCATCTGGTTTTAACTCGACTCTTCCACTATTCCGCCTCTCATATAAATATAATTATAATTATGTTCATCATCAAATCCCAAGGCACTGTATCTGTATTCCCAAGGTTCCTAATTTCTTTCCAAACATTACAGTACTTTGTAATTCAGATCATCCCAGATACCTGACTCAAGCAAATTAGAAACGAACGGTCCAGAATCGTTCTTTTAACTCGACATGAATCTCAAAGCACAAATACTGCCCCTGCGCCATTCTTGAATATGCACCGTTTTGAGTTAATCGGAGCCGTTTGTTTCAACTTGCTTGAGTTAGTATCTGGGAGGATTCAGATTCCCCTGTAATTGTAAAGGAGATGCAGAGCGCCATTGAGTTATTGTTATCCTTGTCCTTGTTAGAAACGCATATACTATATGTTAATTTTAATCCTTTAGTTTAATCACTATTTTTTTATTTTTTTTATTTATTTTTGCATTGAAGGGTCTCAGTACATCACAGCATCTTTTAAATGCTATTTTCAAAAATTGAACCTGCGACCTCTTTGTAGAGAAACGGGACTCGTGTCACTGCACCAAGTCTGTGGTTCTTTTAATCACTATTGACAATCCCTAATTTTTTTTTTGTTTAATCTATTTTTTGATAGATACACTTCAGTTTTGGATTACTATAAATGAGCTTCATTTTATCTTTAATTGCAATTTCATCTACCATCTACAACTGCCTTTAATCTTGTCTAGTTGATGCTTTTTAGTTGAAAGGAAATTAAGCTTCCATTTTAGGTAGGTTTCCCGATAAAGAAAAAAAAAAAACAGATCCAAAACGGGCCTTTAAATCGGATCCTGGATGCCCATGGGGCATGGAAATTGTAAATATTATTTCCCTAAATTCAAGGAAGCTTCTCTGATCTCTAAAAAAAAACGAAACATTTGACAATGATTAAATTTAGGAAAAATTGTTTTTATGCCACTCCAAAACATGAAAATTAGAAAATTGCCATCCCAAAACTTAAAATTAGTTATTTGCCACTCTAAAATCATTAAATTTATAAAATTGTCACAATTATACATCTAATATACATATTTGATTAAAATTATTTTTAAAAGTATTGTATAAAAAATATATTTTGAAAATTTCAAAATTACCCTTCGTCCCCTTCGCCTCTCTTTCACCCTTCCTCTGCCAGTTCTTCGCCAGAACGCTATCTCCTCAATTATGCCACGAATCTCGCACCCCACAACCCAAAATTTTTTTTAATAAATTAAAAAAAAAATAGAAAGATAGAAAACTAAATAGCACAAGATTATTTTCAGTTTCTTCAGATAAGTATATAATACTTTAGCCTTTAGGGAAGGATATATAATAGACTCAAAAACAGTATAAGAAAACAAATAATAGGGCACCTGAAGAGGGGAGTCGCCAGACTCTCTCTTGACACCAGTAACAGAGCAGCCCATTATGAGGCCATGGCAGAGGGCTGTGTTGCGCTCTGTTGCGTCCTTTTCTGTTTTGGTACGAGGGCTGTGTTGGGTCTCTGGCGGAGAAAGGGTAAAAGAGAGGCGAAGGGGACAAAGGGTAATTTTGGAACTTTCAAAATACATTTTTTATATAATACTTTTCAGAATAATTTTAATCAAATATGTATATTAGATGTATAATTGTGATAATTTCATAAATTTAATGATTTTAGAGTGATAAATAACTAATTTTATGTTTTGAGGTGACAATTTTTTAATTTTTATGTTTAAAGTGACATAAAAATAATTTTCTAATTGCAGTATGTCCCAAACAACTAAGTGGCAACAAAAAGGGAAACGCCAACAAGTCAATTTTTTGGAAGTCCGTAGTGAGTAGTGATGGACGATGGAGATAAGGAATGCATTTAATAGAAAGCAAAATGTAATAAAAATAAAGAAACATGGGCATTAATGGTAGCAGTAAAAAGAGGGTGGATGGTGGAATGGTGTTCAATTCAATGTCTATTGCCCCATTTGTCCCTAACTAACTCTATCTACCTTCTCATAAGGACCAGGGGTGCAAACGGGTCGAATATTATCCGACCGTATCCGATTCCGTATTCGAAAATTAGATACGGATATCCGATATCCGAATATCCGTGCGAATACGGATATGGATATGGTTTTTAATTTTAATTATCCGTATCCGAATAGTTGATATATAATATATAGTTTAATATGTATTATTGAAAAATTTATGTTATTTACTATTATAAAAAGTGAATATCCGTATCCGTATCCGTTTAATATCCGATCCGTATCTATATCCGTCTAATATCCGATCCGTATCTATATCCGTCTAATATCCGATCCGTATCTATATCCGTCTAGTATCCGATCCGTATCTGTATCTGTATCTGAAAAAAAAAAAAATGGATAGAGATATGGTTTTACCACTATCCAATCCGTATCCAATACGTTTGCACCTCTACATAAGGTTCAAAAGTTATCTTTTTTTATTTTATTTTATGTGAAATGAACAAAAATACTTTGGTGTGGCGAGTCATTAAAATATGTGATATATTTTGTGATCCCACTTGTCAGTGATAACTTATAACACAGTGTAGTGTAGTACTGTAATGTATGTATCTGTCAATTGTCATGGTATTTATTATTTATTTAAGGCTCCAGATATGCAGCGGACCATGCGTCCTCTGTTATCCCAAGATGCAATTTAATGCTTCTTCAGAAACTTTTTTTTTATCTTGTATATATATTTTAGAGAAAAATTGAGATGAAGCCCAAGTTCCATTTACATCAGTGAATGGAGAGAGTGTGTGTGACTGATGAGCTAATTATCATATTTATTACAGTTTCTACTTGTAAAGGAAGTGTTAATGCCATATATATATATAGTAGTGTTGAATTTTTACTTACGGAAGACGTTACAATGTTACATATATATTTTAAGTCAATTGCGATAGACATAATTAATTCTTCATATTTGTCTTGATTACTAAATAAATGTCATGTTAATATATATATATATATATATATATATATCTTTGAGTAAGACATAAATATACATATATATATCTTTGAGTACAATTGTGACTTCCAATTTTTTATTTCGTTAACATGTTAATTGAAAATACTGATACGCCCAGTATATATATGAGAATTTCTTAAACTTAACAGCAGGGAATTTCTTAAACTTAATTTCAAATTTGGGGACTTTAAACTCTACGTTAATTTATTGTTTATATATAATGGAGGGGAACAGAGGATGCATGATGCATTGATGCAATGGGGGCATTTCTTATTAATTAATGTCGTACTTTGTTTGGTGGAAACCTATTTGGTTGCACTTATCCTAACCTAACAAAGGTTTCCAATTAATTAATTAATGAATAACAAAAACCATCGCTTTCATCGCCTTATTGTTACATATATGTTGGGTCCCTTAACTTCAATTATATTGTCCTTGGATTTCTTGTCAAAAGTTAGATACATATCACATGGGATATTAATTTCTTCACCACTACCAGTTTCACTAGAAATTAATAATTTCTGTCCTCTTAATTATTAATTATATTTGACATATTTAATTCGGTAAGTTGCACTATAATTAAACTTGCAACTGACACGCACGTTAATTGCACTTTACAGTTTGTCAAAATAAATATATCTAATTAACTATAGAAGTTTAACTCTCGATCTCATATTTTAAAATAGTACGTGTACGTACTTGCTTAATTGCAAAACACCGACAGTTAATTAATTATTAACTAGTGTTAATTAGTATTTCCTTATGATAATATATAGTGACTGAAGACTGTTAGGGGTGTCAATGGGTACGGTACGGATCGGGTGGAGAACTTTAATTAGTATTTCCTTATGATAATATCTGAAATAAATACTGAGAACACTGCCAGAGGTTAACAAGCAACACAACATATCAATCAAGGGGAAAGATGAATTCTCATTCTAAGAAGAAAAGGCAAAACAAACATGAAATTCAGAAAGCTAACGTCATATCAAGAACTTTGATTTATTATACTGTAAACCTTTCCCAAAGATCCATGTAATAAGAAACTTTTGTACAGCTCAGAGGAAATTGAATTGGCAATGAGAGTATTCTCACATATTTTACCAATGTTATTAGAACCGAACCAGACATCGAACCGTTAAAGCTTCGGTTCAATGGTTCACTGGTCGAATCGGTGGTTCAACCGGTTTAATTGCTGGTTTTTTAAAATATATATAACTTATTATCTGAAAGCCAAACTAGTTATATACAATGAGAGTATGTATATGGTTCAATAAAATAGACAATTCTAACAAACTCTAACAAAGAGTACATGTCAAAAATCATAGAGAAAATATAAAATTAACAACATAATAGAAGTCCAACATCTGATTATCTGATATACTTGGCAGTTGACACATAATATGTTGCAAGTAGCTTCATAACACAAAATAAAATGTTTAATACTTCTAATAGCTAAGAAAATTAACTAGCAACAAAATTAAAATGTTAAAACTTATAAATCTAAAGCTAAGTAAAATGCCACTCAATAACTGAAATATCATGGTTAGGATCTTCATGTCCTAGGTCATCTCTTGCAGTTTCTCTAGCCTCGACACTTTCATTTCCTTGCTCTTGGACTTTTTCGGTATTGTTTATGCATGGGTCTTCATTCTCATCATCAGAATCAAATTCATCCAAATTCAAAAATTCATCTACAAAATGAAACTCATAAGTGCTTAACCGTCTATATGAAAATCATGATTAAAACCTTTAATTAGAAATGAAAAAATAAATTGGTCCAAATATAAATGAAAATGTTACCACTATTTTCATTAGTTTGTATTGTGAGTCCTGCCATTTGTTTGCGAAATTCCTCAATTTCATCAGCCGTCAACAATGGAGGGTCATCCTCCAATACCCACTTGCCGTTATTACTAGACACTTTGACAGAATCATTGACAACTACACAACTCTCATGCAAATCTTATTTTAGTTTGAGCATTTTATCGAACACCTTCAATGCATTCTTCTATTTTATAAAATCATCTCAAAAATTCAATATTTTCAAGTACATGGACTACAAATTCGAATTAAATGAGATTACTTACGGTATTTGGGGCAGATTCTTTGGTGATTTCGTTTCAAGTATAGTCTTCAAAATGCCCTTGAGCCACTGTGCAATACACCTCAATAAAAATAACAAGATTGAAGGAGAAAGCCAAATTAAATGAGGAATGAGAGCCAATTTTTCATTTCTTTCCATCTCAACCAGTTGAGAAAAGAGGCAGGAATGAAGAACTTGGCGAATTTGGAAGATGCACAAAATCCAATTTCTACAAGAGAAAGATACGGAGATATTATAAAATTAGATTTGAACCGGTATTTTTACATGGTTCTGTCCAGCGATTTCTAACTTGAACCGGCCGATAAAATTAGTTTTCAGCGATAATTTAACGGAGCCGAACCGGACAGTGACCGGTTCCGGTTTTTTTCGGTCCAACCGTCCGGTCCGGTCCGGTTCTGATAACACTGGATTTTACTTTTCTTATGATCGAATAAAAAAAGAAAAAGAAAATTAAGATGGAAAGAAAAATATGGTAAGAGTAAATTTAGGTGTGGAATAGAAATTAAGACGTAATTACACAATATTTAGTGCGTTAAAATAGGAAGGCACAATTAAGAGGTGGTGAAATGAAAGAGTAAATCTAGGTACTAAATTGAATATATATAATTTAATATTTTATATTACCCTATAGGGTAACGGATACGAAATAGCTATTACCCGTACCCTTACTCATTTGGCTAACGGAAAAAAAATCTTATCCATACCCATACCCAATAAGTTATCGAAAAAAAAATCTTATCCATACCCGTCTTATCGAATACGATACGGGTCGGATAAATGGCTAAAAAGGTACCATTGACACCCCTAATTGAAGTAAACATACGTACCACGGGTGTAAGTTATTAAGAAACTAATTTATATTTCACTACTACAGAATATGGTGATTGTACACGGATAAATCACGAGAGCTACACAGATTTTCAGCAGTGTAGGATATTAGGGTGTAGGAATGTCCCATCTTTTGCAAACGGATATTTATCCGTGTACAATTATCAACAATCTACACGGATTTCTACTTAAAAGCCGTGTAGAAATCCAACTAGAGCTACACGGTTTTTTAATAAAAAATCCGTGTAGGAATATCAACATTCCTACACGGATTTTTAAGTAAAAATCCGTGTAGAATTGTTTTCTACACGGATTTTTAAATAAAAATCCGTGTAGGAAGGTTGCTGAACCGTTTTTTTTTTTTTTTTTTTTTTTTTTTTTTTTTAAGCTAGCCTCCACTTTTGCTAGTCAGTAATTATATATATATTTCAGATTGAATATACATAATCTTTTGCAAAAATAAATTTATAGCATTTTGTATATGCATAGCCTTTTGCAAAAATAAATACATAGCCATTTGCAACATATATATATACATAGCCTTTTTTACATGCAATCCCATGTGATCTAACACATAACATACACTTCTCAAGATCCAATACAATGTTTGTATAAACATTATGTCCTTACCACTTAGCAACCATGTGATCAAGGTTTGGGCCAAATTTCCATAAGTTGGGCTCATGTTGCCAAAACTCATGGCTATGATCTACTCTAGCACGAAATTTCATACATACTAAGTTGTATTAGATCCAACATATCAAAAATGAAGTTTGCATGTGATCCATGACATGATGTCTCTTGGTTAAAGGTCTCCAACAATATTGCATCTCCAATAAAAAATACAAGGATCGACATATTAATTTGTGCATACATACATACATCATAGAGAATAAAAATTTTCAATTAAAATTTATACATAAAATTAATTGAACCTGTATGGCTTTTATACGAACCACTGAAAATCAATTTCGTAAGAAAAAAATTATTCCATCTTATATGAATTTATGGAGGGAGGGTGGCGAAGAGGATAGTAACCAACCAAGGCGAAGATGACAGTAACCAACCAAAACCCTACAAAACTGAAAAGAAAAATAAAAGAGAAATAAGCAATAATAATTACACATGACCTAAATAAGCAATAATAAGTAACAGAAAATTAGATAACCTTAGCAAGATAGAGAGGAGAAAATAACAACTTCAAATATCTCAGATCCCAGTTGTGCTACGAGCTGAAATCAGACCAATATTTTAATACAGAGATAGAGAGAGAGAGAGAGAGTATTATAAAATCAAAACGGCATTGGAGGGAAAAGGCCTTTTTATATAACCAAAACCCTAAAACTACCTTTCTACACGGATTTTTCACTATAAATCCGTGTAGCTCTCTAGCCTTTCTACATTGTTATTTAAATAATAATCCGTGTACAATAATCCCTTCCTACACGGATTTTTTAATAAAAATCCATGTAGCTCTCTATCCTTTCTACACTGTTATTTAAACAATAATCCGTGTACAATAACCCTTTCCTACACAGATTTTTTAATAAAAATCTGTGTAGCTCTCTCACCATTCCTACACGGATATTTAACTAAATATCCGTGTAGGAAATGTAAACTTCAAACGGCTTTTTTGAAACATTGTTTTTCAATGAAATATCCGTGTGGGATTCTTAGAGATATCATTGATCATTGGAAAAATCCTATTTGGTACACGGTTTTACATAAAACCGAGAAAATCCGTGTACAACCACAGTGTAGGAAGCGCCATTCTGTAGTAGTGTTTGTTGTCATTAATTATATATCATACAGATACAGTACGTACGCGCGCTGGTCACTGAAGTGATATATATATATATCAGCAATTCATTCTAAATAAATATATAGTTATTGTAATCAAATCAATATTAATTTTCTATACTGTGAAAAAAAATATAATGTTTAATGAAATTTAATTATATATGATACTTGCATGTAATTAAAAATAATTTCTGTGGGCCTCTCCTTGTAAAGTTTAATATTATACTGCATTCTGCATGCATTGCATACAGTTAATTGTCAACTCCGGTCCCTAGCTACTCAATCTCAATCCCTACGTACGAATACTAAATGATTAGATAGATAACAAGAAGATGTATGTAATTAATCATAATGATCTTAATTAATTAATGAATCTGGCAAAAAATTTGAAGACTCCCGTGAGTCCCGTCTAGGACTGCAAACGAATTGAATCGAATTGAACTTACCTCAGTTTGAGTTTGGTTTGAATAATTTCGAATCAAATTTTTTACGAATTCAATTTCGAATCTTTTACGAACTTTTAAAAAGGAAGAGTGATCGTAGTTGCTGAGAGCGAGAGGTGAAAGTCATCTAGAGTTTCAGAATTGAGAGCGAGAGTTACGGCTTACAAGTTATAACTTATGGCTGGACGGTCTTATATTTTAATTTTTAAATCATCAGCGAACATAAGTCATTAGTGAAAATTAACGGTTCATGTTACTTTGAGATTGGAACTAGAATAGTTTGTGAACCTATTTCGAAGGAACTAGGTCCAGTTTGAGTTTGGTTTGAATTAATTTCGAACTATTTCGAATCGAATTTTTTATGAACTTTTTCGAATCAAACTCAAATCAAATCACGAACTACGAATTTTTTGTGCAGCCCTAGTCCCGTCCCGTGCCGTGCATCAACAAATTAATTAATGATCGCTCGGCTCGGCTCGGCTCGGCTCGGCTCAAATAATCTGGCAGGGGCACACCACACGTAATATATACATGATACTTGTACGTATTGCTTTAATTTGTAGTCTGGAATGACGTATCGTATCATGGATTTTTGAAGTTATAGATCGTTAAATTGTATCCTTACTATGCATCATAGGTATGCTAGCTTAGTATAAATGGCTATATTCTGATAATACATTTATATATATATATGCTATTTGGTTATTATAATAGATATATAACAAGTACAGAAATGTACGAGAATATGTCAGTAGAAATAGATAGAAAAAAAAATAGATGCGAAGATAAAAAAAAAGATTTGAATCTATTATTTTTATAAGGAATTGTAAATTATATGTATATATGTTATACATATAATTTAACTGGTGAGTGGTGACGAGGAACGAACGAACCCAAGTTTTGGCTCATGCATGCCCCCACGTACACTTTGAAGTTTGAATAGTGTGACAGCTCGATCGCAATCCATGAGCCATGAGCCATGTCCCATATATTCATATGTCATATATATATACCGTGCACTGCTCCTTAATTACTTAATTACTTGTTCTTAATTAGCCGGCCTCAACTTCATTCATTTTGTCCATTAAATATTGTAAATTAATTAATAAGCTAGAGAGGGGAGTGGGACGAGGTCTGAAAGGAAACAATTAATATTAATTAATTAATTAATTAATTAATTAATTGTTATTTCTTTTTAGGTTTTAGACCTAGCTAGCTAGCAGCTCCACGCATGCATGCATTCATGCATGTAGCTAGCTAATTATATATACACATGTCATGAGCAGGTTTACAATCACATAATAATATTTACAATACCAATTAGCAAAGCCATCATTTCATTAAAAAAAAAAACAAGTATATATACTTGTTGTTTTAATTAAACAAATGTTTCGTTAATAAAATAGACCAATTAATTATAAAATCTTATTAAAATTAGCAAAAATTATTCGTTAAATTATAAATGTTTTTTTAACCGTAAGAGGCTTAATTAGCCACCCCCCCCCCCCCCCCCCCCCCACCCCTGAGCTTCCTTTAAATCCGCCCTCTGCATATCAAAAGCAACTAGAGATTTGGGTGTATTTGCAAAATCTTATATAATATCTTATATGTGAACAGAGCAAGAGCGAGCTAGGGATACAAAATAAAAATGTAAAATTTAATCTCCAAGCACATTTCAATATGGAGAACATGTTGAGCAGTTTGAATCGATTGTTTGAATTTTCAAAATAAAAATATGAGCATGAAGTAAAAATAACATCTTACTTCGCAACTCTCTCTCTCTTTCTCTCTCTCTATATATATATAGAGGGAGAGCTGGACTACGGTGCTTCATGAAGTACAACAAGGTTTTACTCCATGATACTATATTTTCATTTTGAAAATTCAAACAATTGATCCGAACCGCTCAACATGATCTCCATATTGAAATGTGCTTGGAGCCCAAATTTTACATTTTTTTAATTTTTTTTACTATTTATCAAGCCACTTTGAAAATCACTGATCCGATGGTCCTGAAATTTTTATTGTTTTTTACTATTCACAGTGGATCAACAATTTTCAAAGTGGCTTAATAAATAGTAAAAAAATTAATAAAAATGTAAAATTTGGTCTCCAAGCACATTTCAATATGGATAATATGTTGAACGGTTCGAATCGGCTATTTGAACTTTGAAAATGAAGATATAACGTGGAGTACAAACGTGTTTTACTCCACGTGGACTCTCTCTATATATATATATTTTCAATACAAAAATGATAATAGTTACGTTTCTCAAGTTTACATTTAGTCAAAACATGATGTATATAAAATTGGATGCATTATAGAATTACCCTACTAATATTTTTTCCCTATTTTATGCAAAAGTAAAACTACTCTATTTTTACCAATAAATGGATTATAGAAAACTGAAATTATGTTATAGTTTTTAATACTGCTCCTCATTAGCATGCTGCACGATGCTGGTGAGAACATTAACTGGCGTGAGATCAAGAAGGACTCACCAGTTCCGAACCAGCCGACCGGAGTCCGGATTCTCGTATACAACAATGAGTTACCACCAACCCCCGAAGGTATTATAAGTTAAATTATTTTTTTAAACACATCAATTTTATTTTGAAAGTGTGTTCCTAAGAAGTTCCATTCAAATTTTGCAGAAGACAATTCGAATTGGGTGTTCCGCGAAGGGGTGCTAGACAACAAGAAATGACACGCATACTACAATAAATATAATATGCCGATGTAGTTTGGCGAGGTCAGTTGGTTGTCTCTGTATAACTAAATTTTAGTTATTTGCATGAAGCAAAACTAACAATATCTAATTGTAGAATGACCATCCTATATAGTGTGTCGACCCCACTTTCACTACAACTAACTTTGGTCTCACCGCTACCGGCGCAGAGGATTTCACTGGGACCACACCATTGATGCCACCCCCCAGGCAGCACGACCACGAGGCGAGTGACAGTGGGGCACAACCCACGGATGCTTGGGAGGCTGCTATCTTCGGGACACAGCCCCTGTGAACATATACTGGTTCCTGAGAGATGATCCATGGGAGACACGTCCAGAGCAGGCTATGTCCCGTGCACGTATACTGGTTCCTGAGAGACGATCCATGGGAGACGCGTCCAGAGCAGGCTACCCAGGATAATCCATGGGCCAGTTCACATCGACGATTCACGGACACTATCCAAGAGGACATGGATGTGGATCATTCTAATGATGAGGATCCTCCAGAGTCCCAGAGGCGTGTGCAGCCGCAGAGGGCGTGCGGGCCGCCTCCCAGATTGTCACTGTCCGGTCCTTCTCGTCATCGTTGCTAGTTTTTTATATTTCATATTATAGACCTGACGGTAGTATTTCATGTTGTTGTTTCTATATTTTATGTTGATTAGACGTTATTTGGTTTTTTTTGTTCACTTATATTTTTGACTATCCACTTAACATAACAAATCATAAAATCCGTCGTATTTAAAATTGTACAATCATAAATTTGTAAAACAAAACAATATAAAACACAATTTACCAAACAAAACAATATAAAACAAAACACAAAAAATGGACATTTTAAAAATATTACGAAATATAAAATAATGCAAAATATAAACAAATATGTACAACAAAATATTACAAAAATACAAGTACAAAATATAAATACATTTTAAAAATATAAACAATGTAAATACAAAATATAAATAAATATATATAACAATATATTACAAAAAATACCGATTTTAAAAATATTCAAACAAATAATAAAATTGAAAAAAAAAATTACTAAACCGCCCCACGGGGGGCGGTTTGCCCCTGGCTAGAAGGCCGCCCCATGCTAGGGCGGTTTTCCCTCGACAGAAGGACGCCCCACATGGGGGCGTTTTGGTCAGTTTTACTATTAATTTGAGAATTTGGTTAGAATTAATATATTTATTTTTTTTGGTATGAAAAAAAACACGGAATACTGTGTGATCAATGTTAAACGACCAATAGTATAATTTGACTTATTTTTTAAAATTTGGAAATTCGCACAAATGTATATGCTTGACTTCTTTTTTTTTTTTTTCTTTATGTTGCATCAACATCAAATAATCAATAATAATTTTTGTGGTGTATTTTAATTTTACAATTGAAATTATACAAAATAAATATATGTATATACAATATAGTGTTTTGATTCTCCTGTCAATTTTGGTAGCTAAACTAAACACTCTGGTAACAGAAAGGTATGTGGATTCCCAGAAAATGAAAAATGCACATGCATGTAACATGTAGATGTAGATCATGAAAAGTAAGCGTTCTATTTTGTAGTGGTCTCTGTTATATTTTGATGTTTTCACCATGCAGGGTGCTTTTGTATTTATGATTTATCCCTTCCTAAGCAAGTAAAATAAGGGATGTAGATGTCCTGCAGTATATTGATTCTCTGTTGTTAAAACCGTTAATTAATGGATCGGATTTCAATCGAATATTAATTTAGTATAATTTAAATAATAATTTATTAATATTTTATAAAATCGATATGCACACCCATTTACATTTAAAAATAATTTGAGAATTCAAATGCAGATTCATATTGCCCATAAATTTTAATTAGAGCTTAAAATAAATGGGGGTTTACTCGGTAATATCCTCATGACATAAAAATATTATAACTTAATACCTTGCCCGGATGCAAATCTTAATTTAAGATTAAGATTAATATTACTTAAGAATCCATCAATCCCTAACAATATCAATATTTAGTTGTCAAGGAATGGAGAAAAAAAAAATGTCCTTGTAGGCCCCACTTTTCTCCCCTCTTTCCTTCCCTCTTACTCCTCTCTATTTACTCTCATTTATTTTTTATTTAATCTTTTTAAATAACATGTGATTTTTCTTAACATGTGCTTTCTATCTAATTTATTCGGTTTAAAATTTCCATATTCTTAATTTTTTAACAATTATAATTTTTTTTTATCACAACATTAAATTGGGATTGGTCAATTGAAATGATAACGTGATAAATTGGATTCTTGATGAAATGATAATGTGGTCAATTGAAAATTAATGTAATTGAATTTTCAGTACTTTCCATTCTTTACTGTATTTATTTTGTTTTTATGGACTATTTAATTTGATTTATGTTTACATGAAATTAATTATTTTTGGACAGACTGGAACGTTGGAAGAGAAGAACTTGAATTCATAAGCAAGTAATTAATAGGTTAAAGGTACATTACTTTATTATTGATAACATCTCGAGGTGCAATAGCTAAATTTTTTTTTTCTAGTTTAACTTAGTTGTGTAAATAAGATAAAATTAGATATGTATTCATGATTAAATAAGATAAATGGTGAATTGTGAACAACTGCTTCAACTAATGATACTTGATAATAACTAATTTCAAATTATTTATGTAGGTTTGCTCAATCTGTTTCACTTGCACTCGCCTAATTGGTGAGATTTCTTGGTCTTTTGATGTTGTTTTGTCATCAAGAGATAATTTTGTAAAATGAGCAACAAGAAGAAATAGCCAATTAATTATTATAATGATTATTTGTTTCTTAATTTTTTTTAAGCTTATATCATATACGTAATTAGTATATTTTTATTGAAGCATAATTGCCTCACTAAATTGTTCTTGACATGTGTAGTGATAATTTTTTTTATAATTGTCAAAAATAAAAATATGAAAAATTTAAACCAAATAAATTAAATCGAATGTGCATGTTAAGAAAAACCATATGTTAATTAAAAATATTAAATAAAGAATAAATAAGAGTAAATAGAGACGAGTGGGAGGGAAGGAAAGAGGGGAGAAAAGTGGAGTCCACAAGAACATTTTGTTAAGAAGTTCGGAAGAAAAATATTTTATTCTATGTTTTGAAAAAAGGAGGGCACTATGTAAAATTCCTCTTATATTTTTCGTATTTTTTTATCATGCCTCCACTTTCTAATTTCTTAATAACAAAAATTCACAACTTAAATATTAAAATAAAGCCATATTTTTGTACTTTCTAATTTTTCAATAACAAAAATCTATATAATTTTACATACAAAAAAAATATTACCTTTTACCTCTGTAATTATATAATTCAACAAGTTGATAAAATCAACGTCCAGAAATTATTCACATAAATATATTTTTATAAACTCTTAATAACTGTCTAAACAAAATTAAAATGTCATAATTTTTTTTTGGTTACTTTTGAGTTATTAAAGTTTAAAAAAAATAAAAGGTACAAACAATAAAAACATTTAAACCGTCGTCAAGAAAAGATATTGATTGTTTACTTTTGCTACTCTGAAAATAATGTGGTTTGTTAATGTCTAAATGAGAAGGTACATACTAAAAGACAAAAACAGAAAATTAGCAAGAAATTAAAAGAGGGAAAGGTGATTAGGTGAAGAAATAATTATATCCCTCAAGCATGGAGCATGGTATTTAAAGTTTAAAACCCCAACAAGGCTACGCCTACGGGCTACGGCCCACTTAATAACCCCACCAGGTTTAATCTTATTTTACACCAACAGGCAACAGTTAACGGGCTACACCTAGTCACCTCTAAAACAAATTCAATCTTCTCTTACACCAATCGTATATTTCAGTTGTTATGGAAAATCATTCTACTCTCGTAAGGACGATCTGCTACCCGAAAGATAGCACAAAAATGAAACAGAAAATCGGAGATCTGTTTTAATAGCCTCCTTAAACCCGCGCTTCACCTTTTAACCTCTCCCTCCCTCGCTCCCTCGATCTGTGCTCACAGGCTCACAGCTCACAGCTCACAGCTCACTGCTCACTTGCTCACTTGCTGAGAGAGAGAGAGAGAGAAATAAATGCACTTACCTTACCAACAGGCAACAGTCTCCTCCCCTTTGCTAAATACTAAATAGCCACTAAATTAAGTCGGGATATAGATGAGATCCAGGTCACATTCTCGCTAAATAACCCTAGCTAGCTCCCACCGAAGGCAAGGCAAGGCAAGGCATTCTTCTTCATGAAATGTGGAGTTCAGGCGAATTGGCATTCTCCCGGTCGAGTTCGTACCGGGACCACGCCGACAATGAGGAGGAGGCCTTGCGTTGGGCTGCGATCGAGCGCCTTCCCACCATCACCCGCGCCCGCCGGGGCCTCCTCAGGAGGATAGAAGCCGCTGGATGCAGCACTACTGCTACTGCTACTGCTACTGCTACTGTTGACGCTTCCTTTGCTGAGGTCGATGTGGCCAGACTGACTCGTGGGGACCGCACTACTCTCATTGACCGTTTGTTGGCTGATTCCCACGATGCTCACAATTTCTTTCACAGAATTCGCCACAGATTTGATGCGTCAGTTTCATTCTATATATATTCATCTTTTTTTTTCCTTCCTCTTCATCTCTTCACCTCCCTTATCCTTCATCTCTTACTGTTATCAACTATAAAAAACGAAATTTGCAAATATATGCTATTTACATTAATGTACCTTCATTTTCTTCTGATATACCTTAATTTATTGTATTTAAGTTTAAACTTTGTAACGGCACCTGAACCTTAATTTCTGCTTTCGTTCCACATGTTCTTTTATTGTACGAGCAAGCAGTGTTCAGCTTGAATTTCCAAAGATTGAAGTGAGATTTAAGGGCCTAAAAGTAGATGCATACGTCCATGTTGGCAGCCGGGCATTACCTACAATTCCCAATTTCATTTGCAACATGAGCGAGGTAATTTCATCAACCCGGCCCAATTTATCTTTTCAAATTTAAGTCACCTCTTATGTTCCTTCAGTACAATTTTTATGAAACTATCTGTTTTTTCAAGGCTTTTCTGAGGCATCTGCGATTTTTCCCGGGAAGAAGAACAAAGCTACCAATTTTGGATGACGTCAGCGGCATAATCCGACCATCTAGGTGTTACTCAATTAACCATTTTTTATTGAACTTTGGTCAACAAACATAACATGTTAGGCTATATGTGATACTAAATTTTACAATTGTTACAGAATGACACTGCTGCTGGGCCCCCCAAGCTCCGGCAAGACAACCTTGCTTCTGGCTCTTGCTGGAAGACTTGCATCTGGTTTGAAGGTGTACTTTTACAGGACATTAATTTTTTTTTGTTTTGTTTTCTTTAATCTATATCAAATTTTAGACTTTCAATATACAACTGTGCAGTTGTACTATATTTTTCGGATGGACCTGGTCTATATAGACCACTCACAAAAAATACATGCTAACTTATCATACTGTAACCACCTACCTCCGATATTATAAAAAATTACAAACTTGTTTTACTTATTAATATAACCATATATTATAACAGATGTCAGGTATTATAACATATAACGGGCACAAGCTGACAGAATTCGTGCCCCAGAGGACATCAGCTTATGTCAGCCAACAAGACTGGCATGCTGCTGAGATGACTGTAAGAGAAACTCTCAATTTTGCAGGAAGGTGTCAAGGTGTCGGTATTAAATATGGTAAGTTTGTTTTTGACAGTTGTAGATTATGGTACTGTCTTGACTAATGGTTTGTTGATCTTCTTTTTTTAATTCTTCTGACTTGGCTTTGCTTCAACAAGTGACTGGTAATGACGGGGTTGGTGCCTAATTGGATATATTTGGGCTTTGATATCATAAGTTTTGAAAGTAATAATAGGTTGATTTTGTAGTGCTTATATTTCAGTTTTTAAGTTGTAACTGAAGAATCTGGTTTGTTGTCATTTTAAAATACTGAATTCTGACACAAGTCGATAAACAGAAATGCTTATGGAGCTTCTCAGAAGAGAGAAGAATGCCGGGATAAAGCCTGATGGGGATCTTGATATATTCATGAAGGTGTGTTATTTGCCTCTACAATGTTTTATTTATTTGTTTTTTAAGTCTCTAATGCCATAATTATAAACTTGCTTGAATTTCTCTCTTTCTTTTTTTCTTTTTCCTTCAGGCATTAGCTCTTGAGGGTAAGCAGACCAACCTGGTGGCAGAATACATAATGAAGGTATTTGCTCATTAAATTTAGGCCTATTATTTACTTTCTCATATTTTTCTTTTTTTTCTTTTATACATTCAAGTAGTCTAAATTCCTGAGTTTTCACCTAGCCAAGATTTTAGGGCTGGATGTCTGTGCCGACACCCCTGTTGGAGATGAGATGATAAAAGGTATCTCTGGCGGTCAGAAAAAGCGTCTCACTACAGGTTTCTCCCACATTTGCATATATGTTACTTTTTTGAGGAAAATAAATATTGAAGCACGACTTTCAAGATGGTCTGGCCTGCAATTATCATGAAACAGCTCTTTTACTGTGTCTGGTCAATTCAGCAAGTCAGCATCCGAGTTCTCGAGTCTTATTGGACTTTGTTGTTGTTTTCTTTTTTAAGAAATTCTGGGCTAGTTTGGACTCTTGGTCTTCTTCTATTTTCTTAAACCAAAAAGTAAAAAACAGTACAAAGCTGGATGAGGTCATGTGTAATCAAATTCTGAGGATCTGGCCTGCAAATTTTATAGGTCAGTCTATCCGTTTTAGGTCTGGGCGGGGTCAACCAAAAGTTTGTCTGGTACATACTATACTGGTATTATTACTCACTAGTTTTGGTACTTCTATATTCTTTTCAGGTGAACTCCTTGTAGGGGCAGCCAGAGTGTTGTTCATGGATGAGATATCAACTGGCCTCGATAGTGCAACAACTTACCAAATCATCAAATATTTACGGCACTCGACACATGCACTTGATGGGACCACAATTGTTTCGCTCTTACAGCCGGCTCCAGAGACATATGAGCTATTTGATGACGTCATTCTCATAGCTGAAGGCCAGATTGTTTATCAGGGGCCCCGCGGGTCAGCTGTTGAGTTCTTCGCCTCCATGGGGTTCAAGTGCCCTGCAAGAAAGAATGTGGCTGATTTCCTGCAAGAGGTAATGGAATTAGTTGATAGTTTTTTTTAGGGTTGGAATTACTTGATAGTTAACAGTAAGCTAGTAGATACCATCAGGTTCATAGTTCATACTGTTACTGTTCTTGTACCCCCTATTAATTCACCTTCTGTTGGGAATTTTTTGTAAATGATAGCACCCTTTTCAGAAATTGAATACAAAAAGAAACCATTAGATTGTTGGAATGAAGGCATATCCCTCAAACATTGAACCAAAATATGGTGGTTCGTATTTTTTTGTCCTTTTTGTGCAGGCTGAAATTTAAAATAAAGTCAAGCCAATTGATCTGGATGTTACATATTAATCACCTATTTATGAAAATAATTGTTCGAGTTAGAAAGTGAAAAAAAGCCGAACTGTATGTCTAGTATGAATGGTGATAGGCCTCACCTCTGTAGGGGGCGGCAGAGGTTCAATTCTCGCAATAGGCATCTAAAAGGAAATGGATTCCAGGGTTAACAGGGCTATTATTTAAAAAAAAATTGAATAAGTCCGGGGCAATTTAGTGATTTTGTTGTTACTTTAAAAAGTAGGTTTGAAGTTCTAAGCCTTCAATATTGGTTTCAAAACCTAAAATTGTTGGGGGTAAATGGCAAACACAGGAAATGTCGGCTGCCATAAAAAAACTACAATGGTTGGAGTTGTTTGCAAATAATCTTGTTCAATTGGTTTGATCACCCTTTTTATTTCTACACATCAGATTGTTATTTTTCTTGTAGGTCTTGTCTAAGAAAGACCAGCAGCAGTATTGGTACATGTATGACCTACCATACAATTTTGTACCTGTCTCCAAATTTGCGAAGGCATTCAAATTGTTTAGTGTTGGCAAAAGGCTGACAGAGGAGCTGGCAGTCACATTCAAAGAGAAAAATAACCCATCACCTCTTTCAACTTCTAATTATGGAGTTGGTCGGCTTGAGCTTCTCAAATCAAACTTCTCATGGCAGCTTTTACTTATGAAGAGAAACCTCTTCATCTATGTATTCAAATTCATTCAGGTATTGATCCTTACGATTTCCAGTTTTTAGTGTCGAATAGGAAATCATTGCAAAGTATCTCTTGGTGTTAATCAAGTAAACCTTAAAGGACTACTTAACTTTATTTATAGGCTGCATGGTTTCTGCGTTGAAACTAACAGTACCAAAACCTTAAACCAAAATAAATTATTAAAAAAGGCATCGATAATAATGTAGAAGATAAAATTGAAATCTCACAATACAAATTGATTCTAGGAAAGAAAATATGGAAAATATATGATTGGTAAAAGGGGTACATTGGTTGGAGCGACTTAATTCAATGCCGGGAGTCATGTGACTTGTTATTTACTTGTTATTCTCTTAATTTTGTTGCAGCTTCTGCTTGTTGCACTTATAACCATGACAGTGTTTTTCCGATCGACTATGCATCACAACACTGTAGATGATGGGATTGTCTACCTCGGAGCACTATACTTTGCCATAGTTATGATATTGTTTAATGGATTTACCGAAGTATCCTTGCTAGTGACCAAACTCCCTGTGCTTTACAAGCATAGAGATTTACATTTTTACCCCTCCTGGGCTTATACACTCCCTTCATGGCTCTTGAGCATCCCTACTTCTGTAATTGAATCCGCGATGTGGGTTTCGGTCACTTATTATGTTGTTGGCTATGACCCGCAGTTTTCAAGGTATATGTTTGTAATCTGATATTCTTTTTCTTCACTAAAACATCACAAAACACCTTCCCCTTCAAATTTCCCAGAAAAAGGAAGAATCCGGCTAGGCCATGAACCAGGTCTTTATTTTTTCTCTCCTGTAGTCTTGAAAGGCTACTAAAGTCATCAAGGGCGTAAATACGGTGAAGGTGTGAAGTTAATTTCACGGCTTATTATTATTTAATTGTCAGTAACGTCGTCCCATTGTGTGAAATGCAGATTTCTTGCACAGTTTCTACTGCTTTTCTTTTTGCACCAAATGTCACTGGCGCTTTTCAGAGTGATCGCTTCGTTGGGTCGGAATATGATAGTTGCAAACACATTTGGATCTTTTGCATTGTTGGTTGTCATGATTTTGGGTGGTTTCATAATTTCTAAAGGTACCTCAATCTTCTCTTGATAAAGTTTATCTTTTGTATTGAAATGAACTTCTGTTAATAAGAAAGCCTGCCCAAATGTTTTTTTTCCAAATACTAATTGTAAAGTGAATATTTTCTCAAAGCAACAAACAAGTTCGTTGAAAATTAGCAATAGATTTGCCAAAATTAATAATCTAGATACTTGCTTGGTTCCGGTGTGTAGAGATGAAATATGTTATTATAACCTGATTTTCCGTACATAGTAACTAAAGTTGTTTTACCTTTGCTTTTGTTAGAGAGCATACCTGTTTGGTGGCTTTGGGGTTACTGGATTTCTCCAATGATGTATGCACAAAATGCAATTTCTGTTAATGAATTTCTTGGACATTCTTGGGGAAAGGTAATATTGGCGTTCAGGCAAACAAAAATTAGTTTGTTTTTCTCATAGCACACATCTCACTTTATTCATTCATTTTACTATAGAATGTTACGAGTGTTGGCAGTCCATTAGGCGAGGTGATCTTGAAAGATTTTGGTTTATCAACTGAAGGATACTGGTACTGGATTGGGCTCGGTGCCTTGTTTGGCTACACAGTTATATTCAACTTTCTATTTACCTTGTTTTTGACATATCTGAACCGTAAGCTCCTGATCATTATTTTTATTCCGTCATCAATAAAAGAGACCAACTTTTATTGGCATCCAACAACTTTTTTTATGTTAAGAGTGTTTTTTTTAAACAATATTTATGTAGCTATTGGCACCCAACAAGCCGTTGTGTCGAAAGATGAAGCTCGAGAAATGGACAAACGGAGGAAAGGCGAGAAAATTATTGTGGAATTGAGATCCTATCTCCGCTCTGATTCATATGAAGGTATACTGTAAAAATATATTTCTGGTATGTAAATCTTTCACATGTTATTGACAGTTTCTCTTGTTTGCCAGGGACAAATACTAAGGAACAGAGGGGCATGGTGTTACCATTTCAGCCACTTTGTATGTGCTTCAGTAACATCAACTACTATGTAGAAGTTCCTCCAGTAAGTACACTCCCATGTTTCCTTGGCCCCCTATCTAACAAAAATTAAAATTTCATTTTACATGTTTATTCATTCTTATCTAGTTTACTCTCAGGAATTGAAGAGCAAAGGAATAGCAGAAGACAAGCTTCAGTTGCTAGTAAATGTGACAGGTGCATTTAGACCTGGGGTACTAACAGCCCTTGTGGGTGTTAGTGGGGCGGGTAAAACCACCTTAATGGATGTATTGGCTGGGAGAAAAACTGGAGGACTCATTGAGGGAGATGTAACAATTTCGGGCTACCCAAAGAACCAAGAGACCTTTATGCGAATTTCGGGCTATTGTGAACAAACTGATGTGCATTCACCATGTATGACTATTATTGAATCACTTCTGTACTCGGCTTTTCTCCGATTGCCTTCTAATGTGGACAATCCTACACGAAAGGTATGATTTAGCAATTTTGAGGAAAGGATATGCACTTTTGCCAAAAGAATATTTATATATCTGTTAGAAATACCCAACAATTTAACCAACATATTCATTAGAGGTGGGGGACAACTGTCTAAATTAACCTAATATGGCTTTTTCAAATTTTCTATGGCACTAGCAAAAATGGTTGTGATATATCTTCAACATCATAGAGAATGATTTGTGTTATTTGCAAGTATAAGAAATGTAAGGTATCATTTGTCATTTGCAAGCCGAGTAAAATGTTGGGTGTCACTTACAATGTTTCCTCTTAAATTTTCATATTGTTAATCTGTAATATATATTTTCTACATTTTAGGCTTTTGTAGAAGAGGTGATGGAGCTAGTGGAGCTAAGCAAGTTAAGCGGGGCCCTTGTTGGCCTACCTGGTGTCAACGGGTTATCGACTGAACAGCGCAAGAGGCTGACGATAGCAGTTGAGCTCGTGGCGAACCCTTCTATTGTTTTCATGGACGAGCCGACTTCTGGACTAGATGCCAGGTCAGCAGCTATTGTCATGCGAACTGTGAGGAATATTGTAAATACGGGTCGTACCATAGTCTGCACCATTCACCAGCCGAGCATTGACATTTTTGAATCATTTGACGAGGTATTTACTCTTTGTAAACCAATATAAGAGGCTAACTTTTTTGTATTTTTTTTCCAATTCTAAAATGCTAACTCTTTTGAACAATTTGAATTATATGTCAGCTTTTGTTCATGAAGCGTGGAGGGCAGCTTATATATGCTGGTGCTTTAGGCCCCAAATCACGTAGTTTAGTCGAGTTCTTTGAGGTACTAATTCATTATCTTTTATAAACCATGCAATTTGGACTATTGAAATTAAAACACTGCTCAATCAATTTCACATGAAATTTTGAGATATTGTGGCTGCTTGTGAAATTTGTCCTATAGAACTATTCATCATTTTTTTTTTATGAACAGGCAATTCCAGGAGTGCCAAAGATAATAGATGGTTATAACCCTGCTGCATGGATGCTGGAGGTGACAAGTCCTATGGTGGAACATCAACTTGGTGTGGACTTTGCTGAGTATTACCGGAAATCCAAATTATTCAAGTAAATCATTTATTTTATGCATTCAAGTAAATCATTTATTTTATGCATTCAAGATAATAGATGGTTATAACCCTGCTGCTTGGATGCTGGAGGTGACAAGTCCTTTGGTGGAACATCAACTTGGTGTGGACTTTGCTGTTAAATTATCATTATGGATGGAGGGCTTTCATCATAATCTCAGATAGAAATGTTTTTAATACATGGTCTTTTCTCAGGATGAACAAGGAGATGATTGATAATTTAAGCAAACCTACGGGCGATTCAAAAGAGCTTACATTTCCTACAAAATACGCACAGTCATTTTTCAACCAATATGTTGCATGTCTATGGAAGCAGAATTTATCGTACTGGAGAAACCCACAATATACTGCTGTTCGCTTCTTTTACACTGTGGTTATTTCATTGATGTTTGGCACCATCTGTTGGAAGTTTGGTTCTAGAAGGTATGCTTCTCGAGTTAAAATGTTTTGAATGGTGTTATGAGAAATTCCCAGCATTATGTATGATTTACGAGCCTTTGCTTTCAAATTAATATAGTATGAACAATATCTAAGATCTAAATGTTGAATATTTTGTCAAAATCTTTTGAAAATTTGTACACTTGGTTCCTGACATTTTAAAGTAATTTCTGTTTTAATTATTGCTTAAAAAGCCTTTTGTTTTCTAATATTCATTTCCTTATTTATAAAATATTGATAAGTAAAGATAAGTCTTTGTATGAGGCTCGTATGTTTCTTTAGTTTCTCAAAACATCAGTTCTTTTTGTAAATTTTAACATAGGGAAAACCGAAAAGAAATGTAATTCTTTTTTCAACCTGACAGGGGGACCCAACAAGATATATTAAATGCAATGGGTTCCATGTACGCTGCTGTGTTATTTATAGGCATTACAAATGCCACGTCAGTTCAACCTGTCATTTCAATTGAGAGATTTGTTTCGTACCGAGAAAGAGCTGCTGGGATGTACTCTGCACTTCCCTTTGCTTTCTCCCTGGTTTGTATCTGTTTCATCTCATTCCTGTTTTGGAATCAAAATGCCATAAGACACTTAATTTGGTTCGTTTTATCATTCATATGTGTTAAAGAATAGTAGTAATGTGTTTCATATTAAATTTATCGGAATTGTATACTTCATTCCATTATATGTCCAAATTTAATATAACATAGTTCCATTAGTGCCACCATATGAACAGTGATTGCACTACATACCCAAACCTGTCCCTGACATGTCAGAAAAGGTATACTCAGTCTGAAATGGTGGTATAACTGATTATGGATCAGAAAGATAATCTCAAGAAAGAATACGTTAGCTCTCAAGAAAGAGTACATTTTGTTAGAATGTACAATGAGGAATGCCATACCTTCACACTTTCTTAAACATAAATACACTGGTGTAATCTATAGTATGTAATGTATTTAAGTATATTCTTCCGTATTTTTTCTCTTGTGAGCAGGTTTCAATTGAGTTCCCATATGTGCTCGTACAAACTCTCATTTATGGCACAATATTCTATAGCCTAGGTTCATTTGAATGGACGGTATCCAAATTTCTTTGGTACCAGTTCTTCATGTATTTCACGCTGTTGTACTTCACCTTTTTTGGAATGATGACAACTGCCATCACACCTAATCATAATGTTGCACCAATAATAGCTGCACCGTTCTACACTCTTTGGAATCTCTTTAGCGGGTTTATGATCTCCCACAAGGTACGCAGAGATTTAAACTTGTCTGTGTTTAGTATGCAACACAGTAACACTTGTTTACCAATATTTAACAGAAGTTTCTTTTGATTTGGAAATCTGCTTGAAGGAACATCTTAGGAACTTTCCTCGTAGTAATTTTACAATTTTTGATAAATATAGTTTCTAAATTATAATGATGTCTATAGAATTAGTTAATCTATGCATATATTTAGAATGGGGACAGGTATCAGCTAATGTGAGACCAAGACCTGCAGTTGACCCCATTGTAAAATCCTCCCTGGGGTTGGCCAGAAAATAAGATTCCAAATTTTCCTCAAAACATGAATGTAAAGTCCTTATGATATCTATTTTCAATGAAATTCCAGTCGTTGCCGGGGTGGTGGAGGTGGTATTATTGGGCCAATCCAATATCCTGGACCCTATATGGCCTTCTCGCATCCCAATTTGGAGATTTGGATCAACCCATGTTACTTTCTGACGGTGTCACTTCAACAACTATTAAAACCTTCTTGGAGGATCATTACGGGTTTCACCATGAATTTTTGGGCGTGGTTGCAATTATGGTTGTTGGATTCTCAGTCATATTTGCAGTGGTGTTTGCCTTTGCGATCAAGAATCTAAATTTCCAGAGGCGATAACAAAACAGGTCAGACTTAGTATCAACAGAGTAATGCAATCTGAGTGTTTCATAAATTACTTGGATTTGAATTTTTAGTAAATAATAGACCTCCGTAATTGTATAGGAAGTATTGTATTAATTTAAGTGATTTATACTATTTGACTCAGAATCCAAGTAATTTATTGTTCAAATGAATATACAAGGAAAATTTCAAGACTGCTGATAAAGAAGATTGAAAGAAAACAAATTTGTGGTTTGGCGCAGACGCGCAGTGCTTACAATTTACATGGATGCATTCTAAATTTCTAATAGGAGCTTGTTGTGCTTTCCGATGCCAGGCAACACTTGTAAATTTCTCTACTATAAAATGGCATATAACAACAAAACTCATATGATGTATATGAGATGAGTGTAACAATGGTGTTGGTACCAGTAAACATTCTATTCCATGATTTCAATAGAAATCGGTGGGTATACTCCTACTACTCCTACTCCTACTTCATTAGTTAATCAATTATCAGGCTACACTACAGATTTTCCATTTAATATTTGTTGTCCCATTATTAGCATAACAATATTGCATAATTAAGAATAGGATTAGAATAGAATGTTCCTTTATGAATTACTCTTGGACCAATTTGTTGTGTTAAAATTTGTTCAAAAGCATCTATGAACATGAAGGTATATTAATTGCAATAGTTTGCCTATAGTTAGCTAATCATGATTAGCAAGGCAATACATGATGAGCTAATCATGATTAGTAAGGCACGTTATTAGGTTTAACAAATGCCTAGATCTCCTGTCTTTTCCTATGACAAAACAAAACAAAACGAAGGGCTAAGAGTAGCTAGCTTTATTCTCAAAAAGAAAAGAGAAAAATTCTCCACTTACCAAGAAATTGACAACGATAACAACAAAGCAGATAAACCATAATTTTCTAACTTAATGCTGCCAAATAAGGATGGCAAATGTGATTAATAAATTTGATCAAGTCGTCCTTTTATGTTAGAAAAAGTTTCTACTTGCAATTTTTACTTGTATTTACAATCTTAATTACTTTCATCGTCTATATATCCACTAGTACTAGCTAATCTTATAATAATTAACACCAAATTGCTGACACTTAGTGAGTGAAATTACTTTAGGGATGAATGATATATTTATTCCTTTACTTTTTATGGATTTTAATTCGTTTGCTAAAGTGGATTTTTACCATAAGTGATATATATGATCATATATATGATGGTAATTGCGGGTCACTTGTACTTGACATCTTTCATTCATCTAAAGTGGGTATTGGGTGTGCCTGTGGTTAAAAACTTCAAATACAATATAAAATGTGATATTCATATTCTCCTCTTTTCTTGAAGATTGTAAAATGACAAACCGACCCAACCTTTTCTCTGATCCTAAAAAAGTTCAGGTCTAGGGACTAGGGGTGAGGGGTCCCTCTCTTAGACATTCTAAGAACTTCCCCAATATTTCTTCCAAGGCTTTCTTGGAGAGGGACAGAGCTAATGCAATATAATGATCTAATGCAATTTTGTCTCCTTGATATATTTATTCCACAACTTCAATAACTTGTGAAACTGTTATGACAGTTTGTGCATCAAAGTTGATACAATCTGAGAATTATTTTAATTACAATCAAAGAATGATACAACTGAACTGTTAAATTTTCAAGGTGTTTGATGGATGACCAGTCAATTTTCAAATTGCATTATATTCAAAAAATTAAATATGGATTTCCATATCCGAATATGATCTCGTGGATACAGATACAAATATGATTTTAAGTCTTAATTATCCGTATTCAAATAGTATATATGTACCATATGGTTTAATATATATAATGAAACTAATTATCTCATTCACCATTATAATTAGATAAATACTATGAACTTTAGTATTTTTTTATAATATTTATATATTTTTAATAAGTATCTGATCCGTATCATCCAGTATCCGATCCGTATTAAAAAAAATAAAAATGAATATATATATATATAGTTTTACCATTATTCGTTTCGTATCTGATCTGTTTTCACCCCTAATGCGAACCGTTTAGTCATCAATGAAGTGTTTATAAAACTGAATTATTAACCTAGTTAAAGTGTGCATATTTAATTTTCCACTAAGTACTTTGTCATTATTATATATTATTTGATTTTGTTGGATGGGTGGAGCAAAACACTTTCAAAGCGATAAAACAGCTACTTTAATTTGTGGTCATTTCCACATTTCTTCCTTCTCAAAATTTTCATAAGCTCGGTTTTAAAATGGTCTTTTTTAGACTTTTCAGAAATCTTTTATTGCAAATATTTAAGAAATGTAGTGTCATATATAGATAAGACAGGCGGCGTAATTGAAAAAAAAAAAAACATTATTCTCAACAACCAAAGTCGTTGTCACCACCAACAATATTTTGTCTAATACATAAAAAAAAAGTTTTGTTTTTTAGTCCCTGTGTTATTTACTTTTAATCCAAATTTTCTGAACTATTTTTTTTTTGTCCAACTAGCTCGTAAACAATTATGTCAAGTTTCCAAACATTGTTTTCGAATAATTAGTTTTTAATATTAGTCAATGAGTAGAACTAGGGTGTTCCTAGGAGTACTAAGCCCTTTGTACTCTTAACTCTAAAATCTATCGGATTAACTTTGAACGATAAATCCAAACCGTTGAAATCATTCTACCTTACGAGTAATGCGTCTACATGTGAAAATTTTAAAGTTTCGAATTAATTTAATATAAAGTCAAGTTGTCAAAAGTTTTTCAAAAAATGAATGCATTAAAATTAATTTAGAAACTTTCTAATTTTGACTACTTGACTTTATACTAAATTAATTTAAAACTTTAAAATTTTCACAGTAGATGTATCACTCGTAAGGTAGAAAGATTTCAACAGTTTGAATTCGTCATTCGAAGTTAATCCGATAAGTTTTAGAGTTGAGAGTACAAAAAGAATTGGTTATCCTAGGAGCACCTAGTTCTACTCTTAGCCAATTATTTTTTAAGAATAGGATGATGATGGAAGTCTTTAATTCATTCAGTGCGCACACTAGATTTTAAATATGTAAAAGATGGCATGTTTGAAATGTAGCACCCATTAGAGTTATTAAAAATGAGAGGAGCTTGTCCTTTCTTTCCTAAAAGCTACTAGTAAAAAAAATGTTAATTTATATTTGATTAAACTAATCTTATATTAGTTGCAAAATATATAATTAATTATGGTGATCTAATTATGAGCGACTGAAATAGTAAATCTTGCACAATTGAAGTCATTCAAATGTTTTGACTCATATCATGTTGAAATGAAATATCAGTTAAGTATTTATAATTAATAACGGACTAAATTGAACTATAACAATATATTAGAAGGTTAATTTAAGTAAATAAAAAGGTTGAAAATAAAAATTACATTTTTGAAACCCCCTGAACATCCCCATGTTGCCATAGCTATCACTGACACAGATAGGAACGGTTTGACTATTTAATAGTCTAAAAAAGCACATATATCTTACTATATATATATATATATATATATATATATATTTTACATTGGCTCATTAATTAATTAGCACAGAGAGGCTTGCAAGAGATCTAGTTGGTTTTCCAAATTTTGATGTGCAAGTAGAACCATAGAGGATGAGGCACAGGGATAGAGGGATAGAGGGATAGAGGGATAGAGAGATAGAGATCCAGTTGGTTGGATGGATGGATGAAGAATTGAAGGCAGGGATCATGAATGGTTCAGAGAGCAAAGACAGGACATGGGGCTCGGCACATGACAATTGAGTTCTCTGTGCTATTCTGTGTTTGTGTTTTTCCTCCAGTAAAAATGATTCGACGCACCTCGGCCCCACCTTCAATTCAATTCACTTTTCTTTTCTTTTTTCTTTTTTCTTTTTTCTTTTTTCCTTTTAGATAGTAAAGCATGCTAAATTTTATTATCTATGAAAAACAAATTTATTTTAATTTTTCCCCTGCAACTTTTTACAAGGAAATCATTGTCATTTGTTCAATTTATTTTATTTTCTTAAAATTGTTTGTATTGTAATTGGATTTGGACTACAATGCTTCGTGAAGTAAATGACATATTTTACTTCATGCTCATATTTGATGATTTAAATATAAACAATTGATGTGAACCGCACAACCTGATTTTCATAATAAATTGTGCCGGGAGACCAAATTTTACAAAAAAAAAATTGAAAAACTTTTACTATTTTTTTAGAATTTTTGAAAATCACTATTTCGTATGGTTCAGAATTTTCTAAAAAATAATAACTATAAAATTTTCTAAAAATAATATATTTTTTTCAAAAATTGTAAAATTTGGTATCGAAGCACATTTCAATACGAAAATCATGTTGAACAATCCGAATCGATTTTTTAAACTTAAAAAATAAAAATACAACATGAAGTAAATTACACCCTTTACTCTATTTCATGAAGCACACTAGCTAGCCCTACTCTCGTAATTGTTAGGCACTTTGTATTTGAATGATTTTTTAATTTCTTGGTAAAATTATGTTCACAGATACGACAAGTATTCAATCTGGATAAAGTTAGCACTGTGGAAAATATAAAATATTGCAAGCGATCCTCATTTGATTTTTCTCATTATATAAATTAAGTTGGTTGTTTCTATTGTCGCCTAGTTCTAATAAATAGCATAAAAACCTGGCTCTCTAACCCCACCTTTGCTAATTTGTCACCATGCAATCTCTTTGTTTTATTGTGTTTTCTAATCATTATTCATAAAAATAATACTAATTCATTATTCATCCATAACGCCAATTAACTTTTCTTTTTGTTGTCTTTTCCAAGAATTGTTCCTATCACATGAAATGATTCCACCGCTAGATTTTTTTTTATTTTTATATTATAACTTAACATGAAGTCTTTCATAAATGAAATTCAGAACAGACAATGGATAATGCATTTATATCAAAATTTAATACTTTTTAGTTTATTTAATTCTTTAATGAAAATAAAACTCTACAATTAATATAATAATTTTCTCTCGACTACTTATTTTTTGGTCTTTTAAAGAACGAACCATTTTATCTCTACTAATTTTATATTGTTAACTAGCTGCCACCTCTCCGAATTAATGATTTCTCTTCTTAACTAAGAATTCTTAGCTTTTTGGACAAGAATATAATGTAAAAAAAAAATCATTAGCATTATAATTTGATGATTTTTTTTTCATCTAAGTTTGTAATCTCTTAATATTTCAACTGTCTTGAATATTTACTTAATTTATTCAATTCCATTTCTAATTATGAATACCATTTGATTGCATTTCTGAGTTATTAATTTTTGTTTGTTTAATGATAAATCTTTATTTTTTATTTGTAAAATTTAATAAACTTGATTAGAAAAATCTGATAGTACAACTATAACTTTTACTAATTTGCTTAACTAAGCGGTTGAAGTTAATTGTGAAAAAGGTCTCCGGGTCAAATCTGACTTGTATTTTGGTTATGCATTTGATAACTCTTGGGTGTTATTTTAAATAAGACAAATTATTAAGAACTAGGTTTTGATTCCACAATACTTTCCGTACGTATGGAAAATCTGCAGTTCCAAAATCTAATAAATGAATAATCTCCTGTTGGTATCAGGAGTGAGGCTATGGTAATGTGCATATTATGGATCAGTGCTTTGGATTCATATCTATATTTTCAAAGTTCAAATTGTTGATTTGAACCGTTAACCAAGATCTCCATATGTAGATGTACTTGGAGTCCAATTTTTTTTTTTTTAGAATTTCTTTTCCTATACTTTTAGGTAAGCAGAATATCACTTAAGTTAAAAATTACGGACCATCCTAAGTACTAATTTTTTTATTTATCTAAAAAAGTAGTATAAATAATTATTAAAAAAAAAATTGGTCTTAAAGTATATTTTCATATTAAGATCATGCTTAATGGTTCGGATTGACTTATTTGAATGTTAAAAATAGAGATAAGAATCTATATGACGAGTCGATCCGTAAAATGCATATTATCATAAATTCATAATCTCACTTGGATATTAATATGTAAATAAGATTGAGGCCCTATTATTTCTAAAAAATATGGAAAATTAGCAGGGAAAATTTGTAATAAACCCCGATGCTTCGCACTAACTGGACTATTTTATCATGTTATCCCCACATGCATGAAAGATGGAAGTTATCCAATCATTGAGATCACACAACTAAACCATTATTTTTTTTTTCTTTGCTCTCTTTTATGCATGAGATAAAAGATAGAACAATCTGATGCTAAAGCACGTGCAATCAACATGAATGGACAAGATGAGTTGTTTCCAATATTGGTTGTTTACCTTGTTTGCTTTGGAATACACATCACATTTCACATGGTGAGACTCCACACAATTACACAAATCCAAAAGTGGATTTCAAGAGCAAAGTTAGAGTTTGATATGCTCATTAATTAAGAAGAGTTGGTGAACAAAACTTCAAAGTCTATCATATTGTTTTCAAACACAAATACAAACAGTTAAAATCTATCTACTTTAGGAGTGATGCGTGTACATGAATTTTTTTAAAAGTTTCGAATTTATTTAGTACAAAATCAAGCAGTAAAAAAATTGAACATTTTGTAACTTATTTTATAAGTTGTTTTATGTATTTATTTTTTATCATTTTTTTTACCGCTTGACTTTGTACTAAATAAACTCAAAACTTTAAAATTTTTGTATGTACATGCATCACTCATGAAGTAGATGTATTTCAATAGTTGGGATTCGTCGTTTGAATCAATTATGATAGGCTTAATTTTGGAGTTATGCTCACCAGCCACTCGTGTTGAGCACATCACATCCTAGCTTTGCTCGGATTGCAATGCTTTTATTTTTGTATTGAGTGAGGCTATAATACTATGCATAGCATCTCTTGGTCAGTATTATGAATCAATACCTTTATTTTTAAAGTTAAACAAGATCTTCATATAATAATGTACTTGTATATTAAATTTTACATTAAAATTTTTTTTTTTATTCTTTTAGATCTAATGTTTCTAGACAATTAAAAAGTACTAATTTTTTACCTATCTAAAATTTAGTAAAATCCTAGAAAATGTAAAATTAGAAAAAAAAAATCCCACAAAATGTAAAATTTAGTTTGCAAATATATTTTTAATAAGAAAATCATGTTGGAGGATTTAAATTGACTATTTGAACTTTAAATGAAAATATTGATCCATAGTATAGACCATTATGAAAATATATTTTTGAACTTTAATGGATGTATTTGTTCAATCTTTCAATAAAACTTGCTTAATTATATATAAGGCCGGAACCAAAATTTTTTTCTTTTTTTTTTTCGTTGAGGAGTTTGTAAAATTTTTGGCTCCGGGCGGTGAAAATAATTGTCTAATATAATGTAGAATTGTAGATGAATACTCAAAATGCAAGAAATGGACAGCCAATAAAGAAAGCAATGCAAGTGGTGATCTCTGCATCTTGCATATATGCATGCATGCATGATATTAAGATATATACAAGATGCGTTATTACTGCCTTCAATTGTCAGAGTGGCTCTTCACACTTCACAATAGTATTTTAAATCCAAGAAAATGTCCAACTTCATATTGCATGTTGCGGCCGGCTTCACTAGGCATGCATGCAGCAGATGCTCTCCATTTTGTACCTCTATAACAAATCCAGCTTGAATGGTGTGTGATCTAGAGCTACACATTATTTCACCTTAGGCTTGTATAAACCAAGTATTTGTACAAGTCCTAAGCCTAAATACCTATAAATATAGCTAGCTAGTATATACATGTATTTTGAGTACAAGTTTGTGTAACATGTTGGTTGAGGAATGGCACGATCAACTTTGGTTATAAAACAGAGAACCATAGTATGCAACTAGTGGAGGCAACCTTTGGTTACGAATGCATGCACTTTGTCTCTGATCCAGAGCAACCTTTCAATCTATGTTAGGGTTGCTTGGCAGAGGAGGTGATGGTGATGGTTATGGAATTGAGCTCAAGTTGTCTTTATTTCTTATTTTAAAAAGAATTTGATGATTGTCCTCCTATCAAATTGTACATTAGTGTTTTTGTAGTTTGGAAGCATAGAAAAGTACAAAAATAACATGTTGTCCTTCAAAATTCCTATTACTATGATATTTGACTCCTAACTTACCCCTTGGCAAAATGTATCCCACTGTTTTTTTTTTTTTTTTTCTTCAAAAAAGAATACAAAGGAGGTAGCCCTTCTGAAATTGTTGTGTGCATTCTAGTTTTTTCATGGTATCAATAAGTGCTGATTTTAATGTGTAAGCTGTCAAAACGTACATCTAAATGTTGGAGCAAGATATAATCGTATAAGAATTGTGAAATAGATAATGAATCTTAAACTCTTTTCATGAGTGCTTATGTATAAACAGGTATCCATTAATTTAATATGAAATGTATGTCCTAGTGTTAATAAGTCTCTTGTAACTAATGTACGGATGCTGCCAAAACAATCACAAGTTATAATTTTCTGACAAGTGGGAAATTGATGGAGTTAATGTTCTAGGCAAATGTTGCTGCTTATTTATTTATATATTGATTGATATAATCAACTTGTTTCTTGAATTTGACATTACTTATAGTATCTATAATAAGATTTTAGATTGTGAAAAAATAATACATAAAAAAAAAGCGTTAAGAGAAGTAAAACAAAATTGAGCCCTGATTGAACACTAGCTAGCTAGTAGAGTCTAATTAATTAATAAGGTTATGTTTAATTCGTCGAAAATAATTATATTTCCTAAATAACATAACTATATAATCGGTTTTTATCTATGATTTAAATGTTTAATTAAAAATTAAAAGTTATATTGAATTAGTACTATTTTTTTTGCCTAACTTTTTACTGGTATATATAGCACAAAGATGGACGAACAACCTGAGTTACTTTATTATTTTTCCACTGAAAGCTCATCCATATATATTATATTATACAATTTTAACAATATTGTACTATTTGGAATAATGCAAAATTGACATATTCTTTCCAATCATTCGGATTAATTATAGTGCTCTTACTATTCTAATTTCTAACACACTAAACCATAACACTATTCTTGCATGAGATGTGTTTCTATGACTGCAAGCATATATCCCTTGGTGTATCCTTATATATATATATATACATATAGGTTTTGGCTAATATGCTACGCGTAGCATAGAGACCTCCGTGCAACGGCTCAAAATTTGAATTTTTAAAATCCTAACGGTCGATCCAAACCGTTAGAAGTGTTCTACATATTGAAATGTGCTTGGAGACCAAATTTTATATTTTTTAGATTTTTTTTACTATTTATTAAGCCACTTTGAAAATCGCTGATCCAACGGTTTCACTGTTTGGTTAAGCCACCGTTGGATCAGTGATTTTCAAAGTGGCTTAATAAATAGTAAAAAAATTCCAAAAAATGTAAAATTTGGTCTCCAAGCACATTTCAATATGGAGAACACATCTAACAGTTCGGATCGACCGTTAGGATTTTGAAAACTCAAATTTTGAGCCGTTGCACTGAGGTCCTCTATGCAACGCGTAACACCGTAGCCAAGTCCATTATAATAAAGGATTTTTCTAATTTGGATTTCGAACTCATGACTTCCCACACAGCGACCATGTGTCTTTGCCACTAGACCAAAAACTGATTCTTGTATCCTTATATATTTATATATTCAAAGACAGAGATAACATGAGTAACCAGCATAATTTCTCACTTAATTGAAGCGCAAAACTAACGGTTTTCACAATTTCTCGAGTTGAAAGCTGCACGATAAGTCTGATTATATAATTATGTATGGTTCTATCCTTTTAAGGCTTGGAAGGGCTTCAAATTTAGTTAGTTAAAGGAACTGCAATATCTTAAAATAAAACTGTATATGCAGTATGCAGTATCTTGATCCTTTTTTTTTTACATTAATATTTATACTATTTCTTTGACCATATAAACATATCCTAAAAATAGTTAGTTACGATATATATATCCATCAATCGATATATATTCAGTGAAAGTCAAATTTTTATGACAAAAGTAGTCGTTGTGCACTGTGTTATACTAATATATTTGCAATATCTATGTATTATTATTTTATACATATATAACAACAACTATTTACTATATATTTATGTTTTTTAGCTAATGATATACTCTTCAGTATTCACTTTCAAAGTATGGAGGGGGGGGGGGGGGGGGGGGGGGGGTTGGAGGAGAAAAGTTAAGAGGGGGTAAAGACATATATTGAAAGATCTAATTTGACTTCATGCAGCTCATCAGTTGAACTCCCCCAACCGAACACTCAATCCATGCTAGGTCTCACTCTTGTCTTTCTTAGCTGAAGGAATCCAATCCGTTCAGTCGGTGTAGGGTCTAACTTATGTCTTAGAGGAAAGAAATCCGATCCGCTCAAGCGGCGCGGGGCCTAAGTTAGCTACTTGGGTGGGGTGACATTAAGGTTGGGTGTTGGGCTCTTCATTTTTGGAATACGAGCCTGTCCCCTTAACTATCCGCTCAATCGGTGTTAGGTGTGGTGATACGCTGGTACCGAGCATGAGGAGGAAGTATGTAGTTAGCAAAATATCGCGTATAATAACTTGGCTCCAGACTCCCAGTACGGGCGGTCTTTTCACTCTCGAGGAACTGAATTGTCGTGTGAGCCTCCGCTCTCATGATATGCTATGTATTTAGTTTATCCTTTGTTGCTTACTAGTTGTTTGTTGTTGTGAGCTAAAAATTCGAGGGGCACCAACGTCCTTGTTGTTTGTTTTTTCGAGTGAAAAACCTGAGGGGCACAAGCGATATGACCGAGAGGCACGAGCTAACTGGTTGAATTCATTTTCAATTCTTGAATTGCGGGTTCAACTCTCCCAACCAAACGCTCAATCAGAGCTAGGCCTCACTCCCGTCTTTCTTAGATGAAGGAATCTGATCCACTCAGTCAGTGCGGGGCCTAACTCCTGTGTTTTAATTTTATCTCTATTGATCGTGTGTTGTATGAAGTTAAACTAGCTATGTTAATATTTTACTCTTAGATGAGTTGTGTGCCAAGACATATATATACAGCAATTAGTTGAAAGACGAGGGCCCGTTGTAGCGGTGTCAACGGGTACGATAAGTGTCGGGTGGAAGCATTTTTATACTCGTACCCGTTACAAATTATCCTTATCCGTATCCTACCCTTACCCGTTACAAATTGTCTTACCCGTATCCTATGTACCCTTACCCGTTATGGTTGTCGGATAACGAAACGGAAACAGATAAATAACGGGTAATACTTGTATAGTAATGATTTTTATTTTTTAAATAAAACACTAAAACACATTTATTCCTCGCATATATAATCACATTACTGATAAGCCTCAATTATATACACTTTTAACACGGGTTTTACTCTGATTTCATAACCAATTCTCATGCATTTTAGTTTAATTTAATTAGATTTATACCAAAGAATCAAGTTACTGCTTCTAGTTTATTTTGATATCAGTTTTGGAGCTTTTCAATCTCATGTACGGTCTTTGGGGCACTATGTGCGGCCGTACAACTACCCTTGAAGTCCAAATATCAATTCCATCAAAGAAACTGCAACTCAGTGCAAAAATGCGGCCTGACATGCGGCCTCACTAGGCCGCACAACTCATAAACTGATTCCAAATCGACTGGTGTGGCCCCCTTGGAGCGCACATCTGGGGGCACAACACAAAAGAGGATATTCAGCCGAGTCAGTGGGAAAATGCTGTCAAAGGTGGGAAAATGCTGCACAAATCGAGATTTCACATGCGCAGGATTTTGTGCCCCCTCCCTTGGCCGCACAACTGGCCGCACCAATGTCCAGAATAGAAATCCAATTTTGAGACGCAATCTTCGCCAGATTTATTTCCAGATCCTGTCTGATTGTTTCTCAAGGCACGGAAATTGTTATAAAAGAAGAAGCAAGCAGCAGGAGAAAATCATCTCCCCTTTGGGGATTGAAATCAAGTCACCTTCTATTACATCTCTCTTCTCTCTCAAACCCTAACTTGAATCTCTCATCCTTCTCAAGTGAATTCAAGGCGCCGAAGCGGATTTGGCAACTTTCAAGGAGGCTTTCAAGGAAGAACTGAGGCTTAGATTGGAAACTGGTGTATTCTATTTCCCTTTGTTATTTGCTCATTTTAATTGCTTGTCTTACTTGTTCTCTTTCATGGATGTTTTTGTTATTGCACCCATGAGAGGCTAATCCCCTCTCTAGGGGCCTAGTTTGTAAGCATGAACTTGTGTTGATTTTCTTACTTGGATATTCTCTATATGATGATTGCTTTGAATTGATGTTTGGTTCTTATTTTATATATTTGTGAGTCATGCATGATTTGTGTTTTTGAAACCACACCTTGCGGAGGTAGTGACAGCCCTCTTGTCTTCAAGGGTGTTTAAGTCATTGATAAAACTGAGTATTGTACACAAATAACCTCAGGAATAATATATTAGATGGCCCAAATCGAGTCTACCCCTGACCATAAGAACTAAAGGTTGGACATGGAAAGTTGTGGAAAACCAATTTACAAGTACTTCGCAATCGGGATACTTAGAGTATATTTAGTAATCGATACGAACTAGTGGAGTAATTAGCCTTCAATTAAATAACCCTATTAGGTAGTGACAGCCCTAAGACGAGGTAAATTAACATGATAGGCTTGAAACATGAAAAGTATTGATTCTAAGTAGAAATAGGCCAACCTAGTTGGAACTCCCATCAAAACAAATCATGAATTAAGAGAATATGTCAAGTGTTAAACTAGCCAAGGAATTGTGGATCAAATGCCCCTAGACTTCGTTAACTTAATCACAATCTTATTTTTCTTATTTTGATTTTAATTTAGTTCTTGTTACAAATCAACTCCTTCTGGGTATTGAACCCAACAATCGTGTGATTTGCAACAAACTCTCCCCCCCATTTACTTATTTGCACTTTATTTAGAATTAATTAATTTAGTAAAAATTATAATTGCCTTAGTCTTTGGATCGACACCCATAATTACTACAAGGATAGATTGTGCGCTTGCAATTTAATCTAATTTGCATATTAAGGGTTCTTATAAATTTAAAGCAATAGTGTACGAAATAGACCGTTTAATTCTATACCCAACAGTGTTCTAAATAGCTAGCTATAGCGGTTTTGGACCCCATAAGCTAAGCTACGGAGTAAAACTGCGCTATTCGAGCTACGGCCGCTATAGCGGTAATAGCGGAATAGCGGTCCGCTATGCTACATGGACTTATTTTTCTATTTTTTTTTCAATTTAAATGGGTTTTGTGTCTCAGTCTGACTAATCTAAAGAATGGTTGATTTGAATATGTAGTAAAATAATACTTAATATATGATAGTAGGATATTTTAAATAGAAAATGTATCGATAGTTTATGAATTATAGAATTAGGGATATTTTGAATGACAATTTAGACTTTGTATTGGTTCAATATGAATATTAGAACTTCTTAATCAATTTGGTGTTTTTGTTATTCTATAAGATTTTATAGATAATGTTCATTATTAGTAGAAATATAAAATATAATTTAAAAAAAAAAAACGCTATGTAGGAAAGCTTTCGCTATAGCTCCGCTATTCGCTATAGCTTTTTTTTTCGTCTCCCCGCTACGCCGCTATAATCGCTATTTAGAACCTTGATACCCAAAATACACATCAAGCTTTTGGCGCCGTTGCCGGGGACTAACGGCTAATTATGGTTTTTATTTTTGAAATTAATTCTTAATTTTTATTTTATTTTATTTTATGCTTTTTGTGATTTATTTGATTCTCACTATTTTCTTTTTCTCGTGCGAGCTCTCATCCCAAGAAGAAAGAAGAAGAATGGCACAATTCCACAACTATGAAACCTACCAATGGCACAACTATCAATACCAAAACGATCCTTATTCAAACACCAACAATTTTGATTGGAGAGATGGCCAAAACTATGAAAACCAATACCAAAATTATCCTTATCCAAACACCTACAATTTCGATTGGAATGATGACCCAAATATTTATGACCAAGAATATGAAAATTCATTCCAAAATTGGCATGACGAAAGTTCATCAATATCAAGAATGGAGCAGATTGTAGAACAAATGACAGAACGTCTCAATGTTTCCGCAAGAGAATGTGAAGCTTCGAATGAAGAGATGCTCAAATCTTTTAGAGACGCAAATACCAAATTAGACTTTGTCATAATCCAATGGGAGAGGTGCTCAAATTTACTTGCACAAAATGCCCAACAATTTGCATCATTTTCAGCCCAACCTGAAGAAATCATGATCAAGCCGAAAATCAACTCGAGGGAGCACAACAATGCTATGGCTATTGAAGGCGAAATTGAGAGCAAGGAACCTCCCATGGTGCGAGAAGGACAAAACGGGCAACTCGAGCAAATTGAGAAAGAAACTCCAAAGATGGAAGGTGAATCTCCAAAAAGGCAAGAATTCGAGGAAATGTCAAAAGAGGAAGGTAAATCTCTCACGAAAGAAAGCGAATCTCTAAGAATAGAAAGGTATATCCCACCTCAAAAAAAAGAAAGGTATATCTCTACTATCAAATTTATTTCCTCTTCTCAATATTTTGTTGAATCAAATTCAAATGATTAAATTGGCAATTTTGCAAACCAAGAAAGGCAACGAAAAATTGAAGAAATAATTCAAATGCCAAATTTGTCAGGATTTTTAGAAGAGAATTTGACCAACAAAAGTGAGACAAATAGCGAAAACCTTTCAAACGATTTACCTCCAAAATTAGAAAATTTCAATGACATCTCAATTCCTTCCTCAATAGGCACTACAAAAATTAAAAGGACAATTTGTGATTTAAAGAAAAATGCAAGTCCTATGCCTAAAGAAATATCTGACCAAATTGAGTATGGTGATTTTGAGTCAACCAATACAAAATTAATTCTAGCTGATGGTTCAATACGATCTCCACATGGTGTTTTGAAAAATGTGGTCCCAAAATCTAGAAATATCAAGATACCCGTTGATTTTGTTGTATTTGAAAATGAAAAAGACGTTCATTCAAATAATTTTTTAGGTCAAATTATTGTAACAACGGCGGATGCACACAATAAGGTCAAAGAGAGGCAACCTTCTTTTTCTGTGGAAAAGAAGAAAGAAATTTTTTGTCATACCCAATCAAATACTCTCTCTACTGATAAAAATTGAGTGCACATGGTAGAGGTTTTGCAGGTGGATAATATATCTTCGCAAGAAAAGTCGGTGGCAACATCTGAAACTGACAAGGCACGAGAATCCAACAAATGAGCTCAACTTGGTACTCAAAGGAAAAATACATTAATAAGATAAAAAATTACAAGAAAAGAAGGAAGAAGAAGTTCGAGACCAAATATAATATCAAAAGAAGCAAGAAGCGGAGAAATCTCCTCCGTTCAAAACCTCGTTTTAATTCGAAAAAGGGGTCGAGCTAGGACCTAAAACCAAGCGCTTCTTGGGAGGCAACCCAAGATGAATTTTCTTTTATTATTTTCATTTTTCTTTGTTGAATTAACTTTTTTATTTGCATTTTTTTTTATCATAAAACCCAAAAAAATATTTTTGATCGAATTTGCATAAAAAAATCAAAATACAACAAAAAATAGCATCATCAGAAGTTGGTGCGGCCTCTGGGGCACTCTGTGCGGCCGCACCAAGGAGAATTGGGTGAAAAATTTAAATAAATACATTTTGTGCGGCCCCTCATGCGTGCTACATAGGCCGCATAATATCTTGACTGACATTTTTTTCCATTGAATTTTGCAGATTGTGCGATCCCCTCTATCCGCACTTAGGCCCGCACATACCCTCTGACTTGACCGAATTATGCTTTCACCCTGTTTGTGCGGCCCTTGGTGCGATCAACTCTGCACGCACCACCTGTGCACTAACCAAACCCTTAGTCTCCTATTCGATTTGTGCGGCCCATTGTGCGACCAACCCCGCCCGCACCATCCGACCCCGGCCATAAATTCTTCACTAGAAATTTTTGTGCGGCCAATCCCACACGCACGTAAGCCCGCACAAAACCCCTGTTTCTGTCCTCTGGAAATACGGCCTCCCCTACCCGCACCTCAGGCTGCATTTCTCCTCTGAATAGGTCAAATTGTCTTGAACAAATTTTGTGTGGCCCTCTTTGCATGCACCTCTGGCCGCGCCAACCCCCTGTTTACACATAAACTTAGTTTTTATCTTTCTAAATTTAGTTTCTCTCACTCCGGGTCGCACATTGGTACCGTGCCCCCGTATTATCTCTGTTTATCAGTGTTTTCAGGTGAACATGGTGATCAAGAAAGTTGCCACCAACAACAAAATGTATTTGATCGAAAAGATTGCCACTATGTCCTCTCCAATCCTCACTATCGCCGCTCAACCTTTCTGCTCTATTGATTGGCGATCTCTCAACCGACATCTCCCTACCTCTACATTAGCTGTTCAAATAGGTACGCACAATTTTATCACATGGAACCCATCGGCGAAAAGGTGGCACTTGCCCTCGTCGATCTTCCACCCAACCAATGATGTGCCTTCGTCTCTCCCACCACTCTATGTCTTGTAAGTTTTCATATTTTCTTCTATTTACTTTTTTCTTGTGTGAATTCAAGCATTGAGGACAATGCTCAATTCAAGCTTGGGGGGGTGGAATAGAAGAAAATTGTATCTGCATTTAGGTCATGTTTATTTTTTGTAAAATTGTATTTTTAGATGAAAAATTTGTGTGATTGCTAGAATTAAGGACTAGTTTGAAAATTTTTGGCTATGATTTGAATGACTTTGGAAATTTGAAATAAACCCATATTTGATTAATGAATTGCATAGGATGGGATGTTTTAGGACTTTGAAAAAAAAAATTAGATTTTATCGAAAAAGCATTTGGAAACCAAAGTTTTCATTTTAAATTGGGAATTTGGAATTTTTAAATGATAGAAAGATTGGGATATCCATAGGTATGAGAGAATGCCCTTAGATGTATGTATTAATGATATTTTTTGCAAAAATTGTTGAAAAAGAATTAGATTGTAAAATTTTGAAATTAGATTCCGCTTGCCTATGTTACGGCGTCATGACGTACTTATGGCTATGAGTCATTGACACTTTGCTCCACTAGTTTGCCCGATAAAATGGCCAAGTTTGCATCAAAAGTGTAGGTTTGTGTCATGGAAGGGTTGAACTAAGAGCATGCAATAGCACTTTTGAATTAAAACGGTTATGTATGGTTCACTACTTATAACTAACCGGTTTTGTAATAAGGATAAAGCTCATAGTGTCATAAATAGCAACAAAAAGAAAATATAATTTTGCATGATATTAACACACGAAGTACACAACTTACTAGCCCAAGCTTGTTCCAAGCTTGGGGGGGACAAAGAGAAAAAAAAAATCACCAGCAAATGAGAGTATACTTTCGGATGATAAATGAAATATTGGTAATTCCAATTGATTGGTTTTTGCAAATATTAAGGCATCTTTGAACATGGAATTTGATTGATCGAATTGTGGAGTGAATTAAAATTGATCAAGGAAGTCCAAATTATTTCCAAAATGATTCATGAAGTTTTTAACGTTAGCAAGATCATATGAATTTTTCGCATTTAGAATTTTATTTTGGTTAGAATTTGAGATTGGCCCGATACCTATGTTTGGATTTTGTTTGAGGACAAGCAAGGTTTAAGCTTGGGGGATTTTGATAAGCCTCAATTATATACACTTTTAACACGGGTTTTACTCTGATTTCATAACCAATTCTCATGCATTTTAGTTTAATTTAATTAGATTTATACCAAAGAATCAAGTTACTGCTTCTAGTTTATTTTGATTTCAGTTTTGGAGCTTTTTAATCTCATGTAAAGTCTCTGGGGCAATATGTGCGGCCGTACAACTATCCTTGAAGTCCAAATATCAATCCCATCGAAGAAACTGCAACTCAGTGCAAAAATGCGGCCTTACTAGGCCGCACAACTCATAAACTGATTCCAAATCGACTGGTGCAGCCCCCTTGGAACGCACATCTGGGGGCACAACACAAAAGAGGATATTCAGCCGAGTCAGTGGGAAAATGCGGTCAAAGGTGGGAAAATGCCGCACAAACCGAGATTTCACATGCGCAGGATTTTGTGCCCCCTCCCTTGGCCGCACAACTGGCCGCACCAATGTCCAGAAATGATATAAATCCAATTTTGAGACGCAATCTTCGCCAGATTTATTTCCAGATCCTGTCTGATTGTTTCTCAAGGCACGGAAATTGTTATAAAAGAAGAAGCAAGCTGCAGGAGAAAATCATCTCCCCTTTGGGGATTGAAATCAAGTCACCTTCCATTACATCTCTCTTCTCTCTCAAACCCTAACTTGAATCTCTCATCCTTCTCAAGTGAATTCAAGGCGACGAAGCGGATTTGGCGACTTTCAAGGAGGCTTTGCAAGGAAGAACTGAGGCTTAGCTTGGGAACTGGTGTATTCTATTTCCCTTTGTTATTTGCTCATTTTAATTGCTTGGCTTACTTGTTCTCTTTCATTGATGTTTTTGTTATTGCACCCATGAGAGGCTAATCCCCTCTCTAGGGGCCTAGTTTGTAAGCATGAACTTGTGTTGATTTTCTTACTTGGATATTCTCTATATGATGATTGCTTTGAATTGATGTTTGGTTCTTATTTTATATATTTGTGAGTCATGCATGATTTATGTTTTTGAAACCACACCTTGTGGAGGTAGTGATAGTCCTCTTGTCTTCAAGAGTGTTTAAGTCATTAATAAAACTGAGTATTGTACACAAATAACCTTAGGGATAATAGATTAGATGGCCCAAATCGAGTCTACCCCTGACCATAAGAACTAAAGGTTGGACATGAAAAGTTGCGGAAAACCAATTTACAAGTACTTCACAATAGATTAGATGGCCCAAATCGAGTCTACCCCTGACCATAAGAACTAAAGGTTGGACATGAAAAGTTGCGGAAAACCAATTTACAAGTACTTCACAATCGGGATACTTATAGTATATTTAGTAATCGATACGAACTAGTGGAGTATTTAGCCTTCAATTAAATAACCCTATTAGGTAGTGACAGTCCTAAGACGAGGTAAATTAACATGATAGGCTTGAAACATGAAAAATATTTATTCTAAGTAGAAATAGGCCAACCTAGTTGGAACTCCCTTCAAAACAAAGCATGAATTAAGAGAATATGTCAAGTGTTGAACTAGCCAAGAAATTGTGGACCAAATACCCCTAGACTTCGTTAACTTGATCACAACCTTATTTTTCTTATTTTGATTTTAATTTAGTTCTTGTTACAAACCAACTCCTTCTGGGTATTGAACCCAACAATCGTGTGATTTGCAACAAACTCTCCCCCCTCATTTACTTATTTGCACTTTATTTAGAATTAATTAATTTAGTAAAAATTATAATTGCCTTAGTCTTTGGATCGACACCCATAATTACTACAAGGATAAATTGTGCGCTTGCAATTCAATCTACTTTGCGTATTAAGGGTTCTTATAAATTTAAAGCAATAGTGTACGAAATAGACCGTTTAATTCTATACCCAAAATACACATCAATTACTAATATGAAAATTAATTCCAACTAAATTGTTTTTTTTTATCAAAACACAAAAATTCAAAAACACAAATATCTTTGTTCTTTAATTAAAAAAACAAGCATGCAAATAATAAAAATAAGATTCAACATCTTGCTTGTAAAATAAAATAAAATAATGACCAACAAGTATATATGAATTCTGATTATGCTAGGCACAAGTATTTTTTTTTTTGGTAGCTCTTTAATCTTGCTAGCTACTGGTAAAATTTAAACAAAAATTCCAGAGTTTTACCCTTTTGCCCCTAGGCTGATACTGGTAATTCAATTTTTCTTCTTTTATTTTTTGAGTTGGAGTCCGTACGAAGGAGTTACATTTTTTGCACTCAAGTATCATAGAAATACTTACAACAATATATTAACAATATATGAATGGCAATTAATTTTTTTTTGAAATATACAGTATATGAATGGCAATTAAAAAAAATTGAAATATACAGAATATGAATGACAATTAAAAAAAAATTGAAATATAAAGAAAATTTTCATTCTTACTCGTCATCATGATCTATGCTATTGTATGACTCTATATCTTACTCGGCAATGTCATAATCTTTTGTATATGACATCTTTCTAGTAAACTTTAAGAGAGTTAATGTTTTTGTACTTAGAGGGAATGTCTTTCTTCTAAACTATTCAGACTTTAGAGTTCAACGAGTTAGTTAAAAGAAGTCTTTTGTGCTTCCAATCTATTAAGTTCAATAGACTATAAATTATTAAACTTTATTGGAAATTTGGAATTTACTGGGAATCGTGAAACTTATTTAAGTGCTTTAATGATGAAATATGTTTAACACAGTTACATAGATGGTCAATTGTTCATGTTAGAAAATTTAATCATTTTTATTTTTCAAGACCAAGAGTAGTTGGACTGTTGGAGATTGATAATAATTCAATGCTCATTAAGAATTTAAGATATATAATTTATATATTTTTTTATATAATTACCTGATGGGGTAACGAGTACGAAATATGTTTTACCCGTATCCTTATCTGTTTTGATAACGAAGTTTTTTTTTTACTCGTACCTATAGCCAATAAGTTTACGACAAAAAATATTACTCTTACCCATCTTATGGAATACGGTGGATGAACGGATAAAAGGATGCCATTGACACCCCTAGCCCGTTGATTCATTTTGCTAATGGAAGAAGCATCCGATGTTAAGCGTTAAGCAACCTAGAATAATTAATTAAAGACGAATATTCAAATAAAACCATTGTGAGATGTCACATGCACCGCAGGTGCCAAAATAGCAAGGTATTAAAGTGCACAAAGGATACGACAAACCCATTCTTTTCTTACCAATGTGGCATTATGTTTCTCATTTCTCAACCCCAATCTCTGACGTCACCATCCTTGTTCTATTCCACACTAACAACAAAAACTCGGTATGCAAAGAATATTCTAACATTGAATTGACATCACTAAATCAAATTTGAAAAAGTCTAAAATATCATCATCTATGAAAATTATAATGGATTTCTCTTTTGTCCTTTTTTTTACTAATTAAAATGCCTACAGAATGTTAGCCAAAATAGACTTTTTTTTTAGGATGAAATGGCATTGGATAATGCTTTGTCTTCCACTTAAATTGTGGCTAATTTATTAAGGTGAATCTTAAAAAAAAAAAATTCATTATATAGTTGACCTAATCCAATAAATAATATAATTAGAAATCAAGGTTTTGGGGTCCCACCAAGAAAATACACACCGTTTCGGTGTGTCATAAAGACTAATTAACCCCCCCCCCCCCCCCCCCCCCCAAATAGCACTTTGCAAGAAGCATGAGGTGAACGAAAAGAAAGATTAAAAGAGTAGAATTTAAAAGTGAGGCCATGATAAAGTGGATATTACATATTGATATGTGCTATATATCCATATTTTTATTCTTAAAATTCGAACAGTTAAACATAATATTTATATAAAAATGTATTCTTAGACAAAATTTTATATTTATTAGAATAATTTTACTATTATTTTAAGGGAGCACCTAGCTATCTCCCTCTAATAGTCTCTCATTTTGTCATCCGGTCAATAACTACCTGAGCAACTACTAACTGACTTGGAGACCACTTAATATTTGAAGACCGCCTAATATTTGAAAATTTTTACAACTATCACGTACAAGTATTTATCTATAATACATTAAGTATTCATATGTAATGCATCAAGTATTCATCCTAAGATATCAAGTATTTAAAAAAAACTGGACATATCACTCACTCATTTTTTACATGTTTTTAGAGGTGGTTTATTTTTTCTCCGTTCAATCTAACCAATATTTTTGACGACCTGTAAGAAATTTTGCAAATCTAAAACCACGAACGTCTTCTACATAATTTTCTCTTTTAAATGAGATCCATGATGACATATTTTCGAGTTGTCAGTTGCACAAGTATTCATCATCGTCATGCAAGTATTCATACCTTATCGAGAAAGTATTTATCATCATTGTGTAAGTATTCATCATTAGGATCCGCCTAGCTGTCCCGCTAATCAATCCCCCATTTTGTCTCTCAGTCAATAACTAACTGAGTAACTACTAACTAACTAGGGACCACTTAACATTTGGGGACAACCTAATTAATATTTGAAAGATTTTACAGCTATCGCGCGCAAGTATTCATCTATAATACATCAAGTATTTATCTGTAATACATCAAGTATTCATTCTAAGATATCAAGTATTTAAAAAAAAATGGACACATCACTCACTCATCTTTTACACGTTTTTATAGGTGATTTGTTTTTTCTGCATTCAATCTAACTAATATTTCTGACGATCTGTAAGAAATTTTATAAATCTAAAACTATGAACGTCTTCTATATAATTTTTTCTTTCAAATGAGATCCATGATAACATACTTATTTTATAAAATAGGAGTCAAATGAAGTAAGAGGCGACTTAATCCGGAGTAACTTATTCCACCTATCTAGTTAGGTGGATTAACTTACTCCACACTTACTCTACTTGTATGACCCACTGTCATCAAAAGAAACATATTTTTCAACATTTTACTCCACCAAGTGGATTAATTTAAACCATGACTCTAACTACCAAACAAGATGTAAAATATGAGAAGTAATATGGAGTAAGCAATGTAATCATCATTAATTTTACTCCACAACTATATTTTTTAATTTTACTCCACATCATTAATTTAACAAGATAACAATCATATTAACTATATTTTTCTGTTACGGACAACGCGGTTAACCAGTTTAATTATGTACACACTTGTTTTAATTTAATTTATTTAATTTTCTTCCTTACTGGCAAATTAAGAAGTGATTGTCCATTGTAGTTGTAGGTATTTAACATTTTTGTTAAAATAGCATCAACAGGCGCGAAGACAAGTACATCTAATTATTAATTAATTATATAGCTAGCCATGCCAATGCCATATTGCCATGAGATAGATAGTGAGATTGCACAAGGAAAATACACAGCAAACGACGTCAGAGCAATAATGAAAAGATTTTATGTTAATTGTTTTTTTTTTCTGGGGCATGCCAACTCATCATACATTATTTGGCTTTTATAGTAACAGTATACAAACATCCCCTCTAATAATTCTTCTCCTCATTATCCCTCTTTGTCGTTATCTCCTCTCATTAATCCATGATTATATATCTAATAAATTAAATCTCCTTAAACCTCAACCAATGCATTGAATGTGCACCGATCGAATTACAAATCACAGAAATGATCCAACATGCAAGAATGATACACGTCCTTTGGTTACAAAATGCCAAATTCATTGTATGACCTCCATTTATATGCAAATAACATGTCAATATCCAGCCAATCACCTAACCGAAAGGAGACAATTATTTCCTATTTTCCCTTGGTGGCCAACTTTCCCTCCACAAACCCCATTTCAATCTCTCTTCCTTCTCTCTATATAAACCACCCTTCCTTGTATCATACTTTATGTACATCGATCCCCTTCCCTTCGAAAATAAAAAAGAAAACCAAAACAACACACATATACATACAATTAATTAATTAATTAAACTCAATCGATCCCGATCGATCCTCGAAAAGATGCCGTCTCTCTCTGATCAGAAGCCGGTCTCTAACATCCCCCTCCATCTGCTCCAGCCCAAGAACTTCCAATTCGACTCCGTCCCAGAATCACATGCATGGCTTGACCTACACGACCACCCAACCGTTGACCCGACGGGACTTGACACTGTTCCACTTATCGACCTCACTGACCCAAAGCTTACCACAAAAATCCGTAAGGCATGTGAAGAATGGGGGGTATTCCAAATTACCGGACATGATATAGAACCGAATCTTCTGACCCGGTTCGAGGAACATATCCACCGTCTATTTGCACTGCCGCCTGAACGCAAGCTTGAAGCCGCCAAATCTCCTGGTGACATGTCGGGTTATGGGCTCGTGCCAATCTCCTCTTTCTTCTCTAAGTTTATGTGGTCTGAGGGGTTCACCATCGCTGGCTCTCCTCTTCACCATGCACAGAAGCTCTGGCCTGATGATTATACATCTTTCTGGTAAGAGCTATTCCTATATATATTATTTCTTGCATGCTAGCTATATGTGTTCAATGTACATATTTCGTTTGCTTTTCTTTTCTTTTATTTTCTTTTATTGAAATATAATATATATTATGTATTGCATGCAGTGAGGTAGTGGAAGAATTTAACAAGGTGATGAAACAACTTGGCAGCAAGTTGTTAAATGTGATGCTTCTCTCCTTAGGCCTAAGTGAAGAGGAAATAATACAGGCCGGTCCTGTGAGGGATTGGAACGAGATGTCGGCAGCAATCCAGTTAAACTCATATCCGGCTTGCCCTGATCCTGACAGGACTGTCGGTCTGGCTGCCCACACTGACTCGAGCCTCCTCACGTTATTATACCAGAACGGTGTGAGTGGACTCCAGGTACTACGGCCGAAAGACCATGTCGGACCAACGAGATGGGTCACAGTACCACCGGTACCGAACACATTCACAGTTAACATTGGTGATCTGATGCATGTGCTCTCAAATGGAAGATTCCGGAGTGTGATGCACCGGGCCATGGTGAACCCGACCCAGCACAGGATATCGGTGGGGTTTTTCTATGGGCCTCCAGCAGGTGTGAAGGTGGGGCCGATAAATAAGCCGATGGGAGCAGGGCGGGGACCAGTATATAGACCGGTGACATGGCAGGAATACCAGAGGCTGAGAGGGAAGCTTTTTGATAAGGCGCTTGAGGCACTAAAGATAGGCCGAGAGGAAATGGCATGAATATATGATGTAATAGGGATTGTGTTAGTTGCGTTTAAGGTTGCATGAAAGGACTTGTAGCAGTTCTCTTGTTCGTTCGTTATCTCTCTCTCTCTCTCTCTCTCTTGCGCCACTTCTCTAACGGATGAGAGAGAGAGAGAGAGAGAGACGTAGATGTAAATAATTGGAAAAAGTTAGTCATCAAATAAGTGTGAGTGAGAGAAATGAAATGCTCAAGAGTCAAGATGATAAATTTACTATATCAATTTGTCTGCAGTAAAATGTGTAGCGATTCAGTAAAATTATATATGTACTGCAAAAGATTTGTGGTTGTGGGTGGGACCCATAAATATGGCATACGCTCGGCTCGATCAGAGATTCAGAGATAAAAAAAAAAAAAAAAAAATCATGGCAAAAGAAATTATTAAATCTAATTGACTCGGACAAATAAATACGTATATACTGATAAATATATAAGATGCAGATCGATCAGATGCGCGCGCCATGAGAACATACCAATAATGTATCAGTACTTTTCTCTGCATATATATATATACCAATAATTAATAATGTATATATCATGCACAGGGCGGAATATTATGCTTATTTATGTGTGTTGCATGAAATTAAGAGGCGGGGGTGGGGGTGGGGGGACAGATTTTTCTTTGTTTGCATATATAGGTGAGGTGTTGTTTTGTTTCCACTTTCCAGAATAAAATCAGACCGTGCAACCGAGATGTGTCGATTGTACATAATAGATTGAAAAATAAAAATGGCTATAGTATATGGTCCCTTTTGAACAAGTTGAACCCTTCTCTCTCTCTTTTTAGTTTTTAGTTTTTAGTTTTTTACCTAGAGAAGAGAGAGAGAGAGAGAGAGGAGAGACAAAGCGTGTGAGGGCTATTATGTATATTATATCGTACAAAAAGGTATATAAACTCTTCAAAATATACTACTTTCTACTTCCTCAGGTTCAGAGGAACAAATGGAAGGCGTTAGAAAGAAGACTATAATAGCCGGGGATTAGTTCAACATTAATTGATATTTTCCTAAAATTAATGCTCATGTTTTTTCACATAGGTTTTAGACAAAAATTTATTCCAAGTCGCGTGAATCAACCGTATTAAACTTATATTACAACAATCTATATCCACTATTCGCGAGAAAAAAAATATTTTTTTACTGTCAACATCGATCATCACGAATACACCTGTCAGTAATAACGATATACCAGAAATAATAATTTATACTAGTATACTCTTTACAATAGTTATCTTTTACCCTCACAGATAGTATCAAAATCTTGTTCGCACAAATCTCAATGCAGTTTAAATAGTTTGGACCTGACTTTGATAAATTTGTGCAAAACCTCTTTACCAATTAAAATGCAATTCCTTTCTAAAGCATTGTCAATTTTTGTATCTCTATTTTGCCTTTAATTTTAGAACTACAATACCTTAAAATTTAGAATCTAACTGTCAAAATAAAACCATTACCTTTCATTTATACAACTATAATAACTTAAAATTTAACACTTAATTGTCAAAATAAAACCGTTTGATATGATATATGTTATTTTCTCTATGCATATGGGAAAGATCACAACACTTTGATTTTTTTTATTAACATCAAGAGCTTACAAAAATACACCGCTATGGATAAATTTTGGACGTTGAGATATTTCAACTTAATGATTCATATATATAAATCAAAATTAAAAAGTAATAATTATTTATGTACATATAGAAAAAATAATATGTCACATTTAACTGGTTTATTTTGACATATAAATTATCAAAAAAATGTAAAAAAATATAAAAAGAAGATATTTGAACTCTCATGGTATTTTTTACGGTCTTGTTAACAAATAGGATTATAATAAATTGATCCAATGAGTATCCTAACAGTCTGATTAACAAATAAAAATAGATTAACAAATTTTAAAAAGAGTAATTATTTCTTTCTCGCATCGCCTATCTCCCATTCGTCTCCCATCTAACTACATTCTTATAACTAACTCATTAACCATCTAAGTCAAAGGCTTAACTGTTTCTAAAAAAAAAAAAAAAGATAATCTCAACACTTCTCTCTCTTCCAACTGATCTCTCCACCATTGTCTACTATTTCTCCACCCCGATTTCACTTCGATATGTTTGAATTTGTATCCTCTCAGATACCTGACTCAAAATTAAAGAATTATTAAAACTGATCCGTTGAAACAAGTGAACGGTTAGGATTTAAATTTGGAGACCGTCTCACCTGCCCCTTCTCTTTCCCAACTCTTATTTCTCGTTGGAGTTATCACTAGTGTCTCTTTCACAACTCTTGTTTCTCACTGGAGTTACCACTAGTGATTACTTGTGCAAATATGGTTTTGCCGAACATTCTAATCATCGCATGAACACCTTTGTGTGACTCTTGAATTAAATGATGATACCAACATAAATATCTTCTTTTCTCTTCTTTTTTGGCAGGAACAAGACTATAGTTTTCATGTTGATGACAAAGGAGCGATGAATAATTCTAATCGGAGAGGGTACGCGGAGGCTAGAAGGTGAAATAGGATGACGCCGGCAAACACTAGCAGGCAGCAATGTCCCAGCAAGGAGAAAGAGAGGAGATAGGCATTTTTGCTAGAAATAATTGGTGTCTTAGATATGAATACTTGCATTATGAGGAATGAATATTTGCTCGACGATGTATGAATATTTGCACAGCAAAGTATGAATTCTTGCTTGACGATCGAGGTATGAATACTTGCGTGATAGACAATACGAAAATATGTCATCATAGATTTTATTTGAAAGAGAAAATTACGTAAAAGACATTCATGGTTTTACGTTTGCAAAACTTCTCACAGATCGTCAGAAATATTAACGAGATTGAACGGAAAAAAAAATCATCTCTAAAAACGTATAAAAGATGGGTGTGTGTCTGTGTGATGATGTTCAGTTTTTTTTTTTTTCCGAAAAATTTGGTATCTTAGGTATTAACACTTGCGTATAGGTATTCATATTTTGCACGCGCTAGTTGTAAAATTTATCAAATATTAGGCGGTCTCCCCAGATAGTTAATTACCGGAGATAAATGAAGAAAATAAATTAAAAGATAGTTAGACGCTCCTTTAAAAAAACAAGAGTTCATCAGATAGCCTATGTTATGAATTCTGCAACAATTTTATTTTGTTTTCTTTGAGCAATTGTGAAGTACGTCAAGTTTAATGGCTAAATCAGTGTACTCTCAAAGGCGAAACATAGTGTTCTCTGGAGGGTGCTAAGCCACCCCAACTTTGAATTTTTTTATTATCATGTATATAGAGATCATATCATATTGCTTGTTTTATAAGTAAAAGTCCCCTCCCCCCAATAATAATATTCAAAGTAAAGAACTTCTTATTTAGCCCCCCTATACTTAAATCTTGGTTCCGTCCTTGTGTACTCTCTATAAAAACTAGAGATTTGAAATCTGATGTCCGTAATGAGGTAATTTGAATGTTTTATCTCATACTAAAAAAGAAATCCGTTTTTATTTCTTATTTCATATCACATTTGGAGTACTTAAAAGTACACAAAACAATAAAAAAAATTACCAATAATCATTAGTGATTAAACTTTGGCCATTATTTTAGTTTCGACCGAGATGAATCCATCGAAACCAAAATACATCATAATTTTTTTAAACACACATATAATAAATTTCTAATTCCTAGTTAATAATGAAAATTGTGACAACCAGTTGTTAATTTAGTGGCTAAAACAATATTTATCGTACGGGAGGTCGTAGTTACAAAATTCAAATAAATAGTTCTTTATAAATACTAGTGTTGTAAAAAAGAAAGGCCGTTTAGACTGATTAGTTGCTGGTAGCAACTAAACAGTCATGGTTTTTTTTACTAATTAGTCGATTATTACCGATTATGACAACATTGTTAAATAGTTAAGTGATTTCATACCATCTATATTTAACAAAAATAATAATGAGAATTGGGATCTTCTCAGATGTGGAGCGACAATGTGAATTTTTCTGAGCGGGGAATTGGAAGTAAAAGTTGTTGCAAATTTTACTGAAAGATGTTACTTTCTTTGTGCTAAAAATAAATGGGACCATAAAAAAAAAAAAAAAAACAGAGGAAACATTGTGTTTTTTTATTGAAACAAAACGACCATAAAAGTAAAAATCTTAATCTAATTGTCTGTAAGTGTCAGGATTGTTTGGCGTAATCATATTTCTATGACAAATTAGATATGTGATTGAGACAGTGTTTTAAAATGTGACCGTATGGTCTATATACGCATACGCCATCATAAACAGCGTTTAAAATAATATGCAGTAAATAATGTGTATTTGAATATATATGCAGCCTATAATATGTGGTCATGTCCTCGTATGCGGAAAATTTAGTATTTATTAATAATAAGTTACATAATTTTATTTTTGTGTGGTTTAGTTTTAGTTAATTAAAATTAGTTTTCAAAACTCTAATAATATTGTTTTGACTTTAGTAGATGATTTATTTTTGTAATATTTTTACTTAGATGATGGTAAAATAAAAATTAACTCGCATATATATACGAATCCGTATATTAATCTGCGTATGCAGCGCTCTTTTGTAAGTATATTCAAAACTTCATTTTTGAGATTTTAATTATCAGAATTTTTGAACAGTTACTTCAAAAGTGGGGATGTCTCATCTCTAGTTTTGATGTCATATTTTTTTTAATACCTGGAGCAGTGTGGGGTTTGCTTGCTATTACCTAATTCTTGTCATCTTTTTTTTATCTTCTGTTCCATTTTCTCTATGTCAAATTACGTACTAGTACTGTGTTTATGTGTTGCAATGAAAATATATTAATTATAAGAGAAACAAAAAAAAAATTATACAAAATAACATATTTTTATAAAAAAAATTAAACTAATTGACAAATAATATTCCTTAGATGATATATCAAATGACATCTATATGTAAATAATATCTCTTAAAATAACATATTAAATAGCATATATGTTCTTTTTATCTTTTTGACATATTTTTCATAAAGAAATTTCATACAAAATGACATATTAATTATATGACAAATAATATTCTTTAAATAATATTAAAAAAAAATAGGAAGCAATGAAGACATGACCAATTAATTATCAATCAATTATTTTTTTTTAAATGACATTTAAAAAATAGAAAGGAACCAGGACCAATCAAAAAGAAAATACAATTTGAATGTGACAAATACGTGTCTAAATAAATTTAGACTTCTACACGTAAAAACATAAAAAAAAATGCATAGCATCATACTAAGACAGCTTATTTGATTAGAGAATTGATATTCAATCTGAATTTTATCTTTTAGTCACAACTTGAATTAGAACATCTACGTACTTAATATAAGAATGGAGATAAAAGAAAGTTGTTTAATTACATGGAAATTACCTAAAGAGTTAATTATGGGAAAAATCATGCTTAACCATAACAACGTTCTTCTAAATAATAATGCAAAAGTTTTTCTATATCTAAGCCAATTGTGACCATCGATATAAAATGTTGTCATCTCATGGTAACAAACAAATCATTCATAATTTGAACATTTATTTGTTTTTTTAGAAGCAATGAGAAAGCTTTTATCCTATCCAATTTTTAATGATAAAAGAATAAGAAGAAGATGATCATGATGATGAAATTGATGATAACCCAAAACAATAATATATGAAAAAAAAAAGAATAAGTAAATGTACATTTGAAGAACTTGAGAAAAAGTTGAAGATCCAAATCCTCTTTCCTGTATCAAACAATTTTTTTTTATGTTTATTACAAGAAAACTTACATTTATGAATTGTTTATGCACCTTATTATTTTGCTTTTAGTCAATCCTTGTAATTTAAGTGTTGTTGAAATATATTTGTAAAGTTTTGAAACAATGTCGTATGAAGAATTTTCATAATTATAATAAAAATATACACATATGAAAATTGTAAGTTTGATATAAAATGTGATAATTTCTCTCTATGAAGATATTTATGTTAGATTGTTATAAACAATGTCTAAAACAAATTAATGGAGTTAAAAGAGGAATTTGTTACCTCTGCATTAACAGAACGTGCGTTAATAGATATGAACCGTCCGATTGATATCAACACGAATATTAAAGGGCCCCGTGCGCCATAGGCATGGCGTGGACTGGATTAGCTCCGATTCTGATAAGACAGTCGAGATGCATTAAACTCAAAAGATTCTCTAGAATTTTTTGAGTTAATTCAGAAGATGCAGACTCGTTAAAAGAGTGCTCTTAGTTATTTATTTATTTTTGTTAAGAAAATGAGTATATATAGTTGTCGTTCGTGTATATGAATCATGTAATTACGAAAATTCATACCCACAGTTGTCAAAACTCAAAAAGAAAGAAAGAAAAAAAAAAAAAAGGAATAAGATTGTGACTCGCATCACATACTGTTACTGTTGCACTGAAACTGGCCACAAAGAAATGAGAAATATAGTCAAATAGAGCGTCACATTGGGAGCGCCTGGTACCGGAATTATACCAATCAAAAAGGTAACTTATGTTTGTCAGCTCACTTGCATGGCCGACAAATGGGCCACGTAGAAAGGTTGTGGGCCCACAATGACCAGGCTTCTGGGCCTTTCTTGCCCCTTATCCAGCCCTTCATGTCAGATTTCATTTCCCCTTTCTTTCATATTCCAAATTTCCAATCCCTCATTGAGTCATGGTTTTCAAATTTATTGTCTTTGCTGTTGCCTTTTCACATCTCTCCCTTTCTATCCTTGTGCCAATGTGTGCTTACTGATAGTGATCCTCTGAGCTTTGTGTAACACATGCACATGTGATGGAAAAGGAGAAAATTGGCTACACATGCAATATATCCATCAATTTTTCTTTACATAAACTTCACCTACCAGAACCCAATAGATTATATTTATGGATCAAAGCTTCCATGTTTACAATTTACTCACTCCAATATGTATATAGTACAAAGTTTACATCTAAAATTAAAAATAGATTTACAATGTTAGCATATTTTTTATTCAAGGTTAAAATTCCAAAATTAAAAAAATATATATAGTGACAAAAAATTGTCTAACTAAGAAAAATCACAAAGTAAAAATAAATAACATAATAATAATAAAATAATAATAATAACAGTAACAGTAGCAATAATAATAATAAACAACTATTTAACTGTTATGGGACTATAAGACAAAATTGACAAATAAAAAGTAAAGCTAGCGTGTGCTATATTTACCAAGAGGGTTTGGTAAGTATAACTCCAAAATCTATCAGATTTGCTTCAATCGATGAATTCAAACTATTAAAACCGATCTACTTTACGAGTGATGTGTGTACATGTAAATTTTTTTATTTTATTTATTTAGTATAAAGTGGAGCGATAAAAAAAATAAAGTTTTAGAAGCTATTTTAATACATTCATTTTTCATATCTAATTCTAATTCCCCACGTATCCAATTCATATAGAGATTTAAGTATAAAAAGGGCTTTATACATCTATATATTTCTGCATTAAAAACTCAATGAATTTGAAAATATCAATAAAATTGATTTAAATCTTAATTAAATTGAGAATTTTTGCCAAGTGAAATTAATTAATTATAAAGATGAGAGTGGGAATAAAAAAGAATATAACACTATGTATATATATGTGTAGCATGTGAAATTAAAGAATGGTAAATATGAGGAGAGGATTAGCATAAGCATTGCCGACGATTAAAACTTGGAAGTATCTTGTTAATTTAGTAGTCAAGATAGTGATGTTCAGAACTTTCTAAGTAAATACAAGAGAAGCTATGCCAGATATATAGATATATAAAAGAACAAATTTAATTTAGACACGTAATGAAGATAAGAGAAAGTTATCGTGAGAAATGTAGGAGATGATTATGATTTGATGAACAGAGAGGAGATAGCTAGGAGATAGAGATAGAGGTTGAAAAAATTAAAAAAAAAAAAATGGTGAAAAACGTGTATGTGCTTACTAATCCCCAACTTTTCATTTTCAACTATTCAAATCGCGACCAATAAAATTAAATTCATCACAAACGGCCAAAAGTGCACCAAAAAGGACAAGGTTGGTTCTAAATGGCTGACTGTGCAGTGCATGCTATTAATTCTAGAGTAAAGGGCTGACTACGCACCGCACCTATGACCCTAACCCTATCATCAAATTAATTACTTCAATTCTTCTTGTAATCTTGTGTAACACTAATTTGTAATTTGTGTTTGTATAAAAATGGAAAATGAAATTATATATTCAAGGAAAATTAAAGTTGGATGTCTCCGTACGGATTTAGGATTTAGGATTTAGGATGCGGTTTTAGTGCATGGTTCAGATTTCTCCAGCGATGCCAAGTCCATCTTAATCAAATCAAATCAAATCAAATCAAATCAAATCAACTTTTCGTAATAAATAAATGATCCGCGGCAGCCATGCCTCCCATTTTATTTTCTCTCCTGTATTGTCATTTAATTGTCGGTGTGAATTAATGTGATAACTAAATCATCTATCTAATAATTAACAACATCTTCATTTTTTTTTTAGTGACTAATAATTAATACGTAGTATCCGGGTAATTGAAATTGTTTGTGAGTACCCCTTTAATTTAGTGACTAATATGTTCGTCTTATTAATTAGGTGCTAATATAATTAATGAAAAATATCTACAAGACCAAATTGAAAGCAATTAAATTGAAAGCAATACTCTAACAATTAAATTTCTAATTAACCCATGAAAACCTAGCTAGCTAGCTACATTTGTAAATTGTAATGCATAGCAGCCATGGAATTGAAGAAAAAATTGAATGATGCTAGCTAAAATCCAAAGGCTAATAAAGGACCACATTATTAGATCTCCCTCTTTAATTTGTTGGCACCTAAATTCATATATCCTATCATATCATATCATATCAATCTGCCAGAAGTTATCCGGCACAATCGAAGGCCAGGTGCACTATAAATGTGTTTCCTTTTAATTAATTATTGCCTCAGATCTGGACCATGCATCACCTACTGCCCATTTCAACTGCTTCATGCATGTAACAAAATAGTACCAATGTTTATTACAAATTATGTTACTACATACAGCTTTGGCAATAAACGTACAATTAATTATTAATTCTTTCTCAAATTGTTAATTTTGTAAGCAGGATACTGACCTGACAAGTCAATTAATGTCAGTGACAGCATCAGCATAAATTTAGCAACACAGTAGTTAAATTAACCTGAGAGAGAAAAATATTTCATTGTTACTACTTACTAGTGCTAGCTCACTTATAAGAAGTATCATTGACTTGACTATATTACTTTGTCAGGATATCAGTTTCCAAAAACCATAAATGTGCTACAGAAACCCACAAAAACCTATTTTATACTGCCATAACACTGTAGTTCATCCCATCTGTCAATCTACACCTGACAGCATTCACCATTGCGGCTCATTGCTGAATTAGTGAATTTTTTTTTTACCCCACCCCCTTTTAATCAAGAGAATCTGGTACTGTTTTCCTCCAAAAAAAAATAAAAATCTGGTACTGTTATTACAGAAAGAGAGTCAGAGGGAGCTAAACCCTCCTTTTTTTTTATTTTTTTTTATCTCTATTTGCATTCAGTTTTTACATGCATGACAAAACGAAAATGTACTACAAGATATATCAGACATATTGTTCAGATAATTGGACCACATCAAAATGTTTTCAAAGTTCAAATATTCTAAGTCCAATTGGAATCCAACACAGTGCACACATATGAATAGTGCTATCATTCATGGCTATACCACCAGATACAACTACCATAATCAGACAAACTAGTTCTAATGTTAAGAACATGTTTGTACATATATATTGTCATATTTATACTGGTACCAGTTGTCATTCTGACTTTTATGAATATGTGCTATAATTAATTAATGATACATTTCTTCACATTAAAACTTTTAACTTTGTTAATTAGTATAGTATGTTGGAAATTTTGAGACATAAATAGCGAGATTAGAAATAATTCCTAGGGAGTTCAATGCTTATTATGTTTACTTTATTTGGTAGAGTTTGGATAAGCTTGTTTTCTTCTTAGTTCGTTTGATTACATCACAAGTTAAATAACACATCTATTTATAGTACTATTCTTAAAAAAATTCTAGATCTATGAGACATCATATAAAATATATAAATATTTTTACTTTTTATTATTATTATTATTATCTTTTTTTCGTAGATATTTCTCAAAAACGTACACTCTAGACTTAAATTAATATTTACTGACTTTCCAGAATACTATTTATTTTCTATTTTTTATACACATTTATAGGTACATTAAAATATTTTCTTAATTATAGCATTTGGAAACTCTATATGTAACAAAAAAAAAAGTTCATTCATATATATTCAATGTAGTATACTACTCGTAATTTTACTGTGAATCAGGTATAGTTTTGGGGAAGAAGTTAAAACCAAAACAGTTGCATGATTAATTAATTAACGGTGTGTGAATAGTCAATAGTCAATACAGCGGATTCCATGAGAGAAGAAGAAAACATGGAAAAGATGACAAAGAATTAAATGGGATGACAACAAAATAAAAACATACTGAAAAGTATAAATATCATAAGAGAAGACAGATGAAATTATCATGTCCTCCTGGATGTGAAAATAGTACGTACCAATAGGCAATCTAGCTAGCTAAAGTGCTAGCTAGACATACTAGCACTTGTCTGCTTGCTTTTAATTATACATGCTCAGACGTCGCTTAAACCAACCGTTATATAGGTGATTAGACATCTGATATATATATATATATATATATATATATATATATAGAGTAGAGCTACCATACTTTGCAAATTAAAGTGGGAGTTTTAATTTGCGCTCATTTCTCTATTTCCAAAGTTCAAATAGCCGATCCGAACCGTTAGATGTGTTCTCCATATTGAAATGTGCTTGGAGACCAAATTTTACATTTTTTAGAATTTTTTTACTATTTATTAAGCCACTTTGAAAATCGCTGATCCAACGGTTTCATTGTTCATTACGGCACTATATTTTCATTTTAAAAATTCAAACATCCGATCCGAACCGTTGAACATGTTATTCATATTGAAATGTGCTTGGAGACCAAATTTTACATTTTTTTGAATTTTTTTGCTATTTATTAAGCCACTTTGAAAATCGCAGATCCGCTGTGAACAGTACAAAACAGTAAAAATTTCTGGACCATCGGATCTGAGATTTTCAAAGTGGCTTAATAAATAGCAAAAAAATTCAAAAAAATGTAAAATTTGGTCTCCAAACACATTTCAATATGAAGAACATGTTCAACGGTTCGGATCGGGTGTTTGAATTTTTAAAATGGAGATATAGTGCCGTAGAGCACCGAACCATGGTACTCTATAGAGTACCATAGCTCAATTCTATATATATATATATATATATATATATATATATATATATATATATGATATATATATGAGTAGAACTAGGGTGCTTAGGGGTGGCAATAGGCCTAGCCCACGGGTATTTTGTCACGCCTAGGCCTGACCTGTCTGTACAAAATTAATGGCCCGCCTGCCCGGCCCAGTCTGACGGACTTGAAAATCTAGGCTCGGTCTGCCCGTGCCTGCCCGCCATTTTGCCTACAAAAATCAGAAAATTAGAAAACAAAAAAAATCAGAAAATCAGAAAACCAGAAAACCAGAAACCAGAAAATCAGAAACCAGAAAATCAGAAAACCAGAAAACAGAAAATCAGAAATCAGAAAACCAGAAAACCAGAAACCAAAAAACCAGAAACCAGAAAACCAGAAAACCAGAAAACAGAAAATCAGAAATCAGAAAATCAGATAAGCCCAACTGGCTGCCTGTGGGCTTCGACTTAAGCCCAGGTCTGGCCCGGCCCGGCCTTACCTGGCCCATCACATCGCCAGGCTGGGCGGGGATGATCGGGCCGACCGGGCTTTTTTGCCATCCTTGAGGGTGCTCGTAAGTTCACCCAACCTCTTGTGAACTTGACTCTAAAATATATCGAATCGACTTTAAACGATGAATCTAAACCGTTGAAATCCTTCTACCTAATGATTGATGCGTCTAGATGTGAAAATTTTAAAGTTTCGAATTAATTTAATATAGAGTCAAGTGGTCAAAGGAGTCCAAAAAATGAATGCATTAAAATTAATTTATAAACCTTAAACTTTTGACCACTTGACTTTATATTAAATTAATTCGAAACTTTAAAATTTTCACATGTAGACGCATCACTCATTAGGTAGAAGGGTTTCAACGGTTTGGATTCATCGTTTAAAGTCGATTCGATATATTTTAGAGTCAAGTTCACAAGAGGTTGGGTGAACTTACGAGCACCCTAGTTGTACTCTCTCTCTCTCTCTCTCTCTCTCTATATATATAGAGGTTGGCTAAGCTCAAAACGTTTGTTCCTAGCCTCAGAAACAAATGATTCGGTTCTCCGATTTTCAAAGTTCAAACGGTCGATCCAAACCGACATATGTTTAATCTATATTAAAATGTGCTTGCAGATCAAATTTTACATTTTTTGAAATTTTTTTACTATTTATTAAGATGGTTTGAAAATAGTTGTTTTTATTAAAATTATGCACAATTGAAAAACAACGATTTTTAAACCATCTTAATAAATAGTAAAAAAATTCCAAAAATTGTAAAATTTGGTCTCCAAGCACATTTTAATATAGATTAAACATCTGTCGTTTTGGATCGACCGTTTGGACTTTGAAAATCAGAGAACCGAATCGTTTGTTCCTGAGACTAGGAACAAACGTTTTGAGCTTAGCCAACCTCTATATATATATATATATATATATATATATTGCTACTCATGCGCCGGGACACAGGACACCCCTTGTTGAAATCTTTTATCTCCTGCCTCAACTATATATATATATAGTGGGTTACCAGTTATGTCACGACACGACGTTATATCAAATAACTTGGTCATATGACGTGACTCACACATACCGGCCATACTATGTCCGATTGCAAGGCACGTCTCCTTCTGATAAAAAATGACATGCTACAGCTCGTCATGCTAGCTAATTTGGTCACATCACGTGACATGTATGTTTTGTGACCAAATTTGTCAGTATTAATTTTTATTTATAATTTTTCATATTTTTATAATATTCTTTCTGATTTTTTCAATGAGCTAACTTAAAATTCAAACAAAATAATTATACATGACGAGTCAAATTTGATCACACCACGCATGATCATGGCGTGACCACCCGTAATGCAACCATTCATGTGACATGACGGTCCTTCATCTTTTTAATCATGTCACATCATGTCATCTAAAAAAAATTAGTAATACGACGTGACGTGATTATAAATTATTTTTTGTATATTTGTAGGTAAAGACTTAATTATATCATTTTTATAGTAAAATGTAAATAGAAAGTTAAAAAGAAAATTTGAAATTGACAAAGTTATAAGACTGGGAAAGAAAGCCCTGAATTAGAGTCTTGCATAAATTAACAAAAATACCTAGATTAAAATGGATTTTTCAGGGATGAAAGAGAAAGCCCCGGATTATGTTCAATTATTAATGGGTTTGTATAAATTCAGTGGGATTTGGATTTGCCAGGCCTACTGTTTGCTCTTGAATTTGTATGTAGGCTGACATCAAATAAGCTATTCAAATTTTTTTTGCGGGTAGTTGTTTACAAGCAATTTCTCAAAAGTAGATTGGAGGTGTTGTTGGGTTTTATTGAGGATTAATTAAAGCCAGACTGAACAAACAAACCAACCCAGTAAGTTAATAAATGGCCCAAATCCAAATGCGCTTCACGCAGTCACCTAAAAATCTATTTCTCATACTCTTACAAAATCATTGCCAGCCCATAAATGAAATAGGATCTTATTGTTTTCATGGCCTTTCAAGGCGACAGAGAGTGTGTGACTTATGAAGTCAAAGTCAAATTCTGCATATTATAAGAAGTTCAATTTTACCTTTATTTACCTTCAATCGGTACAAAATGTGTACAATATATTAGACCAAGCAAATTGTTGCAATAACATCTGTCTTGATCATTTTCTCATTACATTTAACATGCACCACGCGCTATTGCGGACCGCTATGCTATATGAGTATTTTTAGGTAATTTATATGAGTTTTTGTGTTTCTATTGTTATTTGTGATTCTACATGGCCCGTTATGAAAAGTATGCTAAACCAAACTATGTGTTTCTATTTCTAATTGTGAATTTAGCCTCTCCTCCTATATCGGAAAATATTCAAATATTAATTCTTCATTTTGCTTGCTCTTCGTCTAGTATTCACTTGTAAAATTATTGCCCTTCGTTTCAATTGAAAACTAATGTCGATTATTATAATCTATAAAATGATCAAATATGTACCGACATTGTTTCATTTGTAAAATTAAATGATTTTCAGATATTATAATCTATAATACTAGGAAGTATGAATTATTTAAAAAATCTTACCATGCAGATCTTTTTTTTTCTTCTTATTTGCATAATTGATAAAAAAAAATATAGATATAGATTAGTTGTCATTTAATTGTTATCTCAATTTTCACTATTGATAATGTTGATAATTAGTAGAAATATAGAATATAATTTTTGAAAAAAAAAACGTCATGTAGGATAGCTTTTGATATAGTGTAGCTATAGCTACGCTATTCGTGATAGTTTTTTTTTTTTTTAACTTCTCTTTAATGATGTAATAATCGCTATTTATAACCTTGACTTGCATATTTATATGTTGCTCGGGGACCTTGTTCTATATAATAAAAAGAATTTGGATGTTTCCAGAAGTTGGTCTTAATCCATTTTTATGGCATTTTCTAAATCTCTGGCTTTCTGACAAATCGAACTACGGTAAAGCCTCCCGTCCCCCCTTCTGTTTGTTTAGTGAGAGGATCAAATAATTTTTTAATTGATCGTACTTAACCTAATCATGTTTTTTGTCCATTGTTCTTCTGGCTTATACTGTCATTACCTAATTAATCCATTTGAATTGAATAATATACACTCTCTTTCAAGATAACTGTTAAAAATTGACTTGCAAGCCTAGCTATACGCAGGAAATTGCTTAATTCTCTCCTTCATTATTAAACCAAAGTTGAAGTGACAGTCGGACAGTCCTTATTCAAAGCATCTAATTGCACAATGTGCTAACAAATTAACAATAGGAAAGAAGAAATAATAAATAATTAAAACTAACTTTAGCCCTCTATCTCTCTCTCATAACCAAACAACAGTTGTTTAATTATTGAATTGTTCGATGAAAGCACACTGTTTGGAACTATGGATGCTGTTGTAATTTCTCATGTTGTATATATATATGTGTGTGTATATGTCAAGTAACTTTTTAATACCTACTCAACTTTAGTATGAGAACACTGTATATAGGAAATTTCAAGTTTTCAACGACTCTTGTGATTAAGTCATAGATATGACAACACTCAATCAACGAAAGAAATTAAAGTATATATTTGAATGAAAGATAACCAAACTTGGCAAAAACAAACAGGAAAGGAGCATTTACACTAAGCAACACTATTTTAGCATTTTCTCAACCATGCATGCATGCATTGACGAACATGTCGATCGATCTCAACGGGAATTAACCGAGTAACCTCCTCCATTTCGATATGGCGGCCTTGGTCCCGAATGATCATACGAACCCTCTACGATTTCACTTGCATGAGCCTCTTCCTGAACTTGACCGTATTCTCCCTGTACCGGTACAGCTGCTTCAACTGTCTCAACCGTCTCGCACTCCTTGTGCTTCCTGTATCTTTTCTTGCAACAGAGTAGAGCAGCCACAAGAAAGGCAAGGAAGAATAACCCACCAACCGAACATGCAGTGATAATTATAGTGCGGCGGTGATGGGATGATGACGGGGGCGGTGGGTATGGTGTGTATGGGATTAGTGGGGGCGTGAATGGTGAGTTCGGAGGCGGTGTGATGATCGATGTGTGTGTAGGTGGAGAGAATGCCGGTACTGTAGGTTGAGATGGAGGTGTCACAGGCTGTGGCGGTGGAGTAAATGTTTGAGGCGGTGGTGGTGCAAAAGGCTGAAGTGATGGTGTGATAGGTTGTGGTGGTGGTGGTCAGGGGCGGACCCAAGTGTATCCAAGAGGGGCAGCTACTCCCCCCCCCCCCTCCTGGATTTTGCGTTTTAGTGGAAGTCGGAATGTTTCGATCGACTCTGCCTCTCCCTGGAAATTTTTTTGCCCTTCGCTGGATGTTTAATTTGTAGTCGGGTTAAATTTAGAGTTAAAATTAAAGTAAATTTCTTCAATTATGATTAATAATTAGAATTATATATTGAAATATTAGAAATTACAAGGCAGAGCATTGAAAAGTATAAATTAAATCATTATTTTTTATTAAATACTTAATTAGTTAATTTGAACCTGTTTAGTTATTTAAACCCGATTCGATATTATTTTGCCTCCCCTCCTGACAAAAACCCTGGATCCACCCCTGGTGGTGGTGGTGTATTAGGCTGAGATGGTGGTGTGGCTGGTTGTAGAGGTGGGGGGGACGGTGATTCGGGTGGTGAAAAATAGTGATCGGACGGTGGTGGTGGTGGGGCGTAATTATTATTGTAAGTTGTAAGAACTTACGCATTGTTGAGACTATTAATTGTAAGGATTGTTAAGAACTTGACGTAATTATTATATATATAGAGAGGTTGGTGTGTGTGTGTGTGTGTGTGTGTGTGTGTGTGTGTGTGTGTGTGTGTGTGTGTATAGAGGTTGTTAAGAACTTACGCATTGTTAAGAACTTCTAAAATCGCTGATCCAACGGTGGCTTATGTTTTTACTGGACTATTAGATCAACGATTTTCAAAGTGGCTTAATAAATAGTAAAAAAATTTCAAAAGATGTAAAAATTGGTCTCCAAGTACATTTTAATATAGAAATCACATCTAACGGTTTAGATCGACCGTTTGGACTTTGAAAATTGAAAAACGACTTGGTTGCACGGGAGCTCAGGAACAATCAATTGTATATTAGCCAACCTCTCTCTATATATATAGAGAGAGAGGAGAGTTCCAATGCCTCATCTTCTCATACCTCATGTTATATATCTCTATTTTCAAAGTCCCGTTCAACATGATATTCGTGCTAAAATATGATTAGGCATGAAATTTTATAATTTTTGCAATTTTTTTTACTATTTTGTAAGATAGGTACAAAATTACTATTTTTTGAACGGTTCAGATACAATGATTTTGAAAAAAATAGTTATGTGAATCTAGAAATTGTAAACTTGATATCTGGACCGTTTGGATTGTAATTGTATTTAAATATTTGTTTGTTTTTTGTTTCAGAATGTGGTCGACAAAGCAGGATAGTACAGGGGTGAGTTCACACTGCCTCAGCAGTATGATCGATGCTAACTGGATGTGTGGTGCTGAGAAGTGAGAACTAGTCATAAAAATGGTGCCTGGTACAATTGTAGTCCGGTGGATACCAAGTTGCAAAAGTATACCCTTTTTGGAAACTGTTCAGGAAGGCCGGATGCATGGCTGGGGAATACCTTAATGGTTATTTTGTTGATTCATTTGCGTGCGTGTGTGTGTCAGTTTAATTCAATTAAACGGATAGAATACCATTATCTTTTTAATAAATACATTAATTATAATGAGGAGGGATCAAGTTACACCTTTTTTTTTGACACATTTTGACACCTACCATTTTCAAAGTCCAAATAGTCGATCCAAACCGCTCAACATGATTGATATACTAAAATGTGCTTGGAGATCAAATTTTATATTTTTTTGAATTTTTTTACTATTTATTAAGATGGTTACAAAATCGTTGTTTTCGGACCATTGAAAAACAACGATTTTGTAACCATCTTAATAAATAGTAAAAAAATTCAAAAAAATGTAAAATTTGATCTCCAAGCACATTTTAGTATATCAATCATGTTGAACGGTTTGGATCGACTATTTGGATTTTGAAATTGCAAAATTAACCTATAAAAAAAACGATGTCATGATGTGTCAAAAAAAAGGGTGTAATTGGATCCCTCCTCAATTATAATATCAAGTTTGCAACTTCACTATATTGGAAAATGCTCTTTAGTTAAGAGTTCGCTTTTAAAAAAGAAAAATGCAATTAAGAGGGGACTAAACACTTCAAAAAAAAATTTGGACCTCCCCGGCTTCTAGCATAAAATCTCTCTAAAAACTACTCCGTTTCATGACATTTAAAGAATTTTTAAAGCCTTTAGTTCCAGTTTCACTTTATTTTTCTGGCAATGACATAATTACTATAGTGAGTTTCACTTTATAAATGAAATATTAAACTACTATTAATATCAAGAATGTGGTTATGAAGTGCAAAGCATTGAACATCAGAATATCATCTCATAATTAAGGATATCAAATCTGTAATATTGGTAAAATGAGCTTAAGAATGAATAAAGTAAGGTTTATCGTTGTAACGGTTTAGAACCCATTGTAACGGAATAAATAAATTACTCTACCGATTGGTGACAGTATAATTCGGATTGGACTGGCACGCAACGGTAAGATTTACAGAGACTACAGTGATGGCTACCGTCATAACAGTATGTCTACCGTTGAGATTAACGACACCCAAACCTAGCGTAAGTTGACGGACCGTTGTAACGATAATGGGACCGTTACAATGGTAGAGCCAAATTACTTTCAGATTATCAGCTCTCTATAAATAGAAGCATGGTATAGGTTTAGACTATCACTCTAGCCGTCACAAACTTTAATATTTCGAATTCTCAAATCTAGAAAAAACTGTTATAGCTTGTGCACCTCAACTTCAATATTCTCAATCAATCTCAAGCTTATTCAATCAATACAACCAACTCTTAAAGTGATCATGCGTGATCAACCTTTTCTACTTTCGAGCCTTTGTGCTCACCTTATTTACTTGCAAAGCTGTAGTGCTCGCTGAGCCGATTCCGTGCTCAGAGTTGTGTGATACTCAGAAGGTGTAAGGAGTCACAAGTTCCAATTTCTACTACCTTTCTCATCGGGTTAAGAAAAGTGCGTCATCTCGAAGGTCGTGAGTCTCAGAGACGTAGGCATTAGTGCTGAACTCCGTAAACAACTCTTGTGTCAAGTGTCTCTAAACTTTACTCTTTACTTTATTATTACTTATTGTAGTTTAGGACCAAGTTATTTTAGTTTTCGCCAAGGTTAACTATAAAACACATTAGAGACTTGTAACTTAGCTAAAAAGTTTAAAAAGACCCTGTTCACCTCCTCTAAGTATCTTTGGAACCAACAATTAATTGTAAAATAAAAAGAAACTTTACATCATAAACTTATAAAGAATATAAAAAAATTACATGGCTGAAGAAATTTGCAGTCTCGGTAATAGTATTATACACAAAGCGCATTAAAAAATGCAGCACAATCCATTGACTGAACAGTATGCTCTGGGCATTTCTCAAGTTTAGGAAGTTGTTCCCTCCCGGCTGGATTAGCTGAAATAAAATTTCATATCAAGAGTTAATAAAACTTTCGAGTTATAAATCATGTAAAACAATTGCAAAAATCATGTAAAACTAGTTCAAGAATCTTGTAAAACAATTACAAAAATTATGTGAAACAGTTGTAAGAATCATGTAAAACACATATCATAATTAGCTAGTAACAAGCTTTTAGGTTGTCTACTGAAACTGCAGGGACTATATATATTCCTTGGTTTACATATGGGGTTTTGTAGGCCTCCAGTATAATTAAAAAGGCTATCTCATTGTTTTCAAATCATGGACTATAATTTATGAATTCGGCCCTTTGGTTCTGACCCGCTTCTTTTTTGCATCACTAATAAACTCGCCGAAGCTTTATGGATTGCACATTTGCACTTTCCTATTGCATCATATATAAACTCTGCTTGCTTAGTTTAGTGATGCAGATGGTTATTCATTTCTTTCTGTGTTTTGGGTACATCACAACTATTACTGCCCTACTTGTGGGTCTATGGTATTGTATTTACATTTGAAGGGTACATATATTTCAATCAAAATGTTGATGTCTGATATGTATTATTAATTGTTCCTTTTCTGAATATTCAATTTCATGGTAAAACATCAACTCATCTGAGCTACTTTAGTTTCACTACTGTTCCAATCTAATTTGTGTGCTCATATCAGTACCGGTACCAGTAACACTTGGTTTTTTTTACTGAAAACCATATGATAGTATTCTAATTAGAACAGTACAAAGTACATTTTTCATGAAATTTGATATTTTTTATTCTCTTAGTTTTTTAATTTTTTAATATAGTGATATAACCAACTTCTTAATTGTAGATGATGGGAACTCGGAATCTATTTTGGAGACTGCTCACTTACTCGGTAAGTCATTCTATGTTGTGACAATATATATGTCAACTAACATTGAATTTCCCAGTTTCTTGATGTTATTCTCAAGGTAGATATGTGTTTTTCCTTTCATGAAACCTTTGTAATGATTAGTGCATTGATCTTCGTAATTTTTATCTGTTTTTAAATAAGTGCCTAAACTGGTCCTGGGTTTGAACTTTTCAGAGAAGAAGAATTAGAAAGGAATGTTTCATAGTATGGGATGTTATAATGAATATGACAAGGGTCTCAAGGACAAAATACCAGCACATATCCATTATTTTTTTTCATGAAATTGAAGTTTTGTAGGGATATGTATATAAAAAAAATTGTACTCGTTTATTAATAGTTTTCTTATTCTTTTTCCTTTTACCTGAAACAATATATGAACTTAATGGGATTCTATCAGGAAATAGGGAAAACACACGGAGCCATGAGAAAGATTGGGGAGATGACGATTCTTCTGATATGCTACGTTGGTTGATGCAGTTCCTTTTCGTAGTCACCTGAAATTGGCAATGCTCTTTGATGGTTGTTGCCTTATGCTAAAGACTGTAACTTAGTATAACAGTGATTGTACAACATTCCACATCATGTGCTTATGTTTTAGTATTATCAAGTAGTGTGCATATTCTATATCACAAGTTTGGGTATATTTGCTGAAACCATATTGTATCTCTTCTTATTGCTCCATCCTTAGGCCATGCTAAAGCATCTTCATCGGCTTTCATTTCCGATTTCAAAATTCCCGCTAGCAGCTTTGAAATCTCCGTTGGCAATTTCTTTTTGGCTTTCACCAATGCAACACAATTGCAATTTTTGAAAGATTTCAACAAGATCTTCACTTTCACTCCCCTAAATTCGCTCTCACAAGTGTATTGTCTCTGCAGTCTCTATAGATCGAGCTGAAATTTCTCCGTTCCCATTCCCTCCCACAAAGCCTCTTCTCGATGCAGGTAATTTTTATTTTTTGCTTGTGTTATACTCAGTGACGAGGCTAAGATTTGAGATAGGGGTAGACAAAAATCGAATTCGGATTCAAATAAATTAACGGGTTCGGGTTCGGGTTCGGGTTCAAGACACAATTCAAAAAAATAGCAAGAAATATATCAAAAGTTTATAAGAAATATCCTTTTATATATCAAAAAACAAGAAATATATTAATGCTACAAAATCAAATCCATGGAGGAAGCATTGTTTTACGGTTCTTCATATTTTGAAATTGTTTTACGGTTCTTCTGTTGGGGAGATTTACCGAATAAATCCCCGTTTCGGCCTAAGGTATGGAAAGAACGTTAAAAAAAAATTACTTCTACCCTAAGCCTAGGATCTACTCCTACAATTGAATTCTAAAATATAAATTTATTTAAACATAAATAAATTAAAAGATATTTGTACCTCGTTCCAAATTCGAATTAGAACCGTAGACTGCTTCAGCTGCTTACTCTGCAAGCACCCTGCTTACAAGCACCCAGCTGGTCACCAAGCACTCTGCTCACAAGCGCCCAGCTAGTCACCAAGCACCCTGCTCACAAGCACCCTACTCACAAGCAACCTACACGACAAGCAACCTGCTTATAAAGCACCCGACGTCTGGTGCCTCTGTCAGCCGTCCACCAGGAATCACCAGAGCGCTAGTGTTTCCCTAGCCAGCAGTACTTCACTAGCGGGACAATAAAAACTAATTTTTCCATTGTTCGCAACAATGGCTACAACAGCACGAATATCGGTTCCGATCAGAATCGAATCCAATACGAAAATGGGATGCCTTATGCCTTCACCCTCCACCCCTATTTATAGGGTTTCTAAAACCTCCATAGGGGTGTAAAATGACCATTTTTCCCTTCTAGATATTTTGGTCTCATGTTATAAAAGGGTGAAATTACAATTTTGCCCTTTGCCCTTTTTGGAATTAACTCAATTTGATAATTATTTGGATTCCGAAATTTGGGCTTTCATCTTGGGCTTCTAAATTTAATATTGGGCTCAAAAATTAAATTTAGATTTGGGCTTAATTTGAATTTAAATTTGGGCTCAAAATTAATTTCAAAATTAATTTCAAAATTAAATTCTAATTTAATTTTGGGCTCAAATTTAAATTAACTTTTAGATCCAAAATATTAATTCTAAATTAACATTTTGATCTTATGTATATGTATATAATTATCCCGAATAATTATATATCTTGCTGTTGTAATAATAAATTTATACGACGTGTCATACACGTTATAAATTTATTTTTAGTTTTTATTTGTTTGCTATGACATTTATAATTAATTATAACTCTTTATAATCAATTATAAAATTCTCTGGTTGACTTCCTATTGGTGTGACACGACAGGATCCGTGTTATGTTGGCAATAGAATTAAAACTCTTTTCAATTCTATAAATCATAAGCGGCACCTGGCAGAATGCATTATGACTACCCAATTAACATAGATAATTTTGTACAATGCAAATATCACGATCCTAGTAAACAATTTACTCGTGTTAATTCTTTTGTCTCATGGCATCAGATTAGTTTCAAGGTAGGTTTTATGTCATCCTTGCAAACCTAATCTTTTCTTGATTCTGAAGCAAACTATCAAATATGATTAACTCTTTAATCATACTGCGCGCTGATAATCCTACTTCATCAAGGGGCCCAGTGACACCATTACTCGCACTAAATACGAGGGACAATAGTAGTCTTGATAAACATCTCCCCTCCGCACAAGTTATGCATACTGAAATGTCATCTGTATAGCTACTTTTTATGGATAGCGTTGGACAACACTTAGGAATATACACTTCTCATGTAGGGAAGACGAGCATCTCATACTTTAGAACTTAACACTGTATGAAACATTAATGACACAACCACAAAACCATATAATGTTTCATTTATGGGTCAGTCTAATACCATGTTCTCCAACATGTATCTGTGTGATTAAATTAACAACTCTTTGTCTATGGTTTGTAGAACTTAACCATCATTTAATCCACACACTAACCTTTCAATGGTTAATTAGTATCCCTTTCTAATTACCAAGTTAGAGACATATTAAGAATATTATCATCTATATTATGGAGTCCTACAATTTTCAATTCCGAATGCCGAAAATGATCCATAAATTCAATAATACTCAAGGAATAAAATGATATCATTCAATTCATGAACAAAACATATAGAATATATTTATCCTATGATTGACTTCTAGATTACTACCCTAGCATCTTCATGTTTTACGGTTGCTGCTCTGAATTAAACACTTTCGAGTTATGAGCTGCATATAAAAGCCCGGTACAAAAAAAAAAAAAAATCCAGGGGTAGGCAGGTGCCTACCCCTGGTATACACTGGCTTCACCTATGGTTATACTTTATGCCTCTAATGTAGAAGGGTTGTTTAGTAATTAGCTTTACTTATGTGTAATAGTTAGATATCATTGATCCCTTCATCTATGTGACGAAAGCATCACCTACTGAAGAGGCTGTGCTAGCCAATGCAAGTAAGTCGTATGTTGGCATGGAGTTTAGTATGTCTAAGGAGGCAAATACTTTCTACAATGATTATGCATGTCGTGTCGGATTTAGTATCCGCAAAGCAACTCATGGAAAGAATAGGCATGTCATGTCATCAATCAGATTCATATATTCTAAAAAAGGATTATCGAGGTGGCATAAAAAAAAGCAACACCTATCAGAAGCCCAACCAATCTAGCTACACATGAGAGAAAGAGCATGGGGGTGAAAAGGATTGGTTGTAAGGCTCCGTGTAGGATCAACCTTGTAAAATCTGGGATTTGGAAAGTTAGTGGTTTTGAGAAGGATCAAAATCATAATCATAATCTGATCCCAAGCCCTTCTAATTAATGGACACAAAAGAGTGGGTGTTCATACTATTTTGATGTATTTTTATTAGTAGGAGGACCCCGAATTGTTTTAATTTACAGAGGCAGGTGAGAAATATGACATAAGGTTGCACTTAATTTAATTTTGGGCTCCCCATCATCCAACGTTAGAATTAGGCCTGTATATCGGTTCTTAATTTTTTTTTTTTAATTTTGGGCTGCTTCAAAAAGGCACCCTATTGCATTATTAATTACTTTCTTAATGCGACTTGTGATAAGTGGACGTGCGTGGAAGTATGATCTCTCCATGCATCTTGCCATTTTTCTCCAAATCATCGACATATCTGACAGTCCAAATAGAAGCTTTTTGGGATAACAGCAAACTATAGGAAAATTTTCAGTGCTCTGATTATTTCACCGTGCAATTGATGCTGCACGAAATTCTCCATAGAAACCGAAAACAAATTAACCATCGATTGGCCAAGAGATTCTGACGACACGACAGCCGTTTCCTACAACCCAACATTTATATATCTATATACAGAGGCATAAATATAAATCGATCATAGCGTCATGCACCTAGCTACCTAGAACTGAACCAAGATACTAAAGATCATAATTTATCTTCCACTGAATTGCTCTCTCTTTCCACAATAATTAATTAAGAAAATGTCAAAGAGCATGATGATCACGCTCAAGAGTAGCGATGGAGTGGTGTTCATGGTGCCGGACACTGTGGCGAAGCAATCTAAAGCAATCTGCCACGTAATAGAAGACATCAGCACCATCACCTTCATCCCTCTCCCGAATATCTGTGCAGTGACCCTTGCAATGGTGATTGATTATTGCAAGAAGCACGTCGACGTTTCTGAGACGACTGAGGATAATGGTAGCAGCCCCATGCCGGTGCCAGCGGCTTCCTCAAGAATTTCTGATGATGAGCTTAGGAACTGGGACAAGCAATTTATAGATGATGTTGATCAGGAGACGCTCTTCAAACTTATAATGGCAGCTGACTATCTACATATCCAGGGGTTGCTAGATGTGGCAAGGCAAAAGGTGGCCGACATCATAAAGGGGAAGAATCCAGAGGTCATTCGCCATATCTTCAACATCAAAAATGATTTCACGTCCGAGCAGGAGGAAGAAGAGGAGATTCGCTGTGAAATTGTTAACTCTACTGCGCTTTGATTTGGTTCAATCAAGATTGTGTCTTTTAGTTGCCAAGAACATTTTTTTACTAGGTTTTTTTAACTCTGTTTTCAAGATTGTGTCTTTCAGTTGATGTCATAGCTATAGCCTGATAAAATGGTACAAGGAATTTATGTCGGACAGGAGTGGTTTATGACTTGTCAAGTTATCTTAATTTCTTTGTTAGTTCTTTTCTTGTTTGTCTAATTTCTTTGTGAACTGTATCTCTTCCTTTCACTTTGGATATGTGTTTGTGTGAAAAAGTTTCTGAATGTTATGTTATTGATCTTGGGACTTGTTGGTTTTGACTCTGAATCTTGAGGAAAGTAATGCCTCTGTGCAACTTATGTTTTGTCATGTTTTTCTTAGCAAGAACATGTTTTTAAGAAGTAATTAGGATGCTAAAACAGGATGTGTGGTACGGAGAACTAGTCATAAAAATGGCGACTGGTACAATGGTACTCCAGGGGATACCGAGTTCAAAAGTGTACCCTTTTTGGAAACTGTCCAGGAAGATAGGATGCATCACGGGGAAATTAATCAATACCTTATTGGTTATTTTGTTGGTGCATTTCATTTGCGTCTATATATATATCAGTTTAATTCAATTAAACGGTTAGCATATCAGTACCTTTTTAATAATTACATTAATTATAATATCAAGTTTGCAACTTCACTATATTGGAAAATGCTCTTTAGTTAACAGTTCGCTTTAAACAAAAATTGCAATTTAACAGGGAATAAACACTTAAACAGTTAAATGAGATTTGGACCTGCCCAGCTGCTAGCATAAAATTTCTCTAATAAAAACTACTCCATTTATTGACGACAAAGATTTTTAAAAGCTTTTAGTTCACTCTGTTCCAATTTCACTTTACTTTTATCTGGCAATGACATAATTAGTACAGTGAGTTTATTAATTATAATCAAGAAGTTTAAGCATCATTACTTAATTAGCATAAATTTTTAGCAAATTTTTAAATTTTATTGATTTCAATTTCGTTTGGAAGATTAGAAAACAGGCAAAAATGATGATGGATTTAAACTGAGTTTTAATAAATAAAGACATTAATGGGTGATTCATAAATTTTAAATTTAAATTGAGTTTAAATAAATAAAGACATTAAAATGGATAAAATTGTGAACTTTTGAAGTTTAGAAGGATAAATATGAAATTATGAATATTACAAAGAAAAAATACGTAAGTTCTAATTTTTTGAGGGGAATACACGAAATTCCACTTTTTTATATCTGTAATATCTTCCGAGAATATAATTGGGAATCAGTCGTGATTTACACATTTTGGCACCTCATCGAATAAATGATGAATTAAAATTTATATAGATTGGTAACAATTGTGAATCCTTGGAAAAAGAGGTTAGCGATGAGAGGAGCGAACCCAACACCCAACTCTGGCGAATAGCGCCTGGTTCAACACCGGCGATGCTACCCCGACAATTGGAAGCAGTCCTTCACCAATGCTCCCACCAAAGCAACGCCCTTCACCCCATACCCCATGACCTACGCCCAGGCTGTTTCTTCCCGGCCAAACCCCCAGGTCACCTCCGTCTGGCCTCCACACCTTGGAGTAACAATACCTACCCCAGCCGTCTCCCCACCACCAACTGCCACCCCTAACCTAACCCAGACCAAGGTATACATCTCGCCCCATAGCCCCACCAACTAAGATTTCCTCCATCCTCGTCCTTCCAAGAATTGAGAAACCGGTGCTTCCGATGTTGCAAAACTGGGCACACGGCGACGGCGTGCAGAAACCCAATGAAGTGCGGACGATGCTGGAAGGAAGGCCACCCGGGGACTCGTTGTCTGAAGAGAGGAGAGGTGCCCGGGGAGGTCCGACTGCCTCCAAAAAAGGCACCAAAAGAGCAGGGTTTCGAACCTTTATTTGATGACCTACTCACAGGAAGCCGCCCCTATGGATGGCCAGACATGCCCTCAGACAGGCCCCGCTTCTCCACATGCTTTCTAGAAAGAGATGAAGCATACATGGAGGAACTATCCAGCCTCACCCAGGCTGTGGTGGTACTCGCCGTGGAGTGGGAAGGTGACCTACTGGCGGACATGGTCGCCGATTTTGCGGAGGCCACAGAACTAGTTACCACCAAAGACATAAGGGTAGCCGCGCTATCGTCTTCCTCATGCCTGATCTACCTACCTGTCGGTCTAGCACCGGACACGTTAATCAGGGCGATACCTGTCCGTATATGGGATCTGGATCTAGACTTTCAGCCATGGAATCCATTTCTAGACTCGATCAAATGTGTGCCGGAGTATAAGCTTCTGATTGAACTCAGGGATGTGCCAGTTAGACTATGGAGAGAACCCTACATCATTAAGATGGTCAACTCTTTTGGTCTATACCTAGGAACTGTCTCTCCCTCTAAGCCAAGCGACTACTCCACCTGGACGGTGGCCATGGCCACGGATACACTGGACCGGATACCCCATGAGATAGAAGTGGTGATTGGCGGTCTTAAATCAATCATACGAGTTTTGCCGATCAAATGGAAGCAAGAACCCATCTACAATGATGCAGACCTACCCCATAAACCCCAGAAATTTCACCGGCCGACTTCGCAGCCACCATCCCCAGACCTAGCACAGGAAGAAGAGGAGATGGTGCGCCTCCCAAAAAAAACAGTCCTTGACATGTGTAAAGAAAGGGACCCGAAATCCCTACCTGAAGACCGACAATTAGTCCTAGCCACTTGGCCACCAGAGTCGGTGCCGGAGTACACGCAGGTGGAAGTCTTAGGGAGCCCAGACTATCAGCCTCACGGCACTAGAGGTAGTGGTATCAGACCACTACCCACTGATGCTTCACTGCAAGCAGAGGACTCTCACAAAGGCGGATCCTAAATGGGAAAACTTCTGGTTTTCATATCCGGAGGTCACTAGTATGGTTGAACAGACCTGGCAACATGGTGAATTAAGCAACCAGACAGGACTGGAAGGCTTCTATGAAAAGACAAGGGCTCTGCATCAGGATCTATTAGTCTAGCACAGGAGAAAATTCAGGCGAATAGCAAATATGATTTCACTCAGCAGACAGGCTGTTCTGCTGTATGACAAGATTGAGGAGAGCAGACCCTTACAGGCCCAGGAGTTCGCTAGGCGTCAGCAGCTACGGGCGTCAATTTTGGAACTGACCAATGTGGAGGAAAAAATGTGGCAACAATGCTCCCGCTGTCGTTGGCTCCGAGAGGGCGATGCCAACACAAAATACTTCCACACTTTGGCCTCCGCCTGTGCAAGAAAGAATGCGATCCACTCCATCTCTCAAGCAGGCACACTCATTACGGACCCAAAGCAGGTGCTGCGAACCTTTCACCTCCACCTCCATGATCTTCTGGGCAACTCGGCACCAACTGAACCATTCAATCCAGGTATCCTATATCCAACGGGTCCTGATCTATCCACTTTTGACAATCAGTTTTCAGAGGAGGAGGTCCTGCTCGCGATCAAGGGCTTGGCCTCAAACCGGGCATCTGGACCAGATGGGTTAAGTAATGAGTTTATACAGAAATACTGGACTATTGCGAAAATAGACATTATGAAAGTCATGACCGAATTCTTTGAAGGATCCCTACAGCTATTAGAACACAACATGGCCAATGTAATCATGATTGCGAAGAAGGAGGAACCCAAGTGTGTTACTGATTTCAGACCCATAAGTGTTATCAACCTCATACCGAAGATCATCTCAAAGGTTCTAGCAAACATACTAGGTGTGCACCTGCCCTATCTCATTGCCTTAGAGCAAACATCATTTATTAGAGGAAGGTTCATATCCGAAAATTTCATCTCCACGAGGGAAATCCTCCATCATGTGGTGCGCACGAAAAGCCCGACAATCTTTACAAAAATTAATTTCAGCAAGGCCTTCGACTCTCTTGAATGGGGATTCCTACTAGAAATTATAAGAGCAAGAGCCTTTCCGCCAAGATGGATAAATTGGATATCAATTATCCTACAGCCAGCCTCAACCAAGGTGATTATAAATGGAGAAAAATAAGAATATTTCAAGCACAAACACGGACTACGCCAAGGCGATCCGATTTCTCCAATGTTGTTCATTCTAGCGGTGGACGTTTTGCAGTAAATGGTTCGTACTTTAAACGGACTGTTACCCAAACCCATCTCTCGAAAATTAGGAGAATCAGTCCCGGCATTGCAGTACGCCGATGATTCTGTCTTCATCTCTAATGCGGACCCGGAAACTCTAATCTCATTCAAATTAATGCTGCGGACTTTCACCATCATCTCTGGATTGAAGATCAACTACTCCAAAAGCTCACTAACCCCTTTCAACTTGCATGAAGATCAAATCTCACAGGCAGTGGCAATTCTAGGCTGCCAAAGAGAGTCCCTACCAATCCAGTACCTGGGCATGCCCCTAACCATATGCGCCCCTAAAAGAAAAGACTATCTGTCATTGATAGAGGGAATGGAACATAGGCTGCAGGGATGGAAATCCAAACTACTCTCCAGAGGTGGCCGAATACAACTGGCGAGATCTGTCCTATCGGCCTTGCCTATCTACTTCATGACCTGCTTTAAATTGCCGAGATGGGTCATTACGATGATAGACAAAATCAGGAGATCATTCATCTGGGGCAAGAATCAGCACTCAGCAAGGGGTCTATCTCTCATAAACTGGCCTATAGTGTGCACTCCAAAGGATTGGGGTGGATTGGGGCTTATAAACATTGAAATTCAAAATAACAGCTTACTGTTGAGATGGATATGGAGACTGAATTTTGACTCAGGATCACTCTGGCCATCTATAGCTCTCCGCATTAGAGTCTCCACAAACCAGGGGGCTAATCGGTTAAATAAGGGTGGCTCGTTTTTCTGGAAATCTCTGATCAAGTTGCTACCAGTTTTTGTGTGGTCCTGTGAATGGATAAATGGATCCATTTGTTGGAAATGGGAGAATAGTGGTCAGTATTCCTCTAAATCCTTCTATAGGGTCGTGATCTCTGGAGGCAAGATGCGATGGCCTTTTCCGGAAGTATGGACAATGAGGGTGCCACCGACTGTCAAGTCCTTTTCATACCTGTTGCTGCAAAACAGAATACTGACAAGGGAGGTCCTCCTTCGAAGAAACATCATGTGTCAATCAGAATGTGTGTTGTGTCAATCGGGCACCATCGAAACCTCTATGCACCTGTTCTTTCATTGTGACTATGCGGTCAACACCTGGAACGAGGTGTTACGATCAATCGGAGCCCCTCCTCTCTATGTCGGGCAAGATATTAAAACCACCTAGGCAGGTAATCGGAAAAGGATAATTCTAGCTAGAAATGCTAACTCAGAGAGAAATTTTGTGTTGTTCGTAAGTACCTGTTGGCACATCTGGCTCCAACGCAACAGTCTCATATTCAGGGGCACCCTGCAGCCACCTCAGTTTACCACAGCAAGAGCCGTTGAAGTGTTATCAATGTAGGCGATTAACTGTGGGTCTATGTCTAAGGGGAGGGAAAGGATGCTCTAATGTATATACTGTAGGCAGGTGGGGAGGGAGGTAGAGACCTTTGTAAATGTAACTAAAGATACCCCCTCTGTGACATTTTGATTGATGTAATTACTTTCTATTATCAATAAAAATTAGATTGGCAGCCTCTGCCAATTCTTCAAAAAAAAATTATATAGATTTGATTCATAACTAAAAATTTAATTAGTGTATTATTCATGAATTTTACAAATATATAATAAGTGATTATTACAATTTAATCATACAATTCACAACTAGTTTGATTGCTTTATAAAAATGAATATAGATTTATTTCCCCAGTCTATTTCTCTCATTTATCTCTCAATCATTAACTATCTGGGGGACCACAACTTCAACACAAAAAATAAAAGAAAACGCGTATCAATCATTAATTACGTGAGAATCGCTAATTAACTGGAGGGCTGCTTATATTTGAAAAAAATTACAACTGACGCGTGCAAATATGTATACTTATACACACAAGTATTAACATCTAATATATAAAATATTCATATCTAAGATATCCAGTATTTCTTTAAAAAAAAATAGACATCAACTTTATTTTCTCTCTCTAATCACACACTCATTTTTTACACATTTTTAAATATGGGTTTTTTTTTCTTCATTTAATGTCGCCCATATTTCTGACGATCTGTGAAGAATTTTGTGAATCTACAATCACAATCATTTTCTAAGCAATTTTATATTTCAAATGAGATCCATGATGTACTTTTGAGTTGTCCGTCGCGCAAGTATACATAACTCATAGTGCAAGTATTCATACCTTGTTATCCATGATGAAATATTTCCACGACGATGTATGAATGCTTGCTTGACGAGGTATGAATACTTATACAACGAGGTATAAATACTTGCTTGACGTGGTATGAATACTTGCGTGACGGACAACCCGAAAGTATGTCACCATGGATCTCATTTGAAAGAGAAAATTGCGTAGAAGACGTATGTGACTTTAGATTCGCAAATTTCATCACAGGTCATGAGAAATATTGATGAGATTGAATTAACAAAGAGAAAAAAACCCCACATCTAAAACGTGTAAAAGATGGGTGTATTATGTGTGTAGTTTTTTTTCTTTTCAAAATACTTGATATCTTAGGTATGAATACTTGATAAGTAGAACTAGGGTGCTCCTAGAAGTACCAAGTCTCTTTGTACTCTTAGCTCTAAAACCTATCGGATTAATTTTGAATGTCAAATCCAAACTGTTGAAATCCTTCTACCTTACAAGTGATGTGTCAACATGGAAAAATTTTAAAGTTTCAAATTAATTTAGTATAAAGTCAAGTGGTCAAAAGGCTTCCAAAAAATAAATACATTAAAATTAATTTAGAAACTTTCTAATTTTGACCACTTGACTTATATAGTAAATTAATTCGAAACTTTAAAATTTTCACATGTAGACGCATCACTTGTAAGGTAGGAGGATTTTAACGGTTTGGATTCGTCGTTCGAAGTTAATTTGATAGATTTTAGAATTAAGAGTACAAAATGACTTGGTGCTCCTAGGAGTACCCTAGTTCTACTCATACAAGGGATGGCAATGGGCCGAGCCCACGGGTATTTTACTAAGCCTGTGCCTGGCCCGCTTGTTAAAAATTGACGGCCTACCTGCCCGGCCCAAACTGATGGGCTTGAAAATTTATGCCCGGCCCGTCCATGGGCCTTTCTCCTAAGCCCATGTCTGCTCGGCCTTGCCTATCTTTGCCAGTGGGCCTTCCTGGCCCGCCCATACCCGGTGGCCCATTCATACTAATCCCATCAAATTAAACAGCACATCAAACATAATTACACGGTGCACATCAAACAACAAATAATTAACATATCGCATAGTTTCACAATCACATAATTTATAGTTTAACAAACTATAAATATATAGCATAGTTTATAGTTTAACAAACTAATTAACAACAAATAATAAGCCCAATGGGCTACCTGTGGGCTTCGGTTTAAGCCCAGACCTGGCCCGACCCGGCCTTACCTGCCCCATCACAGCACCGGGCCGACTGGGTAAGGGCGGGCCAGGTGGGTTTGACCGAGCCTCCGGGCCCAATGGACTTTTTTGCCATCCCTACTCATACTTGATATATTATATATCAATACTTGCGTGCATATGTATACATATTTGCAAATGTCAGTTATAGAATCTATCAAATATTAGGCGGTTCCCCAAGTAGGTAGTGGTCCCCCCCAATTAATGAGTTGCCCGTCCCCCCCCCCCCCCCACCACTTAATAACCGATAATGACACATTTTGTTCTGTCTTTTAGCACTAGAAGTCGTGGTCCCCTCTTAATTAGCAATTAACAAAGACAATTATTGACCGGAGATGAATGGAGAAAATAAATTGGAAGATAGTTAGTCGGTCCTTATAAAAATATCAGCATTTTAATGTTTTATTTGTATTATAATAAAAACTTCTATATTAATTTCGTATTATCAATTTTTAAACATTACAAATTTAAATTTTATTACAACAGTCATATAAACTCCTCTAGATTTTAAAAATTAATTTACTAGCTCGGATTTCTCAAGTCAGAAACACAAAATAGTTTGTATCCGGTTTTTAAGAACCAAAATTAGTTAGTCCCACATAGCTAGGTAGCAAAAGATTCAAAGTAAAAACAACAGTCTTATAAGTAGGCGGTGGGGTCAGTTGTAAATTCATGATCCTTGAGGCTGTAAACTCTATATGTTGAGTGATAAAAATCTCGCTTGTTCTTTCATCTTCTAGTTAGTGATAACTTGATACTTGGTAGGTGCTTCTATAGGCTACGCAGTGCCTTATTATTATGGTTAGTATCTTGGTAATATTATGTGCTAGTTAAATGTATGATCTGAACGGGATGGGTCGATCCAATTGTTCTTGTGCATTATGCAATGGGAGAAGAACCTATAGATATTATGTGCTTGTATATGCTATATTTGTTCTTACTTCCTAATGTTATTATGGTTAGTATCTTGGTAATATTTATGTGCTAGTTAGAATGTATGATCTGACCGAGATGGGTCGATCCAATTGTTCTGTTGCATTATACAATTGGAGAGGAACCTATATTGATATTATGTGCTTGTATATGCTATCTTTGTGCCTAATGTTATTATGGTTGGTATCTCGGTAATATTTATGTGCTAGTTAGAATGTATGATCAGACCGAGATGGGTCGATCCTATTAATTGGTCTGTTGCATTATACAATTAGAGAGGAATTAACCTACTAATATTATATATTTGCTTGTATATGCTATCTTATTGCCTGATGCTATTATATATATATATATGGTCAGTATCTTGGTAATTAATATTAGAATGTACGATCTGACCGAAATGGGTCGGTTCAATTGTTGTGGTGCATTGTATATACCAATTGAAGAGGAAGAGGAAGAGGAAAAGGAACCTAGCCACTAATTTATTTGACGCTCTTTTCTTTATCCCCATTTTTCTTTAGCAAATCAAATCTTTGCTTGGGAATTTAGGAATGTCAGAGAATTTAGTACGGATCTCGCATGTGCTAGCTCTCTTAACGCCCCATGTTCATTAACATTAACAAACCAACTTTGCTTGAGAACCAGGGGAGCATCTGCTCTCTTGATTTCTCTTAATTTGGAGGAAACGCAACAATAAGTTGTTGTAACATTGATATTTTAACCACAAGAAAAAGAGAAATATTACTATCCTTTCTGTTATGGTACCTAAATTGCAAATTAATTATCATTTAATTTTAACGAATCACAATACTCTGTTTCAAGCGCTTCAAGTCATCGAGTTATAGGACTAATATTGAATAGAATTCTTTCTTATTTCAAATTTTCTAATAGGACATCTATGAAAAACATATATATTAGCTCGGTTGAAACATATTCATGCAACCCACGTTCCGGATTGTGTTATACAATTCATATTTTCTTTTTTGGTCATATATATGCCCTTGCAATACATATATATTACGAACTGCACTATATATTAATTACCTATATTATACTTGTGTTGTGTGACCTTGCTGTTCGAGCGAGCACTGTTACTTAATATTTGTTCGATTAAACATACAGTGAACATCAGTGCAGATGTTAAAATTAGTACAAGTATGGTCGCTCACTTTTTAGTTAATGCCCAGAATTAATGAGCACCGACGACCATGTATACTCACTACACACTACTCACTCGTCAGTCCTTGGCAAAAACACCAACTGGATCCTCTATGGCAATAGTTTTGCATGCCAACATGCAAATGGCAAATGGAGAGAAAGATGCCACAAAAGAAACAGAGCCAAATGCCACAAAAGAACCAGACAGTAACTGTAACTTTAATTTCCATTGACCTTTATATTTATATTTACACTACACTCCATCTGCACGTATTTAAGTCCTGGCCCGTGGCCCCCAATAAAATCCATCAATTTATTTCTGTTTCTCCCAAAAATCAATCATTCATGCGCTTCCTAGCAAGTGAGATGAAAATGAAATCAACCATGGTGATGGTGGTTTCAACCTTCTCTCTTCTACTAGTACTAGTCACATTAATCCCACAATTGCTAGCAATGAAGCTAGATTTGGATCCTCCTCCTCCATGTGTACAGTTGCCGGAGTATATGGTTGAGTCGTGTGCGGCAGCGGAGGTGGTGTATGAAGCCTTTGTTGCATGTTATGAGTTCTTAAATCATGTTGAGTTGAGATGCACCAGCGAGTATCAGAGTATGGTTAGTGATATGCCAGTATTTAGTGCATAACTTAAATTAATTAATGTATGTCTTTATCTAACAGACAGTACTAGCTGGGATATTTCATATTTTTGGTATAGCATTATTTGAGATATGACGCTGAGGATTTTCATTTAGAATTTTCTTACAAAATGCTTTTACAAGTGTGTGTAGGTGTACGTTCTGATCAGTTTTCATGGCGGTCTTGTCATTATTAATTGCTTTATTGCTTCTTCTTCTTTTTTATTTTTGGCATAAGATTTACAAGGAAATTAGGAAAGGCAAGTTCTTGGCTTTAGCTAGAGAGCCTAGAGGTGTTCTTAGGTTTTGCATTGGCATTGGCCCCCAATGTACTAGGAGAAAATTTGTGTAAGAATTTGGAGTAATTATTTTTTCTGGAGAAATGAAAAGATCCATATAAAGTTTTCTGAACGGAACGACCCCATTCACCATTGTCTGCCTCTTTTTGCAATTTTATAAACTATATATGCCTCTTATCTAAATACAGATTATGTCTTTTTTATGTGAGAGATTACATATTTATATTTCGGTTGGAAGATTTTTTGTAAATATTTAAAATTAAAAATCTTCACTCTATCTATATCTAAATTAACAGTAACAATAACAGTAATAAATATAGTAGTTGTTGAGTGCATAGCTTGTAATAAATGTTTTCTTGAAATTATAAGTTGAGATTAAACTAACCAACACACTTTCTAATTTCTTTTAATATTTATATTAAAGAGAATTTTTTTCATTGTATAGATTTCGAATCTTTGATCTCCTGTATGAGTCTTTGTCACTAAAAAGAGATTATTTGATTGTCCATGTTAAATTTTACTATCCAATTTAAACAGTTCTTATTAGATCCTTGTTTGTGTCGAGAAAGCACACCTATAGCCTATAGGTATAGGGGAACCGACTCTGGTCTTTTTCCAAAGGAGGACTCTTTTTTTTCTTTAGATTCTTGTTTGTGTACGATGGATTTTGAACGATCGATCCAGATGGATTTAATTGAAGCTCCGTTTTGAGATTCGTGACAAGTTAGAAGAAATAATCAGGACCATTCATTTGTAATTTGCTGGAGTAAGGTAGCTGGGGCTGGGGTTACAGTAAAATATCTTTCGAAAAATATCTACCGAAAGGTAATTAAATTAAATTCCCAACGCAACACAGTTGTCAACATGTGGGACCTGCAAAATATCTTTAGAAAAGAAGCATTGGCAAAATGTTATAATATCACTTTTTATCTTAATCCATTTGTAATATATGCTACTATTTAAGTGTCACTAATTAATATACGTGTTTCTGTTTGAGATAAAAGATCAAGTTCGAACCTCTTAATTTTTAATATTTACAAAAAAAAAGTTCCTCGGTCAGATTCCAAGCATGCAATTTTTTACATGACAAAGTATTGTCAATTTTTTACATGACAAAGTATTGTCGTTTTTTTTTTATTAAAACATGGTTTGGGGCCCGGAGCAGAGTGGATAATTTCAATTTGTAATGAGTATTTTAACTGTACATAATAATAAAAATAATAATAATAAAGATTATCGTTTGTATCAATGCACACTACCCGTGGATCGTGGTCAAGTGGTCAACCATGGTAAAGAGAATTAAATTTTGTATGTAAATATATAACTAATGAAGTAAATTAATTTGAACGAAATTAGTGTTATATAACCAAGACTTTTTTTAAAATATTGATCTGGCCTAAATACAAACATAATGTTTCTTCGTGTCTAAGAAACTAAAACATGGCTTCGGGCCTGGAGCATAGTGGATAATTTCAATTTGTAATGAGTATTTTAATTGTACATAATAATAAAGATTATCGTTTGTATCAATGCACAGTTAGTTGCACACTACCCGTGGATCGTGGTCAACCATGGTAAAGAGAATTAAATACGAAACACAGTTTTCAACATACGGACACGGTACGGGACCTGCAAAATATATTTTCGGAAAGAAATATTAGCAAAACATAATTACATCAGATTTAGCTTAATCCCTTTGTAATATGTCTATCACTAATATAAAATTTTATATTTTTTTGAATTTTTTTACTATTTTTTAAGATCGATACAAAATCACTTCAGAATCTCCTTAAAACAATGATTTTGTATCTATTTTAAAAAATATATAAAAAATATAAAATTTGGTCTTCAGACATATTTTATTATGAATATCATATTGAGCGATTTGGATCGACTATTCGGATTTTGAAAATGAAGATAAAGGAGATAGAAAATTAGAGTAAATAGGAGCATAGAAATTTGAGTGCATTTGAACTCTCCTCAATAAAAATAACTATATAATAAAAATATAAATGGAAATATTGTATTAATCACCACAATAGTTATTACTTTAATTTAAATAATTATTATTTTATTGATATCAAGTATTTTAGAAAGAAAATATGATTTGTCACAACTATTTTCATGATACAACCGAACACTCAGGGCATGTTCGGCGGGCTATTGGGAATGAGCATGGGCACAGGAATTGAACTAAAAATTACTGTTCGCGTGGGAACAGTAGAGCGGCGGAACAGGATCTCATTGAACGCATTCCCATAATCATTCCCGTATGTACTTATGAGTATGAGTTCTCATAAATAAAAAATTTGGTTCCCGAACCCGTCAAATCTCATCCCGCACAATTTCGTAACAAACGAACACACACTTATTAGTGTGGACATTAATCCCTTGCTCATCTTTGGGTTTTATGCTTGGCCTGTAGGTGCTAATAAGTAAATAGACAACTCTTCGATCGCCTTGTTATTTGGTCAAAATCCTTATATACGCCTTTTGTACAAAATAATTAGATTCGATGGAGAAAACACAACACCACCGTGGTCCACCACTACAAATTAATAATAGTACGACTGAAGTGAAGACTGAACACGAAAGGCATAAAGATAACCTAAGGCCTTGTGTGCAATACAAATAGTTACACCATGTCATCAAGATCTGTCCTGTGGTGCCCACTCCTCTATTTTGACGTGCATGGGTCCCTTGAGCAGGAAGCTAAGTATAAAATGGTAACAGGTGTTATACGATTCATCACACGATGAACATCATTAGCTTCGTAATTTTCTCTATCTAGGATTGTTTCTTTCTAAAATGATATAATGCACAAGGACAAGTGAAATTCTAATAATAATGGGAAACAAATTCGCATTTCGACACTTAAATTGACGCCGTTGGATCAGAAAACACAATCACAATATTTCCCTCCCTTTTAGGAAGAATTCATATCACCTAAGGTAACTCGAACAATGAAAATACTTACTCACTATCTATTAATCTGAACACGAGCACAAAAAACTATGCAAGACTTGCTATCTATCAATCTAAGCACGACGATCCGAAGACTAATCTTTTTGTAATCAGAGCACAGTTCTATTTTTCTTTTCTTTTTTTGAGAAAAAAAATGTGTCGAGCCCATATTTGATTTTATTGATCACAATTCTATTTTTTTGTTTTAAATAAATAGGTAGATTTAAAATTTTAGAGGGTGATTAAAGACGATTACAATAATTTTGAGTAATTTTAAAAAAATCATTAGAATAAAAAAGTGAATATAGGAATTAAAATAGTTGGACTCCTTCTAAATACGGTTTTTTAAATTAAATCGAATTAATAGTAGATATTAAAGTCGGTGACATCAAAAGAAAATTAAAAAATAAATAAAAAAACTCATTGTGGTATATGAAATTTGTGGACGTCAGCTTCCGTGAATGCTTACCTAATTAATTATGAGCACTTGTAGACTTGTAGTTGTAGACAAAATAAAGTCCAACAAATCCATTATCCATATTCCATAGCGCGAATTTGAAACAGCGCGCTAATCCCGCACATCGTGACACGTAATAACTATTCAAGTCAACGTCCGCCAACTCCATCTTTAAATTAATAATCCGGAAGCACAGCCAGCCACAGTAATAATAAATAAATATTCATACTCCATACTCCATACTCCATACTCCATACTCCATGGTCCTTACCAGAAATTAAATTCCAATCTCCACTTCCACAGACCACAGTACTAAAAAAACATGTTCATAGCTCATAGGTTTGGTACTTAATTTGGTGACGTCGCATTATAATTATTATTTTTATTTCTACTCCGTCTCCGTGCAAGGCCTACTTTATTTATTTAAGATGTGAAGTCTCATCTCATCACATCACTCATGTTGCAAAAACTGGAGGGATATAAATGTCATTTGCTTTTTTCTCCCGGTCGCCCACAAACGGAGGAAGAGGGTATAAATGGAATTGTAAGTAGAGTTCTAAATTCGTGCTGGCACGCCACGGCACAATTATTATTTTATTATTTTTACCGTACCGTGTTGTAGAGAAGAAAATACGTGACACGCCGTGACGTGACGTGACAAACACGCCGTGATTTGGTCACGTGACGTGACGTGACGTGATCAATTTTTTTTTTCACGTGACGTGACCAAAATGGTGACGGATGATCACGTCACGCGTAGTCACGCCGTGACCATACGTGACGTGATCACACGTGACGTGACGTGTCGTGACGTAAATTAGTCATGTCATTTTTTTTTATATTTTAACTTAAATTGTTAAAAATTTATAAAAAAAGTTATAAAAAATTCTAAAATAAGTAAATAATGTTGTAAAGATTATCATTTTTAGGAAATGTTGCATCTGATATTACTTTAAAAATTCAAATTACAAACATTCATTAGACTAAACTAAAGAAAATAAAAATCAGTACTACATGAGTACCAATATCACTGAACTTACACTAAAATAAAAATCTGAATACTCTATATATATAAAAAAAGTTAGATACTCTATGTTTCATACCGTGACGTGCCTGGTTCACGTGACGTGACGTGACGTATATTTTCACTAGAATGTAGTCACGTCACGCGAATGATCACGTCACGCGTCACGCGAGTCACGTCACGTAATCGACACACGTGACGTGACGTGACGTTAACGTGACGTGACGTTCCGTGACGTGACTAGTCACGCCGTGACAAATTTCCATCTCTGGCGTGTTGTATCAAAAATTGGAAGAAGTCGACACGGCACGGTTAAGGCACGGCACGTTTAGGCACACCGTGTCTAAACGTGCCGTGTCTAATCACGACGTGCCCGTTCGTGCCATGTTGCTTTGGCACGGCGTGCCTTATTCGTGTTGATCGTGCCGAAAATTAAAAAAATCCAAAAAATAAGAAAAAAATTCTAAAAATTCTAAAAAAAAAAAACGAAAAAAAGGAGGAAAATTAAATAAAATCATAAAAATAGAAAGGTATAGCCGTATGTATAGGAGAAAATTCTTAAAAGGAAAAAAAGTTTAAAAAAGTATATTTGTTTTTTAAAATTTGTAAAGTTTAAAATAGAATTAATAAATGCAAAAGAAAGAAAAATAAAGTTACAATCTTCCTTTATTTCGGACTTAGAACCGGCTATGTGAAATAACATATGCGGAGTTCTAACTTTTTTTTTTTTTAGTATAGTTTAAGAAAATTAAATTCAAATATTAAAATTGAAGTGAAAATTATATCTTAATCCTTAAAAGTTGTTTTGTTGATTGTATACTACGTATCCGTATTCTTCAAAGTTGTACATGTACGGATTGGAAGCACACGGATCTTGTACCTCCTCGACTTGGATTTTTGATTTGCGAATTTTGAAAAAAATAAAACCTGCATAGAAATATAGAATGAAGTTAATTAATTATTTTGGGTATAACAAATTTCGAAAATATTTAAATATTAAAAACAAAAAAAAGATAATTATTAGAGACTTAGAAAAAACTAAAAAAGATAATTATTATTAAAAGCAGAAAAACCGAAAAAAAAAACAAAATTTTTTTTCCTATGTTTATTTCCGAGTATTCTTAAAAAACCGAAAAAAAATAAATTAAAAAAAAACATAAATATTCTTCCTCTGTACATTTAGGTATGACAAAATCACAGAAAAAAATTAGATATTTTTTCGGATATTCTACTATTTTTTAAGTATTTTTCTTAAAAGTAAAAGAATTTTAAAAATTTGTACCTCTAACAAAAGATCACCAAATTAGAAAATTAAAAGTTCAGGACGAGAGATTGAGAGCTCAATATTAGCAGAATATAAGTAAGAGTGAGAGTAAGAGAGTAGATTTGGATGAAATGAGTTTGATGAATTATGGTTGTATATATAGTTGAATTTTAGCATGAATTTGAAATTTGACATTTTAGCATAAACTGCTGCCGCTGCTCTTTATGTGGGCCCCACGGTCCACGGACCCCCACAGCCCACAGGCCAAGCCCCCGGACCTCCACTGACACAAAACATTGACTCTGCCTTTAATTTGAAAATTACTGCCGCCCGTTAAATTAAAAAAAATTGAACTTTCGTGTCTGTCGTGTCTAGTCGTGCCTAGTCGTTCCTAGCGTGCCTAGCCGTGTCGTCGTGTCGTGCCTAAATGTGTCGTGTCTAATCGTGTTCCCGTGTCGTCCCGTGCCGTGCCTCTTCTCGTAAACGTGTCGTGCTGTGCCTACAGTAGGAAACCCAAGCACAACACGCTTAAGGCACGGCACGTGAACAGTACCGTGCCGTGTCCTTATTGTGCCGTGTTTGACCACGGTGGCATGGTTTTGAGAACTCTAATTGTAAGAATTATTTGAATAATCTTACAATTACCTAAAACCAAGGGATATAAATGTCATTAGTAGCTATCAAACAATTCTTACAATTCCATTTTTTATCCTCTTGGAATACTTTTACTTTTAGGTACGATTGAATCATCTATTGTTATTTGTTAACCAATTAATATATCTAATCACGTAACTTATTGATAACTTCTAAAAAAATATAATTTTAATTAAGATTTTTTTTTCAAAAATCTTACATGCAACACTTTCTTTTTAAAATAAAATAAAATAATCTATAATAGATAACAATATAATACGTTACTTGATATTTTTTGCAATATAATACAGTTTAATATGTAACTCTTGCTGAGAAAATATAATATTTAAAACTTAAATAATTTACTCTTCAGATAAATATAATTTGTAACTAAAGTAAAAAATATATATATATATTCCAAAGAAAATTCATTTCAGCTGGCAGCTGCGTGGTTTACGGATACACGGAGAAGTAGAGAACCGAGCCTAGGGATGAACCTCACCCCACCAACCCAGCAGACCGAACCTGGTCCTTTGTCCAGTGGGCCAGAGCAACACTGAATTAGCATTTTCTGAGATATCTCAAACTTTAAGTGTTTCTTTTGGAAATTTTTAACCGTTCAAATGCGTTATACACAAATCTCAAGTAACAAAAAATACTGGCCCCCGTGCTATCCCCAAATAGACACCGTACACGTCGGTCACGCAAAAGTTGAGATATCTCAGAGGATACGCATTCAGCAAGACTTTCTTGACGAAATGTGTGGGTTTTTTCTGAAGTAACTCAAATTTTAAGTTTACATCTAGATTGTCTGATCAAAATATGGGTCAATCCGGTCCGAGGTGGAATGCACAGTAACTTTAATAATCGTGTTAAAACAGATCGGACGATCTGAATCTAAACTCAAAATACAAATTACTTTTGGCGATATGAAATCGTTATTAAATTCCCTATTTGCCCATGTCTCTATCTCTGGAATTTTACTCCGACTCCACTCATTCTAATTCTAAATTTCTAATCAACGAAACAGTTACCTGTTCAAGCTTTTGCCAGAAATTTCTACTTCAAATTCGATCAGTCAAAATATAAAACGAAAAAAAATAAAATAAGAGATAAACTAGAGCGAGAGAGAGATTCTTGCTCAATGGTTCGCATAATTGCCAAATGGCTGATCTTAATTAGGTAAACTTTCTCTTTTTGTTTTTGTTCTCTTTATATTATCTGTTCCCTTTGACAACAAGAAACCCTAGGTTCTTTTTAATTAGGGTTTTTTCAAATTTTTTGTTTTGTTTACAGATTGGAAGTCTAGGTCGACTTCTCAATTAGCTCCCTCCCTTTGAGAAATTGGGGCGTTTTGGTACCTCCCACTGAAGCTTTGCTTGATAGATGTTTATGTTAAAAAGCTGTATTTGAAATTCCAGCTCAATTGGAGTAGTTGAAACGCAACCACGTTTTATTTTGTTTGTACTTTCAGAGACTGAAGCATAAGCTAAAAATTGGGAAAGCAACCAGTGTCAAACCTCAGAAACACGCGCATCTGTTCTTCCCCTGCCTAGTAAATTTCTTGATGATTTGATTCCTTTCTATTGCTTTTTGGTTCTACAAAGCCACATATCTTTTTTACTACATTGGTAGAGGATGAGCTGATATCTGATAAAATTTGCGTTGTAGAGAAGTTTTGATTTTGGGGTATCGTGTAATTTTTTTACTCTATGCAGTTACATAAGAAGCCCATGGAAAATCTTAAAAAAAAAGTACCCAAATCTGCCATTTGATTTGAAAAGGGGAAAAGTTCATTCACTATTTCTTTGTTTTAGTTACTTAAATAATCTTTATGTTTGTTTTTAGCTGTTAAATTTTCAAACTGGTTGGTTTTTTACATTCTTATACTTTTCAGGTTTGTTAAGGTTTATCCAATTTGATTTGGAACTGAAAGTCAACCATTTTCTTGTTCACAAGTTTAGAAAAGTATCAGTGCCAGAATACTGATACTTCTGTATCCTCACCTCCACTTTCACGTTTTATGGCAATAATACTGCCCATTGACCAAGAAATCTGAAGTCCAACTCAAACCCAAACCCTGGACCAGATCCAAAATTGAACCTGTGCCCAAACTGACCGCTACTCTTTTACTAATGGAACCCGCAATTTCAAATCGTACTACCACAATCCATGAGCACATAATTGACATATCAACAGATCACAATGGTGCCTCCTCTTCAAATTCAAACTCTCACAGCAATAACAACCGTGAAGAACAAGAAGAACACTCTGATGGGGACAGGGAACGGGGCCCACCTTCCTCATCCTCCTCTTCCTCATCAGATAACCCCGTCTCCAATTTGCGAAACACAACCCTTTTAAGAACAGGGGAGGGCCTTCAAAGGAGGCACCGCTCCCCCTTGAATTCTGGCCTCTGGATTTCAGTCGAGTTGGTGGTAAATTTGTGCCAGATTGTGGCAGCAATAGTGGTGTTGTCTCTGTCAAAGCACGAGCACCCTCATGCCCCACTATTCGAATGGGTCAGTGGGTACACAGCAGGGTGTGTCGCAACCTTACCGCATTTGTATTGGAGATATGTGCATAGAAACCGTCACGGGTCTGAGCAGGAGCGGAGGCCTACTGTGCGTCTCAACTCCAGTAATAGTAACAATCAGACAGAGACAAATTCTTACACTGTGGTTTCTACAACCAATAGCAGGTTGGGAGGTGCTTGGAGAAACAATGTTATAACCAGAAATCCTAGGTAAGAACAGTATTTAAGAAAACAGGCTTTCTTTTTGAAATTTTATAAATAATACTTTTTTTGTCTTATTCAAGTAAAACACAATTCCTTTTTTTCAATAAAATGGATGTTAACTTAATTAAAAAGGCCAAGTTGCCCCCAACATTGTCATTAGTATACAAGAAAATTTACTGGTAACCCAGTTTGTGCAAACTTAAACCTAATTTTTAAATCACCATTTTCGATTTAATTTGGCTTCTTGTAACAAAGCCTGTAATAGCATGGCAGAATTGTCAGCTTTTCATGTGATTTGCACATTTCACTAGCATTGGTCAATTGTTTCTGTTATAATACTCAATATCAATCAAGTTGGTGTTAGTTGTATATTGTAATATAACAACCTGCTCAAAAGAATTCGAAAATGCTACCTTAATTGTTAATCCAGTCACACCAGGTGTACTGGGTGTAAAAGAGTTTAAGAGGTTGTTAGACCAAACAAACATGTCCTATAGAAGAAGTTTATACTACATACAATTGAGAAATAGTCTGAATTTGTAAATGTTCTGAAACATTGGATGATCACAATTTTATTGCAATTTGTTCTAAAACTCATAAATTGCAATAAAAAATGGCAGGATTCATGCATTAGTAGATCATTTCAAGATGGCACTTGATTGCTTCTTTGCCGTCTGGTTTGTGGTTGGTAATGTGTGGATTTTCGGTGGTCGCTCGTCCTTTTCTGATGCACCCAACTTATACAGGTAAAGAATTACTGTTACCTTCTTAGCTATCATCCATGTTAACATTGTATCATGAAATTACCGTTGGTAATAATTTGATTTATAGCTATGTTGGCACGATAGTGAGATTGTCAAGTTTTGCATGCTTTTTTTAACTGGCTAATTGCTATATAAGCGGTCCTTTCATCTTTCTTTCTTTATTTTAGGTTATGTATAGCCTTTCTTACCTTTAGTTGCATCGGGTATGCAATGCCATTCATCCTATGTGCAATGATATGCTGTTGTCTACCATGCATAATATCTCTGATGGGATTCAGAGAGGATCTCAATCACATCAGAGGCGCCAATCAAGAGTCAATCAATGCCTTGCCAATATATAAATTCAGAGTAAAGAGGATAAATACCAACAGCAATAGGGAAAATAGTGAGATTCCTTTAGACAGCCAAGGTGCTGATGGTGGTGGTATAATTGGTTCTGGTACTGACAAGGAGCGCATGATCTCTGCTGAAGATGCGGTGAGTGCTTTTTTTCTTTTCTGATTGGTGTTGAAGGTAATTTCATTTTCATATATACCCATGCAAGTTAGGAATCTATACATGTCCCCCATGCAAAACACAGAAATGTTGAGGAAGCATCTTTTTTTCTCATTTTCTGTAAAAAAGAGAGGAAAAGAGGGGTTTGTTTGGGTACTTTTAAAAGGGAATAGGTGCAAGTCCAAATTGGGTGTATGCCATATGCATGATGTCTTCTGGGGTCTCTCTAATGCAAGGACAATCTTAAAAAGTGGTGAAAGTGTTGCTCCAACCTTCTAATTATTCTCCTTTTTAAAGAGGACAAGGTATTGCCAACTTGTTTGTACCGTATACTTGATATATTCTTGGGTCAATATTATGAGAACACTTGTGATATATTCTTGGGTCAATATTATGAGAACACTCTTGTACTTTTTTTTTGCTATTTGTCAAGCTAAAAGTGTTTCACATTGGCCATTATCTTGTCAACTTCAACTCATTTTCTTCACTGTCACCCTTTTGTTTTTAATTTGCGTGCTCAATTTTTTTTTTTTGTTCAGGTTTGTTGCATTTGCTTAGCAAAATATGTCGATAATGATGAACTGCGCGAGCTTGCATGCACTCATTTTTTTCACAAGGAGTGTGTAGACAAATGGCTCAAAATAAATGCACTTTGCCCCCTTTGCAAGGCCGAGGTGCCTATCTCCTCTGCTGGACCTTTGGGCCTTAATTTTGGCCGACGCCATATTGACCGACGAGTCAGCAATGACATGGAGTCTCAATCTTAGGTGCAACGAAAAGTTATCTTTTTGTTGCTCTTGTAAATAGTTTTTAAGTTAGAGAATACGTAATACACTGCTACCCCTTTTTTTAATGAGTTTCCTCAGATGCAGTGGCCTCTTTATATATTGTGTATTGTATGTATTGATCTACATGTGGTTGTGCCAGGTAGTAATTTCTTGTGTTGTTTTAAGAAAACTGAAACTGCTGATGCTGATGCTCTTGGGGTGTTTAACATTCAGAATTCCAACGGGAATAAGCAAATTCAAAAGCAAGTTAATCAAGCATTATTTAATCCTTTTTTTAGCTATATGGTCTGTTTGCGTGAGCTAATCTAAATATGGGAATTGGGATCATCGGACCAATTTCAGATGGCTGGTTAAAGGTGTTTGATTGGTATCAAAATTTGTGAGGATCAAGTGCACGTGAAGCGTGATGTGAATCGAACGGTTCTGGCCGGGCATCGGAGATCCAGATGGCTGGTTAAAGCTGTTTGATTTGTATTAAGATTTGTGAGAATCAAGTGCACATGAAGCTTGATGTGAATCAAACGATGAAGGCCAGGCATCGGAGCAAATTTGATCCAGATGGTTAAAGCTGTTGGATTTGTATCAAGATTTGTGAGGATCAACTTTACATGAAGCTTGATGTGAATGAAACAATTCTGGCCGGGCATTGGAGCGAATTTGATCTAATGGGACCGTTGTAGATTGAAAGCTTTGAAATCCCATCTTGTCTTGGGAGTATAAACTCTCCTCTCTCAAGGCAGGAAGCCAGGAAAAGCTAATCTATCTGAAATGCTTGGCGCCTGAGAAAACCTTTATCAGCTAGATAAGAGATAAGTTATTACATTCATTTAATGAACTTTGAAAAAAGTGCAACATTACCGAGTTAAAGTCTCCCTCAGTTCAATAAGAACCCCGTCCTGCTTGTTTACACAAATACACATAACAGAAAGGAAACCAACTGCATATATATATATCAAAATCTAAACAATAGAAGCAAAGACCCTATTTTTATTTGTATCACTTCTAAACATGTTCCTTTCCTCAAAATTAATTGTACTTGCAACTGTACTCATAGTATCTAGATATGTAGCCAACGTAGAATCAGCAAGTGATCAAGATCAGGACGAGAAGGATTGTGCCGACCAGATGCAGCAGATGGCATCATGCATACCATATGTGAGCGGCACTGCGCACAAACCATCGCCCCAATGCTGTGCCAATGCAGAGACAGTGCGTTCGACCAAACCAAAGTGTCTCTGCTTGCTCATAAAGGAGAGTGCCGATCCGTCGCTCGGGCTCCCCATCAATACCACATTGGCATTACATATGCCGGCAGCATGCAATAGTGATGCCAATGTCTCCAACTGCCCCAGTATGTTGCTCATTTCAAATTTTTTTTTTTTGGGTCTCTTTTTGAGATTTACTTCTTGTAATTTTTGTAGCAAAATCATAAATTAATTAGACATGCTGTTGTGCTAACTGTTCTTCATTGCTTCCATAGGCAATAATTGGCATGTGATGCTTTCTTTAAATTCTATTGAAGTCTTTAACTATTTCACTGAAATTTAGATTGAACGTATAATTGTTCCAGATTTTCCATGAAAAAAGTTGATCACAATAGCATGCTATTCAGATATTGCAAAGACCTTAGAATCTGCACTAAAAATATAAGTCATCTGATATGAATCTGGACCACTAAACTAATCATAAAATTTAGCCAAAAGTCTACACTAATCGTAAAATTTTAAAAAATTGGGTGGACTAGCTAGATTTCCCTCTGAATATTTTCTATTACATCTTGAATGCATCTGAATATTTTCTATTACATCTTGAATGCATGAAAGGTATTCTCAACCTGCCTCCGAATTCACCCGAAGCTAAGATTTTTGATGACGCGAGCGGAGGAAATGCATCAGCAAATTCTTCGACTTCTCGTCCAACCGGTCAAGCCTCATTGGATTCAACACCAAAGGCCCCTTCAACCAATGGTTGCATGAAATTTGATGGCATCTCAAGAGTCGGGTTTTTCAGCTTCATGGTCATCTACTTGATGCTCCTTGTGTGAAAGAATTTGGCATTCCATCCTTTGTGCTAGTATGATACAAGTTACAACCAAGAGTAAATAAAATAATATATGGGGAATGCTTGGCCTAGGGAAAAGTGGTGCCTTGCTAGAAAATGTTCAAAGCCCTGTTGTGTTGATTCTCAGTTACAATAAGGCATCTTTTTATGAATCTCTTCCCTTGTACAGTTGTACATGATAATCGATTATTTGTGCACTAAAAAGTAAGAAGAAGGAATTACGGTGAATTCAATTGTGGATTAAAAGGAGACCTAAACAGCCAATTATCACAAACACAAAAGAAACACTAAAGCTAGTGTAGTAACACAAACTATCGAATTATTTATGCAAGAGATGAATGGGCTTTAGGCATATTCGCAATTGTCAATTAGGCCCAAATTTGTGCCAATGGCATCAAAACTTCATACTCAATACATTGGAAATATGGCCCACTGGGAAATTTATTCCATATGGTGTTCAAAGAGAGCTCATCTTTTTAGCAATTCATACGCTTTTGCAATTGGTAAACATACCCGTAGGGGAGGGGCCATTACAAAAAAAAGCTTCTAATAAATAAAGTGTAAACAATATATATATACTAGAATTATGCCGATAACGGAAACCAGTGATGCAGAATAACAAGAAATAAAAAGCCTAACATGAACTGATCAGTTATAAATTCAGAACTTACTAATTCTACTGTGAAATCAATTAATTTTTATGTTTTATTTTGTGAAAATATTATACATTTCTATACATCTTTGGTAATTTTCTACGCTATTTCGAACACCTCTTTTGTGCATCTTTTCATGAGAATATATGCTGTTGGAAACTCAACAAAACGATGTAGAGGAAGAGGAAGAGGAAGAGGAACCCACACCCACAAGGCCGTGCCCAGCAAGACAACCGTATTATGTTTCCGGTACAAACTCGTTGCTCGGTAATATGAAATATCGGGTGAGATTTCTTCCAACGGTATAGAAATGAATGATCTGATGGGATCAGATATCAATTAGAATTCAAACGATACAATGCACATTCAAATCCAATACATAATAAAATATATATCATCAGGATGTAAGAAGTAATGGGAATATATGCAACTAAATGTTCCATTAATAAATATATATTCCATTTCTGAAGTGGGTTGGTTGGTTCACTTTGATGATGCTTTATAATTTTTGACTGGATTTGCTTAGGATTATCCAAATTACCAATGAATTTCATCATAAAGCAATTAATGTCATTAATTATATATGTTATAGAATTAATGATTTTAAGTTGTAAACCAGCAATATTATATTTCCTTGTGATGAAACTCCCTGAATGATTTATTTGAAGTTGTCAATATCTTTTCTGTAAGGTAGTAATTAATTAATGCATGGATATGCACGGACCGCTAGTTTAATTTATAGAGATTTTATATGTTCCTTTTGATCAAACATGGACAGCTAGTTTATAAATTGGTTATGGTCATGTCAGAAAAATAGTTATTTTTAATGAAGAAACAAACAGATAGGAAGGGAGGCAAGAGAAAAACATGGGGACACTATGAGTCTATGACTATATCAATATCAATAGTAAGAATTTGACGAGAGATGAAACAACATGTAAAGTAGTATAATTAAAACTGATATCTCAACAGGTCAATAATTTAGGCAGAGGTGGAGGATGGAGGGGATCCGTTACATCCGTATCCTCTTTATTACTATTACTATTACTACATAGGATCTATGCGCATCACTTTTTCGGTTTGAGACATAGGGGCAGTATTATTGGGCTTTGAGAATCGTGCCAAGTTAAATGAATGGTTCAGATTCAATAATTGTAAAAGATTCGTTGTGCAGTAAAGAGAGAGGATGTGAATTCGAGGTGGAGGTGGAGGTGGAATTCGCATCATCTGAGATATCTCAAAGTTTGCGTGACTTTTTGGAATATCTCAATCGTTCAAATACGTTCTGCACGAATCTCAAGGCTCAAATAATACTGGCCCCCTACATTCCCCCGAATAGGCACCGGACACGTCGGTCACGCAAAAATTGAGATATCTCAGAGGATACGCACCCGTGGAGGTGGAGGTGTCCGGGTAGATTTATTCGTGCAATAAATAAAAGATAAAATAAATACGAGTAACAAGTAATAAGTAACAAGTAGACAAGACAAGAGAGTAGGGTGTCTCTATCTCTGTCCGGACACGTGCACTTGTCGAGCTGTTTGCTGTTGATTAATAGCATCCAAACTCAAATTAATAAATCACTTATTATTGTTACATTGTATTGTGCCATTAATCAGATGCATATATAGTCTACACTCTACACTCCAGAGTCCAGACTCTAGACTCTAGATAAGGGTCCATTCCATTTCCATTGTACAAACAAAGAAAAAATGAATGAGAAAACGACTCTAAATTATATTGTTGCTCTTGCCTTTTTCTTGTTCTTGTTCTTGTTCTTGTTCTTGAGCATATATATATATATATATATATATATGCATATGAATGAGAAAAAGACAGACACAATAACCTGGGGTCGGATTGTTTGCTTTCAATTTAAGAGAAATTATGTCGGATTCATTTCTCGTTATATCAATTTTAATTGCTCATAAAATTATATATTTTAATTGTGTTAACTTTTACTTAGATTCATAACACTCATTTTTCAAATATATATTTATTTAGCAACCATATAATCGGTTTAGGTTAGGATTTAAATTTTAATCTTGATTTGAAGTAGCAATACAGTATCAACATATTGAATTGTTGCAATTAATCTTATAAACTTTATCTTAAATTTAATTTTTACACTTAATTTCTGTTTCGAGTAGTGATCAATTAATTGAACTAAATTGAATTGTTACACGTACACCTATAATCGTTTTTTTTTTATAGTTAGTGGTTAAAATTATCACTAACAAATATATTGATAAAAAAAAGTTACAAAATCCTAATATCACCTCACATAACATAAAAATAAATATTTACATTCATACTCAATTTTCAAAAAAATTCAATCTCGCTTCACGACCGGATTCGCTTCTTCGATCACCGTCGTGCTCTGACAACTATCGGATCTAGTCACCGTCGCCCTCCAATCGAGATGAAAATTCTACACTCTGAGCTTCGACATTACCGCATTCTAGGTTGCAATCGACTTCGCTCGGCACTAATTACTTTGAATTCCTAACAGCTTACTCGTGAACAATCTCCAATCTGAATTGATTAATTCACGACAGTCTATAACCCACTAGTCATATCAGTAAAGTATTTTACCTATGATAAAATTTCTGACTAGGTCACAAGTTAAGATTTTTTTTAATTTTAATAATGATTTCGAGTAGTAATAATAGAGAGCTACTACTAGTTTATATATTCGGTAGAGCTGGTAGATTACATTTTGGAATATATAAACTAACCATTAACCAACCTCCCTCGGAGGCCCTGAGGCCCTGACCCCCTGTGGCCCTGTGTTTATTTTGTAGAATTAGTGAGACATTACAGCTCATCATGCCTAAACTATGTTCTTTCGTGCTCCCTTATTATTTGTATCCCAAGCGGACAAATTTCAGTTTGGATTTTGGAATCATATCTCTCGATTACATCACCAAATATATTCTATTTTATTACAATGCAAATGCAAACATGACTTAATTAGTAGGTCCTATTCATAAATTAATAACTAATTGTTACAAATATTTTATAGATTATAATATTTTGAACCATCATTAATACTTGATTAATGAAATTATAATATGAATTAAGTTTTATTGAAATGCATCAAAATATGGGTTTGAAATATATGTTTTCTCTATGATCTGATGTGATCAAATAAGACCTATCTGATTAGGTGCGAATGAATGGGTACTGATACGTGCTATCTGGAGTGGATAGCATGTATGCTGTAAGTTGACTGACTGAACTGAATCTCCCCCTATCTCGGTCGATAGGTCGAGATGGCTATGAAGGTAATGCCTCTCCTTATCTCGGTCGATAAGTCGAGAAGGTGAAGGGCTGGCTTACTGCGGGATGCAAACCAACTCGATGTAAAATCGGGATGAGGATGTGAGATATTATACTCTTCTCTATCGATATCTCTCTTAGTGTATGCTAGGTTGATAGAAAAATTCGATCCATTTCTCAGGAAATTTGAGGCATTTTATACCCAGATCTCTAACCGTTCCCGTTTGGTTTAATCATAGGACGTGGGAACAGTTATGAAATCGTGGGCATGGTTATGGTGGTCATGCAACGGTTATCCTATGCATGTCGGTGTGCCGTTATGCCGAACTCCATTATGGACTTTGGCCTGTGTTTTGTTGAGCTTTTCTTTCTTATTTTGGGCTGGCTTGCCAAGTGCAAGGTCCGCGTTCCAGATATCTTTTAAGCCCAAATGTAATTTAGGGTCTGTGAAACATGGTCCTATCAGGTACAAACGAACTGGTGCAATTGAGCATATGTGTTTGGTTATAAATACATATGCAGCAATTCAATATATGGTTAATATTCATTTTATTCAAAATTACAAAGAAAGAAAAATATAGACAGAAAAATATAAGAACGATATTTTCAGTTTTATTGGATTAGATCGAAAAACCGATATGTCTGAAACCGAGAGAGAAAAGTAGAAATACAAGAGGGGACTGTGAGTTGAAGCTAGCACTCTGACTTGCAGTTGTTTATCAATTTGTTCGTGTGGATACCAATAGAGACGCAGCTACGGTTGTTGTTGTGTGGATCCAATACAAGGTGTATGAAGTGAAAAATATTACTGCTAGAGATTGAAGTTTTTGCTGCGCGTCTAGTAATAAACTATATTTATTTTAAAATTAATTTTATATATGAATTATAATTTTCAAACAATAAACAAATCATGAATTGAATTAAATTGTTGCATGTAACCTACCGAAATCCCAACACTAATTAGTTGTTTGGATTTTCTTTAACGATTGCGCCTTTATTTTGTCTAATAGTTATCTGTTGTTTCTTGCTTGTGAGAATAAGAAATCTACTGTCAGACTTATTAGATAATTGCTTCATAAAACATACAAAGGAATCGTGACAAGTAACAAGTTATGGACGTGCACCTAAAACTTTTTCTTTTTTTGAAAATTGTATCTAGTCTAGTAAGTATTATAATAAAAAATAGCAATGATAATAATTTCTACCTATCAGCATTTTCTTATTTCCTAAAATCTGTAAATTCTTAAAAGAAAAATTATATATGTTTTTTCTTTTTAAATAAGAAAAAAAAAACGAGTTATGGCAAATATAACTTATTTGCCAAATTTTTTTGTATACAGATTTTGTCTTGTAAATAATTCAAGGTTTGTGAGTAATTTTTATCCCTCAAATTTTGCAAATTATGGAATAAAAAGATTTGTACATTTGTAGTTTGCACAATAGAGAACAAATATTTTGTTCTTTTGCTTTCATATCGGAGATGTTGTTTAAAATGTTTAAACATATATGTTATAGACTCAAATTAAGATAATTTAATTAGTTAAAAATACCTATTCAATAACTTTTGTGAAAAATATTAGTTCATGATTGTACTTCTTAAATTAAGGTGTTTCATAAAACGGGTATGATTTTCGACTTAAATTTATTCTTACAAAATTAATAATATGTATTACCGTCTCAATTATAAAAAAAAAATATAATCATTCTGAAATTCGAATTAGCTTCGTTCGAATGGAAATAAATCTGTTGTGATTCCAATAGAATAGTAGGATGCTGTTATTTCCGATCTCAACCATTCAAAGTTTTCCATGCACGAAACTGAATGAAGAATTTTTTTAATACACAAATCTCAAAGAAATTGAATGATTGGGATGAAAAATAAGAGGACCCTGTTATTCAGTTATTCTATTAGAATCACAGCAGATTTATTTCCCATTCGAATTCCCTTGTTTTGGTGGTATTAAACAACCTAAATGGATGGATCCGAAAAGAGACTCGCAAGTCGCAACTAAACCCAGAACCGTATTGATCTGGTGCAAACTGAAGCCGAAGTAGCCTCCGCCCTCGAACACGTATCCTCTGCATTAACTTAGAAGGGAATTTTTTGAGTTAATTCATCTACACCGTGTGATTTTAAATAGAGTCAATATGACCGTCTGATTTTAACACGAGATATTTTAATATTAGTATGGATCTTATCTACACGGATTTTAAAATATATTGGATGATCCAGATAGAATAACTGAAAATATTCCCTTTCCTTTTGAGTTAATGCAGAGGATACGAATTGTCCGGCCTCCGGCCTCCGGCCTCCGCCGCCGCCGCCGCCTTTGGGAGTCGAAATTGATTGCTCTTAATCGTTGCAACTACCTAGACGTGGTCCCCGTGAACCCGTAAACATACGGGTGGGTTGGGGGAAGCTGATACCACATCTAGAGAGGAACCACATTCTCTCGAATCCGCATCCTCTGAGATATCTCAAACTTTGCGTGACTTTTTGGAATATCTCAATCGTTCAGATACGTTCTACACGAATCTCAAAGCAAAAATAATACGGCCCCCTACGTTCCTCTGTATAGGCAGCGGACACGTCGGTCACGCAACAATTGACATATCTCAGAGGATACGCACTCCATTCTCTCTCGGAAGTCAAGTCGGCATAATAAGCATCAAACGTGATAGGGATTGGGATTGGGATTGGGATTAGGGTCATAGGGTGGATGTGTTCCTTTGTATCATTAAATTCGCTCTCTTCGTCTTCGTCTTCGTCTTCGTCTTCGTCTTCGTTGAAATTGAACTGATTGACATTTTTGAGGCGGCAATTATACCAACCTTTTACGGTCCAGTAAAGAGCCACATATTTAGATGTAGAAAAATAGATACAGACGATATTGTTTGTTACAGCGGAACATCCGAGTAAAATTAAAGATAAGAGCGCCGCGTGTCGTGCCGGAGAATGTGAGGGATTAGTGGGCCCATCCGGGGCCCGGCCGCATGCTTCTCACTTTCTCAGTCTCAGTATTTGTGAAATTGTAGGCTTGGGCCCAAACTTTGACTGGATGGTTGGTCTAAGTAGTGGAATTACCAAAGAGCCCTCCGTGCGGTGGCTCATGCCTCATGGTTCATGGTTTCTCTTCTCTTCTACACCCAATAAATCCTGAATTAGTTACTTGAAGTTGAACTAAATTTTTCCGATTTTTTTTTTTTTATTGAAAGCCCGTAGGCATAAATCATAATATGCTACAGGGACGGAAGCACGGCCTACTGTAATATAAAAACCGCTCTAAATCTACAACAAAAAGAAGAAGACATTTTCTTAGCATCTAAGTCTGTGCTGATTTAGTATTTAGAGAACTGAGTATTGAAACAGCAGGTTTTAAAATTTCATAAGGTGTTAGTATTTATAAATTTATTTTTTAAATTCAATATTAATTTTTGTAAATCTTAATTTTATAGACTCGTACACGATCTGTTTAAATGTCACAATATGAAAGAAACTTGCTTACATATTTAATTCGAATATTTTGATTGCTTGAAAGAAAAATTAAAAAAATAAAATAAAGAATAATATGTATGACAAAAAGGAGAAAGGAAAGTAACCAGAAATTGGTAAGAGAATATATGTTTCGTGTACGCAGGTACAAGAATTGGTAAGATATATCCAAACAAAATTGTCATACTTTGGCATGGTGCATCATTTAATTAAAAGTACTGAATGTACAATGCAATTGGACGATTGAATTATTCAACTCAATAATGATTTAAATAAAAATATATCGCAAATCCCTTTCTTGCTAACTACTAAGAATATTATCTGCATAATTTATAAACTAAGCTATCTTTTCTATTATTCAAGCTCTCTCTTGTGAGTAATAATGTTGTCAATAATTATATTATTTTGAAATTTTATGCGCACTCCTTAACAACTACAAAATATAATATACATCCTTGTAAAATTTACAAAATAAAAAAAAATATATACTAACCTTTAAGCTCTAGTCAAGTACCACAACTGTAACAATAATCAATAATGAGAGGATTCCGGCTAAACTATATAAGCATATGACGACAAAGGTTTACAAGTTATATATTTATTTTCAAAGGTCAAATAACAAATTCAAACTAATTTTCTTCATGAGAACTTCGTTTACACATAAAATTTTAAAATTTCAGAATTTATTTATTATTAAGTTAAGCGGTTAAAAATGAAGATTTTTGCGCGCATCTTAATGCATTATTTTTCTAAAAAAATTTGGTTTTCAAAAATCGTAAAATATTTCTTCAAAAAGAGTAAAATTTGGTCTCTAAGTACATTTTAGTACGAAAACCATGATAAATAGTTTGAATCAACTATTTTGACTTTAAAAACGGATATATGACTCATGTTATAGTATCACAATTGAGATATTAAAATGTACATTAGACTCGGTGTTCAGTGTACACCAATACACCATCAGACGTGAGAAAGAACATGTAAACAGCAAAGGTACGTACATGAAATCATACAAGTACACATGCATTATGCATATTCCCCTCCAATCAGCTAATTCCCACTAATCATTAATTAAAGTGTCGAATGCTTAGCCGCCAAATAATCCAATTAAGCTATATATATATAAATATATATATATATATATATATAGCCCTTAATCACGCTTGCATGTCTCCATGCTGAATCCGAGTCACGCTTATTAAGCTTAAGCTTAACTAACTATATAATCACTGACTCTTTCAACCAATTAAATGATTAATTAATTAATTATTGTCTTGTAGCAGATCAGACATCGCAATCTGCACCGCAATCATTAATTATCCATACGTGTGCATTCTGGCCCACAAAATTATTTTAACCTAAATTGCATAATCATCGTCGGATTGTTTATTATTATTTTTTTTGTCCCAGTTGTTTATTTCTTAACTGAATTTGATTTTTTAAACGAATTGCACAGCTTGCAGAAACCAATAATGGGAACAAAAAAAAAAAAAAAGATTTGCTCCAATGCTTCACATTTACGTGAGAAAACTGGCATTGATTTTAATAAAACGGTAAATAAGAATGATATTGGTATTTAACTTTAAGTATGAACAGGGCTAATATTTGAACTGGCTGACCAGTGATACAGATTTAAATCTCATTTTTTCAGATTCAACAGCGGACTATAACTACTTAATTAAACCTACATATCAAATCTAGCTTATCGGGATTTTTTTTTTTTTTATAAGTTTTCAATATTTTTTAAGGAGAAAACAATTCATTTTGAAAACTGTTCAATATGAATACTTTTCTCCCTGTCAGAGAAAAAAATAGCAATTTTTTTAACATTTTTGACAATTTTCAGAAGAGAAACCTTGGAGGAGGCTATAGCTCCTCTTCTCTTAAGATTTTTGAATAAAGGTGAAGATCAAGTTACTTGATTGGTTTAATATTTATAAAGAATCTTTTATTCATATTCCGAACTTGCAATCTCTTACTAAAAAAATATTATCAGATAATAGGTTGATTCTCCACTCCTCTCAATATTTTTGAGAATTAATTATAATTTTGTAGGAATTTAAGGTATTATTTTATGATTATGCTATTACATTTAGTTGGAACTCTGCCATTAAATATCATTTTTTTTTATAAAATATTATCAATACCCATAGTTAATTAATTACCTCGCTGTTCCTATCATAATTCGTTGGTTTCAGTGGTATTCCAAAACGTATCTCTAATTAACAACTTTATAATATTTAGATGTATCAATTAAAAATGTAGATTTTAACTTCCTATATAGTGCCACTTTGCCGTCATTTTTATTTATGCCCATCAATAAATATAATTTGCTAACTATGTCTAGCAAATCCAAAAAAAAATTATTTCTACCCAAACCGGCTATTAAGCCGCCGGTTCTTAATAAAAATTAAAAACCAACTATTTAATAACCGATTACTAGGTTTATATATAAGGGTGGAGAGTTCCGAATTTTCCTCACAATTCATTTCATCAAATTTCACACTATCTTTCCTCACTTTCTCTATTTCTCCCAGATTTCTCATGCTCTTCTTGTTTTTGCAAGTAAGTCCCTATATTTTATTTTATATTATTAAATAAGCCAAAATGATTATAAATTGCTACCGTTTGTTAGAAATGGTTAATTAATCGTAATTAATTGTGATTAGGCGAAAATGGTTATAAATTGATCCAATTCATTAGAAATGTTCCAAAAATTTTTAATGTAGTTTACCAGTATGTAATTGTGTTTAGTGCTAATTAATTGTGATTAGTGCTAAGTAATCGTAATTTATTGTGATTAGGCCAAAATGGTTGTAAAATTGTTACGGATTGTTATAAATTAGGGTATTAGCATAAATTGAAAATAATTTGGTAAAATTAGCATAAATTAATATAATTTAGTATAATTTAGTATAGTTATATAACTTAACATAAATTAGCATAATTTAGTATAGTTATAATTTTGCATAAATTAGAATAATTTTGTATAATTTAGCATAATCAAATGAATATTATGGCTAATAACATCATAAATACAGATTAAGGCCAAGCAGATGTACGAGAGGGTTAACAGAGGACAGCCAGCTGAGCAATACTCCCCTTCTTGGTAGATGATGGTTTTTACTTTTATTATTCTGTAGTATTTACATTTGGTCTACTGTGTTTATCATTTTATGGTTGTATTATCTCTGTTTGTTTCTTTATATTTTTTACTCTGTGTTTGCATGTCGTCTTTCTCTGCTATCACTGACTATATCATACTTATAAATGTCAAAAATATAAACCACTTGATAAGTGTGAAATATATATTTATTTACATATGTTCGATCTACGTTTTACAATGAAAATGCTCTAAATATCTTGTATTTTGGTATATAAAAGACCTATATTGCATCCTGAATCAAAATATTACATTTTCTTACTTTAAAATGCAGAAAACGGCAAAAAAACACTCAATGTCAAAATATTGTATACTCAATGTGACGTTTTACAATGAGGCATTTTCTTACTTTTAGACTCTAAAGTAGAATGGATCATATATGATAGTATCAATTATGTCACAAAGCCATTAGGATTTAAGTTAAGAGTATACAATCTTTTAATTTAAACTGGAACTATAGGAATTAAGGTTAGGATTTAGGTTGAAACTTAACCGGTAAAATCAAAACCCTAAGTCGGAATATCTTGAATCAACTTGGAAATTGGTATGAGTTGCCTACTAGGCTAAACCATTAAGTACCGAGATCTAAGGAGAAGATAGACTAACAAAGAGCTTAATGGTCTAGATAAATCAAGTTATTTAGGCTAGTTACTAATTCACGTGAGTGACCATTTTTAACAAATTAGGTTAGAGATCCCATAATATCAAACATGAATTTAAACAAACCGAATAGATAGGATTAAACAAGATATTGTAGACCGAAACCCCTAGATTCTCCAATATTTGATAAAACCTTAATTTCACTTCACTCTTTCTTTGTTTTTGTTTAAACCTTCAATTCTTCGGGTATTGAACCCACCAACCTTAGGATTATTAGTAAACAAACATTAAAACGAATTTTGAAACAAACAAATTCTGATTTTAATCAATAGAGTTTAAAACTAAAATCTCCCATTATCCCTTGGATCGATACCTTTTATGCTACAGTGATAAGTTGTGAGCTTGCAATTGACCGATCTCTTGAGTATTTAGATTTATAAATTTAAAAGTAAAAAGAGTATAAAGTTATAGCTAAAACCCTATACACAAAATACTCAACACCTCTCGTTAAAATCATAATAAATTTAGTTGAAAAAACCAAATTATAAATCAATCAACAAATTTTGTCAATTAATCGTCTTAAAAATGAGAATTTCAAACGATTCGTAAAATATATACATCAAAATTATGTTTAAAATATCTAGAGCGAATTTGATACTTACAAATTAGTCAAAAAAAACTATACATCAACTGTCGACATTTAAAAATAAAAAAATTATTTTTTATTAGAAATCGGCGGTTTAATAGCCGGTCTCTAATTTTTATTAGGAACCGGTGGCTTAATAGCAGGTTTCTAATAAAAATAAAAACCGGATATTTAATAGTCGGTTTGGATAGAAATAATTTTTTTTTAATTTGTTAGAGATAGTTAACAAATTATATTTAATGATGGACATAAATAAAAATGACGGGCCAATTTAATTATTTGTACATCCCATAAATTATTTAAAAATCTTAAAACATCAAGGTCAATATTGTCATTTCTCGTAAAAACAGGCCATTTTTGCACGTGGGGTCCCCTCCAATATCCGATCTAATATTTAAGCCCTTTGTGGCAAAGCAAATTCCTCAACTCCTTTCCTAATCTAATCTATTCCAATCTTCAATTCTTCATTCTCCTCTCCATCACCTATTATATTTATTCCTTCAGTTCAAATGGCCTCCTCCACTTGTTCTTATTCTTACAACTACTCTAAGAAATGCGGCGGTGCTGGTAGAGGGATTCGCCGGAGATGCTACACAATGGTGAAGCAACAAAAGACGAGGTTTTACATACTCGGCCGATGCATCACCATGCTTCTGTGCTGGCATGCTCATGATCCCTCCGATTAGATTATATTACTTCTCTCGCTAGCTGCTTGTCAAATTAAGAATCCAACATGCACTTGTTTCTTTTGACGAAACAGAGCAGGGGTCGGATCGGATCGGCTCGGCTTTCAAGCGGTACGTTTAATCGGTTCGTCCAACTCAAATCTCTGACAGTCTAAATTGGGCTACTGGGATACATACAACAATGGTGGGATAAAGTGAAGAGAATTGAAGATTTTTCAAGGAAAATTGATGCAAGAGCTAATGTCATGAACTGGTCAAAGAGCATATATATATATATAATTTGTGGTGCTTTTGTAAAAAGATGCTGACAGAGATGCATATATATATATTATGTTTGTTTCTTTCATTTTCTGGGTTTTGTTTTGGCAGTTCTAAGTTCACTATAAATGAGAATTTCAAATAAATTATATATTTCTAAGTTCACTTTAATTTCCATTTCTTTTTCTTTCTATTCATCATCACATGCACGATTTTTAGATAAACTGTGAACTTGTTACCAATCGAGCATATAAATAAATTTCAAGTTTCTATGATTTAATTTGATGGCAGAGCAACAATACCATATCCTAAGCCCTACTCCTAAGTCCTAACAGAGGAGAGGAGAGGAGGCGTATAATTAAAAGACAATTAAAAATTTTGTGCGATGAGCACTCCACTTGTCAGATTAATTAAACGGATTTGATATCTGATTTATGAATTCATACATATATATTAATTAACCCCATTAATTTAATACAACCACCCATTATATTGGTGCATAAAGCAATTTAAATGCCAATAAAGAAATAGAGAATCTAATAACACAATTACAATTTAATTTGTATTTGAATAAAGTTGAAAGGAAAGTTTAGTAGACAAGTAGTTGATTAATGTAAGGAATGATAATTCAAGGCAAATTGTCTCTAACACTGAACTAAAGAAAATATATATAGTGTGTCACCATCTTGTTTCTAATTGAAAGCAATACCTCATGATTTATTAATTTACCATTATTGTTATAAATAAATGATGTTTGGAAATATTCAATGACTAATAAATTTCAGGATAAGATACGAAGAGTGCACTACAAGGTACTTTTGAAAAGAACGAGCAATAAATATATAGGAATTTCATTATCAATTTTGACGACCTTTATTTAATAAAATAATCTTCGGACGGATTCAATTCAATCAGTAAAAGAGAACCTTAATTTTACGTAACATTATTTAAAAAAATAAAAAGAAAAATAGTAAAATCATGAGAATTACCACCCAAACGTAAACGGTGGCAATATTAATTTAGGAAGTATGGACCAAAAGCAGCCTGGTCCCCTTGTGACGATATTGAAATGTGCATCTCTCTTGACTCTTGAGTCTTGATATATATAATATATTGCCACCGATTTCTTCTTTGATCTCCGCCTGTGCTCGCTTGTTGAACTCCGTGCCAAATTGTCAGTGCAATTTAAATATTTAATCACTACACTACTTGATTTGATTGTAGTGTACAGAGTTCCCATTAATTCGGTAAAGTATTCTACTTTAGTTGTATCGAATATCGATATTATAATTATATCACGCTATCTAACTTAAGCCGTCTGATTGAAATATAACTCGATTTGTTTTCAAGCCATTTGATAAATCCATAATGACATCCCCAAGTCAACAAAATTATAAATACATATTTGTGTTGAACTTAGGCCTATTAGTTTCTTAGATTTCATTTTATATAAAAAGAGTATGCTTTAAAAGCCCACTAATAAAAAAATGCTTGTTTACGGAGGACAATGAGTCTATATTTATCCATCCAACGGGCCTTCATTTTAAAAGATAAATACATTGTCATAACGCACAATATAACTGGAGTGTTTGGAGATTGGTTTGTCCAGATGCCACAATAAATCTCAGGAATATATGGTAAATTTGGTTGGGCCAGGCCCAATATATTTTTTCATTAAGTTTTCAAAATTATCCTAAAAGATAAACTTTTTGTCCAGGAAGAATCGCAAAACCTCCTCAGATACTGATAAGGCTAATATTAGATTTGGGCTTAAAAAGTCATTGGCCTGGCCCGTTTAAAACTATATTATGATGATGAACATATAGAATTATAGATGCACAGCACACACCCGGGACCAAGGGTTAAAAAAATTTGATGCACATCACATCACGCATGAATAATTTAGAGATGGTCATGCTTCTGCATGATCGATCGATTACTTATATTTGCATGCATGTTACTATATGATTCTTCTACAGAAAAAACATGATTAGTCATGCAATGATTTAATCAGGTAGGGTTAGGATTAGTCATGCAATGATTTAAATAATTAAACTGTTTTAAACGTTACAGCTGACAGTCTGACACCATCGATCCGACTTCTTTGGAAAGATTCCATCCACTATTATCTTAACTTCATAATTTACTCATAGTTTGGTTGAATATCTGCTATCTGCATCTCTTTAAATTAAATTACCATATCCATATTATAATTTACTGTTAGATCTCAATATGGACACTATATATATATATATATATATATATATATATATATATATATATATATATATATATATATATTTTTTTTTTTTTTTTTTTGTCAAACAAGAAATCAAGTCTTCAAATCACTTAAAAATGTGATTACTGATTAAACAAGTTGTTTATAAACTCCCAGACATTAAGTTTCTAAAAACAAATCTATACTGTTATTATTCATTATATAATCTGAATTAATTGTTGAAATTAACATCTGTTTGGGATGAATCATGATTGATGGTTCATTATTAGTGTTACTTGATAAAAACAAACTGATGTTGAATTTTATTATATTTTTTAGCCTTGTGTTTCTTTTGTTTATGTAGTATTTATTGAGTTTAATTCGAAATCTTGTAATATCAAATAATTTAAGTACTTCCAATGTTACAATTATTTTATGTTGTATATGTTATATATATTAATTTATACTTACTTGATAATAATATGTACACAGCTATGTTATTACAACTTTATAGAACTAAAAAAATAGATCTTAATAAAAAAAAAATGTGAGTATCAAGATTTACGGTGAATTTGTCAAACCATTAAATGGCCAGCATGTCGATAAATCTCGTTAAACTTTATTTTAAAAGATTTCTCAGAACATAGAGACAAAATGACAATCATCTTGTAATTTCTTGCCCTTAATTTCCCTCCTCTTGATCTTGCCTTTTTATGAGCATTCCAATTTCAAAACATACAACTTGGATTTCAATAACAATTTAGGTAAGTAAACTGAGTGAAGATTTAGGGTTTTTAAAAGTTAATTTCTGGGATAACGAAATCAATTTTCCTTATTATTCATTCCAATCATGCAAATTCATTTCCAAAATATTTCTATTGAAATACTTTTAACTGAAATGAATTGAGTTCTGATTTTTTTTTTTTTTTTTTTTATTTTTTATTCGGATCCGGAGGGTAAAGTAGAACAAAAGCTCAAAGTCAAAGGTTCTTTGCTTCTTAAAAAGTATATATATATATTTTTTCGAACGGCATTCATATGGATAAAATATATATATATATATATATATATATATATATTACAATATAAGAAAACTAACAAATGCCATAGACCATAGTAGAAGATATTATATATTAGGCCGTAATTTATTGCAGGCAATAAGTTTTATAAAATATAATGAAGTATGTATAGCTTAAAGCCTAGAGGCTAGAAGTAAGTCAAGCAACTTGCTTTCTTGATTGTACCTGTCATGTTACTTCCATCTCTTCTCTTGCATGAAATATGGTGCTCAATCCCATAATTTGAGTTTGTCACCTTCCCAAGTAAATAGCAGAGTAGGTCATTGTATTAGTTCCATTGACTCAATTTTTAATCAAACTTTATTAGCTAAATTACTAGCAGGAATTCATTCAGACAATATTATTAAAAAAAAAAAATACTGCATGCCTATATATATTTTTTTTCATTTTATATATGCAGCTTATTTTGTTACAATTATTATCGAATTGATGGTATTATAACCATACCTGGTTAATTAAATAAGTTCGTTAATCCTGTTGGCTACATAATTAATTGCTGCTGAATCTGATCATGATCATACAGGTGCTCTACTCACGATCGACCAACTAATTATATATATATCCACAAATAATAAAAGGGAAAAATTAATATAAAACATTAAATAGAAGTGGTATGAGTCAGCCATCAATGGTTCCAAGTTACCAACTATAATTATAGTTATTAATAATTCAATATTGTTGTTTTATAACGAAATAATAATCAATTGTGACTATTTCCACAGATATCTCCAATGATACTGGCTGTCTGGACCAGCTATAATTTAATTAATTTTAAATATCAATAAAATCTCAATTTGTCAGAAGAAAATTAATTTGTTGGATATTGTTTTAAATATCAACCCTTTTGTTATATGAAGCTCCTTGCAAAAGATTCACTGATGCATGTTAGGTATCGATCTGTTTAATTATATTGGGAACGTAAGTGCAAGTTGTATTTTACAATTCCCATTTTAATTAATAGTTCCTATTGGTTAAGTCATTTTGCTCTTATACTCTACATAATATGTACACCTGTCAATTACTTCTAATTAATAGTTCATTACTCTTGAAAAAAAAAAAAAAAAACCAATCTTTAATCTAGTGACAAATGACATTGCTCTTTGTGTGAAGTTCATTTGGAGGCAAATGTTTCTCAAAAAAAAAAAAAAAAAAAAAAAAAGACTGCTCAAAAGATTGACTGTTAATTGGTGGCAGTTAATAGTAAATTGAATTGATTTATAGTTTGTTGCCAAATTGACATGATGTATGCATGAGGAACTGAACATTGTACAATATGTCTATTAATTGGTGTCATTTTTTGTTGTCAATCAGTATCTTGATGCTACTTAACATTGTTTTCTTTATAAATATTTCGCTTCACATCGTTACATCAGTACGTACTGTATGTACATATATATCACACAGCATAAAATTAAATGGTTAAAAAGGGTTAACATGACTGACACATAAAGATCTGAGCCCGACCCGTAAACAGTAAACTCCCCTCCTTAATTATAATTAGCTGATCGACATATGTTATAGGTTTTGTAATAGAATGCGACCCGACCCGACCCGAAATGATATGGTCTGACCGTGACCGTTGAAGGAATGAAGGCTTGAAGCTCCTTTCCTTGTCAGGTTGTTGGCCTTTCTTCCATCAATCAGACCTCATCATCTACTCACTCTTCTCTTCTTCTAATATCGCTTCAACGAAGATCGATTAAACCTTTTCTCATTACTCATTACTCATTACCAAAAACAAAATTAAACAAACAAAATTCAAACCTTTTCCCGTTTTCCATCGTTGGTATGTATTGCGACTACGCATGGCCATAAGCACCAGATATTTTGTGGCGCACAGTTGTGTGATTCCGTGTGGTCAGGTTGGCAAGGAATAGGAATTTACATGCGTCTACTCTACAATTATATATGAGAGTTTTAAGTTGCTTGTGTGAGAGTCATTGTTTTAAAACAAATTCATACGATTTATTTACATGTGCTTCCATATGGAATTATGGATTGAACATTTTTCTACGTATAATGTTTTAAATTTAGAAGGGAAACAAATACAGATACAAATAATTTTTCATTCTCAACTGTCAGACTAGCAGCTTTTGTTATTTTGGTCACTCTGTAATGGGAGGATACTTATTTTAAGTACCACATTCTATAAACTCTTTGGTTTCAATAAGAAATCGGTGGATTCATTCCACTACTTATAAAAAAAAAAAAAAAAAAAAATCATTCTCAAATGATAAGTATTAATTAATAGATCAAATATTATATGTCCGTAACTAAATCCTTATATATCTAGCAGATACAATTACAAGCATGGTTAAAATGCAAAAGCAAATAGAATATGAATACATATATGTACACATTTAAATTACTATAATTTATAGTGTACGGACTCATATTTTCTTTTATAATCTGAATTAATATATGTTTTAGAGACTCATATATTGCTATAATTTTAGACTATAAAGTATAATAATTATAAATCCAGTAAGTTTTAAGTCTAATTACTCAATCTCGTCAACTCATATTTCATCGTATACACCCCTAACTCAATTTGATCCTAAAAGATTTTCAAAAAAAGATTAAGGTGGTCACTGAAATTTTATTTATACCTAAGGTGGTCAATTAAAATTTTGTAACTAATACTGTACAGTGCACACTAGGGCTGCACAAAAAAATCGTAGTTCGTAATTCGATTCGATTTTGATTTGAAAAAGTTTGTAGAAAGTTCGATTCGAAATAGTTCGAAATTAATTCAATTCAAACTCAAACTAGACCTGGTTCGTTCGATATAGGTTCGCGAACTTTCTAGTTCGAATCTCAAAGTAACGTTAACAGTTGATTTCCGCTGATGACTTATATTTACTGATGACTTAAAAGTTAAAATATAAGGCTGTACACCCATAAGTATTAACTCGTAAGTTGTAACTCTCGCTCTCAGTTCTGAAACCCTAGACGACTTTTACCTCTCACTCACAGCGACTACGATCACTCTTTCTTGTCGTAAAAAAATTCATAAAAAATTCGATTTGAAATTAATTCAAACCAAACTCAAACTAAAATAAGTTCGATTTGTTTGCAGCCCTAGTGTACACTATGCCGGCAAGTGCCACATGGAAAATACCACACAAGAACTGAACCTAATCCAAAGTGACCTACAGTGTCCATTGACCTAAAAAAAAGTGATTAGGAGAGTTCAACTAGCTCGCATGGTTACCACTTACCAGTTACCAGTTCCACCCATTAAATCTGCATTAATACCAGTAAAGCACATGTGCACTGATCAAAGGAGTTCTGGTCTCCTACTCCGTGGCAGTTACTATTTCTATTCATCTAATAATTTCCTTGACAGAAGAAACAAATAAAACTAAAACTAAAACTAAAATAAATAATCATGCACCTAATTGTTATCATTATTCCATGAGTTGATAATTTCCTATATGTAGCAAGAAATTGCATATTCATTGGTTTTGATGATTTGTAAACTTAACTTGAAAGTCACTCAAATTGTTGATTTCCATTATAGAATTTCAACTTGCAAGTCAACAGTCAAACTTACATTTTTAATGGGCTCCATGGTCGCTAGAATGATATTTGGTACTCTTGGTTTAAAACTTTAAATTAAATTTATTATTTTTGTTATTTCTATACCGTTAAAATAAATTGTCTTATTCATTGTAGTTTATATGTAACATTAGTACGGTTTATATATATATATATGCTTGACGCATGCAAATACCTTCCCTTGAGAAGGGACTAAGAATAGTACTAGATGGTGGCCTCCCACCAAGAATTAATAATCAAACAATATAATATAATAACAAACAAATTAATGTAGAGTCGAGAGAAAGTGTATATAGATAAAATAGAATGGAATCATTAACAACCATTACAAGCCTGCAATAATGCCAACCGCTAACTAGCTGACTGGCTCTTGCAAGCTGGCAAATTACAAAAGATGTACATTAATTTCCTCCTATTATATTATAACTTCTAGGCTAGCCCCCAAAAAACAAAATATATATATATTTTAAGTCATACTTATTTTTCATTTCTTTATTCAAGGACTTAATTTTGCCCACCATTAACAAACCTCAATATTGAACACCTCCAAAAGAAACATTCAAAAAAATAAAATAAAAAAGATAAAAAATAAATAAATTAGATATAATTATCTAACTGTCCAAGGCCATCAGGCCTTCATGGAAGCCGGTGACACTGTCGGCGGTCACGCATTGTGTGATCAACCGGGCACCTGGCTTGTGGACCCATGGCTTGACAAGTATGCATGTTGCGATGTAATCTAAGTTCGTTAGAGGTACCACGTGCGCCGGTGGGCCCCAGCCGTAGTCCACCTCGGCAAACCCTAGCCTCGTCCAGTCGGAAACAAGCAACGTGTTGTAGTCTGATGTGATCTGATAAGGATCTACCTTGAGGTCTCCCTTGCCCCATTTCGCGAATTCAAGGGGCAGCCTCTTCTTACCGTCTTTTATCATCTTCACAATCTCCACAATTGAGGAATTTACAACCCTCTCGCTATCGGCCGAAACCTTCATAATATAGTAACAATTCCCGTAAAAACCGCCACTGGCCGGAAGTTTGTGGTGCAACAGGGGACGTGCATTCATTGCGAATGCAAGGTGCACAACCGAACCGGGTGCAAAATTGATTGCACGAGTCCTGCTCTGCCATGCCTTGGCAATCAACACCTCAAATGCAGAGCACCTCTGGCCAGTTTGTTCCATGTACTGGTTCTTGAAATGGTTAATATAATCGATCGAGATGTCGATTGCTAGGTATTGGAGATGGGTGTTTGTTGGTTTCGGTAAATGACCGATGGGTGCGCGTATAGGGTTGGGTATGACCTCACGGCGCCACTCGGCCTCAATGGTTGGTTTTTCTTGGCCCCTGGCGATTTCTCCTATAGCGGTCATGAGCTGTGCTGCGCCGGGCCCATCTGCTACGGCATGGCAGAACCGGAAACCGACCACAAACCCGCCACATGTAAATCGTGTCACCTGTCCAAAGAAAGATATGGCACATTAATATGATTATTACACAATTGCTTTTCTTGGCTCTGCAAAAATGTTTTATCAAGGCAAATTCTTGCAATTCATACAACTATTTTGTTTCAAAATTCATATGGTTGGAGCTCCCAAATGCAAAAAGTATCCCAAGGAAGAAAAGAAATTAAGTCCTTCTCTCCAATTCTTTTCTTTGCAACGAAGGATTAAATGAAAGGATACCCAATGCTAGAAAAAGAAGACATAGCAATGAGAAAGAATAATTTCATTACCTGGACCAAAAGGATCAATTTATCTTCTTCAAATGGATCCAATTTAGGCCTTGGGTGAGGCAACAACTCATCTTTTGACATCATCAATGGATACTCCAAATAATCCACATCCTCCAAGGCACAACTCGCATTCGCCTCGATAAACCACACGCCTTGCCCTTCGCATGACACTTGCAATTCCCCATCAATCGACTTAGCCAGACGACCGGCCAATGGGTAGTAATGCACCAAAGCCTCGGCCAAGGCGTGCTTTATGGTCTTCACCGGATCCTTTTGCATCCCTTGAACCGGCTTGAACACGTGCAATGATTCAATCAATGCCATTTGGGTCGGGTATCGGTCAAGCCAGGAGAGGCGCAATGGTCCGGTGGGTGTCGGCCCAGCCGGTGCGACTAGGGTTTGCGAAAGCCTGTCCACGGTGGCTTTAAGTGCCATAGTGTCAGGCTTGGAAGGGTTGGGGTTTGGTTAATTTGTTAATCAAGAGAGAGGTGTGACAGTTTGTAATGAGAGAGGAAGGGGTGTCAATGGGGCTTTTATAGTGTTCATTAGTGTTTGTTTGGTTCAACTTCTTTTAAGGTTTCCTAGTCATCTCAAGTTAGGATCAACTTGAATTTACTGACAATTTCAATAATTGAATCCCTTAGACGATCTAAAGAAAAAGAAAAAAGAAAAGCAAAAGTGTAAAGAAATTGTCAATTGGATTCCTTTGCATCAATATCCGTGCTATGTGTATTGGTTATGCGGCATCATTGAGCCTTTAAAAATACTTCTCCTTGTCAACTAGAATAAATGAGTGAGTCTATGCACCGATTTGAGATTAATTTGGTCGGTAATATTTTCATTTTCAAAATTTTAACGGTAGATCCGAACCGTTCAATATGATTTTTATATGAATACATACTTGCAGACCAAATTCACAATTTTTACTATTTTCCAAGATAAATAGAAAATCACTGTTTTTGAATGGTCCAGAATTTTCAGATCAAATGATTTTCTACCTATCTTAATAAATAGTAAAAAAAATCTAAAAAATATAAAATTCGGTCTGTAAGTACATATTCATATGGAGATCATATTGAACGCTTTAGATCGACCGTTAAAATTTTGAAAACAAAAATATTAATTCATATTACGGACCAACCCGTGATATGCATAGTACTACAGACTCACTCAAAATAAATACTATTTCTATCCTCTTAAGTGCTTCTTTACTGGATTTATACAGTACCGTGAAATACAAAAATTACAAAAATATATTTACTTGGTGAGGCATAATACACACAATTTTTTATTATTCACTAAAATAATGAACTTGTACGGCATTAAACAGTACTAAATTGCTAATTAAATCGTAAAATTCGGAATTAAAATTCCTAATTACTAAATGATTTAGGAATGCTTTGGATTTTGAAAATTTTATTTGAATTTCTGAATTCAACAAATTTTTCTTTCGAAACATAAAAGTATTGTTTGTAGAGCAAAGCTAGGGTCTGATGTGCTTACCAAGAAAGTTTTGTGAGCACAACTTCAAAAGTATACTGGATCGGCTTCAAACGACGAATCCAAACCGTTGAAATCCATGTACTCAATGAGTGATTCATATACATACAAAATTTTGAAAGTTTCGAATTTATTTGCTACAAGGTCAAGCGGTCAAAGCAATATAAGTTATTTTATATATTCATTTTTTCATAATTTTTTTGACTGCTTGACTTTGTAGCAAATAAATTCAAAACTTTCAAAATTTTGCATGTATATGCATCACTCATGGAGTACATGGATTTCAACAATTTGGATTCGTCGTTTGAAACCGAACCCATATATTTTTGGAGTTGTGCTCACCAAACTATCTTGGTGAGCACATCACACCCTAGATTTGCTCTAGTTTGTAAATACTTGATCTCGTCACAAAAAAAAGGGGATTAGGTGCCGTTGTTTTCTTCTAGATATATCCATTTTTGAGTCCAAATTAATGTTGAACTTTTGCTAAATCATATCTGAATTTGATAGTTGTATTAAAAATAATTAATATGAAACAAATATGGTGCTTTTTACTTATGTTTTGAAACTAACTACACTACCTCATTGTATGCATTAGTTATTACCTATGTCAGAAGAATTCAGAGTAGGTCCGATGGGCATCGGACCTGCTTTGGTTCGATGGGTGTAATGACCATTCAATTTTATCAAGATCCGTGCTACGTACATTAAAATTCGTGCAGGTTTGTTTCAATTTCCGTGTGCACTATCTAAAAGTAGGTTAATTGAATCTAAAAGTAGGTTCGATGTCCACCGGACCTGCTCCTATCTCTAATGATATTTAAATTTGTTATGAACCCATACAGTGGCACTGAGTCTCACCACCTACATAGATGATATTAACAATACAAATTTGTTATCAATACAACGATATTTAAACTTTAGAATTATTGACAGTTTTCACCTTCAATCATTTTTTTTTTTTCAAAAGCTACTTTTTCTCGTCCATAGTGAGTAGGAGTGGCAATGAGCTGGTTTATTATCGTTACTGTCAGGGAGTATGAGTGAGTTCAGATTAAGAGAGTCGAGCTAAAATCTTAACTCATAATTGCACCGAGCCAGTAATGAGTTAACTCATTTAGCTCGTTGAACTTTGTTTGAATGACAATCATGCATTTAAATAAAAAAGATAATGATTCCATTAAGCAAAGGATTAAACATAACAATTAGTAGAATGACAAATATGAATGAATATTAAATAACAAACAGCAAATCGTAAGCTCGAACCTTTCATCCAACAGATCAAATCAAATCATAACATCAGTTTAATGAGCGAGCTACGTCTAGCTCAAACTTGTTTAATCTGGACTGAGCCAGTAACGAGCTGGATCTTTAAAAGCTCGAACCAGTAACTAACAAGTTATTAGCGATTGAGTCCCGCTCGGACCAATAACTAATGAGTTGTTAGCAATCAAGTCTTGGGAACAAAAACATCACAAGAGAACATTTAAGGAGAAACTAAATTGTTCATAAATCCAGAAAATTTAAAAGTGTCGTCTTAATATCAAACTTTGTTGTGTCATCATCAGAATCCGCCACGTACAGAGATATATATTTATCAATTTTGTTCTAAACTCTTCTCAAAGATTAACACATATTTTTTAGGAAATTGTCAATACACCATGTATTTCAACTAATACAACTTTATCCAAAAGAATCGCTCTTTTTAGTCTTTAGTGGGTGTGCATTTAGCACGAGCGAGCGTGTTGAAAAAGAAAAGGGAGGTCAATTCTGTCATGTGTTGCTTCCAAACAAGCGAACTTGGCACGAAATAGGAATGGGGCCAGAGAGAGATATTGAATTGTGCTAATTAATTAAGTACGAACTTATTCCTTGGAAGAAATGGGAATGTGAAACTTAGGAAGTACTTTGGATATGATATGTCTGACATGATAAAAGTTGATCGAGGATATTTAATTCAATGTACCGGGTCCCGGTTTGTTATTTTTTGGTGGAGACCTGAGACCTATCGCATCGGATATCTAGTGCCAGAATAATTCAAGTGGTGTATATCCGGCTGCGCATTAATTAAGCAACAAAAAGTGAAGTAGCCAACCAACCCATGCATGCCCAATTATTCCTTATTTGAATTTATTACAAGGCCAGGACATTCTCCTCTCCATTCACCAAGAGATGGAGATGACCTTGTTGAAGCCAATAAATGTCATGGTGGCCTCCAGGACCATTTAGGTTAGGTTGAGTCGTCTACACTATACAAGCAGAACCACACACACACACACACACACACACACACCTGACTCTATATATGAGCTAGCTTCTTTGTCATGAGAGCGCGCAACGGCATCAATCCGATTCTATATTCTTCTTTAGATTTTTCTCTTCTCTATTTTCTTTCAAATATCTCTCACACTCTTCTCTAATGAAATAATTAAGAAGAAGTGATTTTAGATGTCTTGTGTTCTGAAAAACCAAATTATAATATACGGTCCAAGGCACCTCTTGAATGTTTAATTTGACAATTATTCAATTAATGAAAATAAATATTAATCTTAAATTCTACATATTAAATGTCCACAATCATTTTAATTATGTGACATATTAATGCTCAATAAATTATAGCCTCAAATAATTATTTTTAATTAAGCATAAAATTGATAGTATACACTACATAATTATTTTATATATTAGTCTAATATTGAATTAATGATCCAAAAGACTTGACACTTTGCAATGTACTTTTTTTGTTTGTTTTTGTTTTCTTTTTGTCTTTTTCTATCCATTCTTTTTCATTCTGTTCATTGTTTTTGTTTGTTTGTTTTATTGTCTTTTCTTTTTTCTTTTTTCTTTTTTTCTTTTTGATTCGGATAATTATATAGTAAGCAGTATAATTTCTGGTACAATTGGTATAAAAAATAAAATAAAAAAAACACACACACATATATATAGAGGTTGGCTAATATCAAATCAGTTGTTTCTGAGATCCCGTACAACCAAGTGGTTTTTTAATTTTCGAAGTCCAAAACGTTGATCCAAACCGTTAGATGTGTTCCCTATATTAAAATGTGGTTGGAGACCAAATTTTACATTTTTTTTTTTGAATTTTTTAAACTATTTATTAAGCCACTTTGAAAATTGCTGATCCAACGGTGGCTTCTGTTTTTACTGTTTGGTTAAGCCACCGTTGGATTAGCGATTTTCAAAGTGACTTAATAAATAGTAAAAAAATTCCAAAAAATGTAAAATTTGGTCTCCAAGCACATTTGAATATAAGGAACACATCTAACAGTTTGGATCAACGTTTTGGACTTCGAAAATTGAAAAACCACTTAGTTGCACGGGATCTCAGAAACAACTGATTTGATATTAGCCAACCGATATGGCTAAATTGCTACCGGTAGCACTTCGACCGAAATATTATTATATGTAACAGGACGTAGTCACGTAGATGGTAAATTACAACAATATTGTTATATGTAACATGATGATAAAATTTCACAGTAAAAAGTTATGTGAATTCATTTTTATTAATTTGTTTCAATATTTTGTGGTACTATACGTGCAACAACTATATTAAAATATTGAAATAGTTCAAAATTAAACTGTTATATGAGAAGTTTAACAATCTTGGTCAAATTATAAAAGTTTCATATAATACAAAAATAAATAAAAATAATAAAAGTAATATGAATGCATGATTATAATTAAAATGCAGCAACCAATTAATCCACTCAAAGTCCAAAGATCATTGGTATGAAAATCCAAATGTTCACACATCTTAATCTGGGTCGATTATATATAATTGAAAAGGCATGATGTGACGAAACTGGAGCAGAATATATGCAACCACACAAGAATTATTAATAAAAGATATATACTTGAAATGAAAACAAAAGAGGATCAGGTCAGGTGGTATATATTTTCTATTTTGCGCTGTGAATTGCACGTCACGTACGAGCTCGTTTGTGTCAAGAAAATTTTGTTCGGTGAGTTTGACTTGTCAATTGGACCAACGACCATTGTCATGCACAAACTCCTTACTAACCCAATTTGTCAAATTTTTACCCGTTTGGATCCGCTCCAATCCCAATCTATTCAATTGAATAATGATCAATTGATTCGGTTTTTTAAATTGAAGGCTCAACACCTATTAATTTGAGCACAGACAAAAAACAAGGAATATATATATATATATATATATATACACACACACACACACACACACACACACACACCTTATTTACAGAAAGAGAGAGAAAAGGCTACATGATATATAGAGGAGAGGAGTCAGGAGTGGCGAAACAAATTAAGTGAAGCAGATGGAGCGTCAGATGCGGAAGAGAGGTCAAACTTCTTCGTAATTAAGCAACTCTTAAAATGCCAACATATATGGTGTTGACCATCCATCCGATAATTAACAAGAAATTAAGAAGATGAATTTAGTTAATACTTAACATTAAGGTATACCACATAATAATTAATATTAATTATATATTAATTAAGAATGACTTGCATAGATAAATAATAAATAATAAATAATTAGTATATAAGCAATCAAATTACATGGGTCGGGTCAGGTTGAACCATGACCCGTTCAAATCGGATCCGGATGAAATGATTTGTCTTGAGTCAAGTCGGGTTAGAAAAGAAAACTATAAAATAATTAATATGAACCCGACGAAGACTCATTGACTCCTCTAAATTCCAAATAGATAGTCAAGTCTTAAGTGGCCAAAATGTGTGAGTTATATTTGTAATTATTTAGTGCTAAGGACATTGAAGAAAATATTCCAAAATTCTGGTGAATTAAATAAAATAGGATGCGGATCCTCTGTGTTGTTTGGATTTGAATGGCTCTTCACATATGATATATCTGAATAATTTTGTCAGACAGACGAACATAGGCCACACAATAGTGTTCGATAAGATAGATAAAATTAAATTTTAATTTCCACTAAGAAAAGGTAAAAAATTAAAAAAATGTATGTTTAGTTTTCTTAAAGAGTCTCAAGTTCTTAAATCATTTAGAATAACTCTTTAAAATGTGGACAAGCTTAAAAATGTAGGCAAAAGGAATTTTAAAAAAATGGTTTTAAGTTTTATAAAGGAACAAGTGTTTGATAAGCTTAACACTCTAATTGGAATGACGCTTTCTTACTCAAACGAGAATCTGAATCAAAATTATTTCTGAATAAGCCGATCGGAATGCTGAGAAAAACGACAATAGAAACGATTCGACGAGATTTCAAGAACCCAAAATCATGCGAAGAAATCACGAGACAAATAATAGTATTTGGCGAGAATTCATTTTGCCATCGTGAAATGTTCCTTTTGTTTTTTTCAGATTGAATGTTGAGACCAAAAAATAGTAGAGAGGGAGAAATATGTGTTGAGACGGAGAGCAGTGGAGATAGAGAGGGAGAGGGAGAGGAATAAAGTTTTGAACTGGTGTTGGACCGACTGAGGAGCAGGGAAGAAGGAGAGAAAGGGACATACATGATGAAAATTAAAGTGAATGACGAAGAGAGTGAAATATTTAATGGCATTTACTGTAATTCTGATGAAAATTATGTCCTTTTTTTATTGCCTTCAAATCAATTCTTCTTTTAAAATTAAACACTCTAATTATCAAAATTTAATTTCAAACTATCTCTAGTGAACTGTATTTTATTGAAATAAATTGAATTTTTGTTATTCTTTCATTCCAAACAGAGTGTCAAAACTCCTTAGTATCTTAAAGAACTCTAGAAAACCCACTACCTTAATTTGTTTGTTAGTCAATGTATTATATATAAAAAAAAAAAAAGGAACACTTTTCTTTTTCTTTACCAAACTCGAAGACAATGTTGTAACCAATTAAAGGCAGTATTTTTGCAATATGACAATAAATAAAGGAGCTTTTGCTCGGATTTTGGTAGTCAACTGACAACTGTAGTTTTGAATGGTTAATTTTACAGAATGTTTAATCTATAACTTGTTGGGAATCATGAAGGCCAAACAATTACGCCTTATCTAGAGATCAAACAATTACATCTCATCTAGGTGTCAAACACTTACACCCCGGGGAAGAAGAAACAATCCCCACCTTAACCTAAGGACCACCCTATGCCAAAGATACCCAAAACATAATCTTTAGTGCGGAATACAATACCTGATTCCATGTTGTTTGCCATGGAATATCAAACCCTAGGTTGGAGCAGCAACCGTCTCTGTGAGCGCGAGACAAGACTCTAGTTGTTCCTTCTCGCCTTTGGGTTGGGTCTTAGATTAGGTCTTCCAAAGCAACAAGATCTCCTCTTGAGAATTCATCTCCAATTTGCTAAATGGAATTCTCCTCTCTATTCTTTGATGGTGGAAGAAAGGAGAAGGCACTCAATTTCTGTAGAACAATAACTCTTGAAAAAAGTTGGTTATCTTGTGCCTTGGGGACCCATCTATATATAGTTTACACATTCTGGCAGCGCGACTGCGGGTGGTCCACCTGCATTGGATCTCACTGCGTCCGCACTGAGATGATTCGCGTCCAAATAACCGCCTTAAAACTCAGCCCCAAATTTTCACTAAGTCCCCAGTGCGTCCGCATTACGCTCGGACTTTTCTGAATTGAACTTCAGAACCTGAGTGCGTCCGCACTCAGGTCCAGTGCGGGTGGTCCCATAATTTGGCTAAATACTGAGTGCGTCCGCACTCAGATCCAGTGCGGGTGAACCACCCGCACTGGGCACCGACTGCGTCCGCACTGGGGTTCAAGTGCGTCCGCATTACGCTCGGACTTTTCCTGGGTTGTCCGAAGTTCTCAAATTTTGGCTAAGTACTGAGTGCGTCCGCACTCAGATCCAGTGCGGGTGGACCACCCACACTGGGCACCCAAAATATTTCCAGAATTTTGGCTAAGTACTGAGTGCGTCCGCACTCAGATCCAGTGCGGGTGGACCACCTACACTGGAGTTCCAAAAAACAGTTTTCTCAATTGCAAATTTCAGAATCAGTCCATCAATGATTTGATCTTTGCCCAAATTGTTCTACACACTTATGGACCACATCCTATTGAATACATAGATTGTCTAATATCTTAATTTCACATTAGATCACTTTAATTGTGACAATCGTATTGACAGTAAACAATTCATAATTATATTACATATATGTTCAACGTTGGATTAAGATCCAACATAACTTTCCACCGGAAAAAAAAAGTTTGACTAAACATAATATTTGAGTGTTGGTTTGTTTTTATGAAATTTAATTTGTTTGGAAATTCATTTGGTGAAATAAAATAAATATTGATCCACCAATTAAATGAATTGGCCTCGAACGAACAGTTGGTTAGGTTAGGTCAAAGTGTCAAAGTGTCAAACTTCAAAGGTAGGTTGATGAGTCGGATCCACGTGGATATCGTGTCAATCAATAAATAATAAATAATAAATATGCTTTGTAATTCATTTATTACATATGTTTCGGTCATATTTCTTGCTTGTGTTGGTTTTGGCTGAAATGGCTGAAATTCATCTACCTTGTGTTGGTTTCGGCACCGACACTCTTGTGATCTTGTGATCTTGTCTCTTGTTCCATCGGTTGGTTGTTCCTCAATCCTCAATCCTCATACTTCATTTCCTCTCACTCTCTCAGCCTCTCAGTCTCACATCAATAAATAAATGTTTATTATTATTATTTAAGTATTACGTTTCACCATTATCAAGATACATAAACAACCTTCTTTTCTTTCTTTCTTTTTTTTTGCATTGTTAACCCGCATGTGGCACGTCAGAATTAAACATATAAAATCAGATTGTAAAAAGTCTCTTAGCGGTTAAATCAAGATGATATGTTCAGATTTAATCCAGATTTCAAATAAATAATTAAATAAATAAAAAAGATTTGATCATCATGTAACGAAAACAAACAAAGACTGAGTTGTGAGTTTGGATATCCTCAAGTAACTCAAATTTTGAATTTAGATTCGAACCACTCAGCTCAGAATTTGAACCAATCGAGTCTGGGATGAAATGCACATAAACTCTTTAGGATTTGCGTCAAAATAAATAGCACGTTCCAGATCTTAATTCAAAATGGGAATTTACTTACGTGATATGAATTATAGTTATATATGAGAATTTTTTATTCAAATTAATAGAAATTGTCAAAATTTATCAAGATAATTAATTATTACCAAATGATCCTCTCTTTTTTTCACAAGTCTTTCCAATATATACTATAGTTATATAGACTAGTACATATGAAATTAACTCGAATTTCAAATTTTTTTTTTTTTTAAATACATTAATTGTGCGGTAATATTCGATCACAAATATCACTTTTGCGAGAGTTGATAAAAATGCAATTCACTTTCAGAAGGAAATTTAATTCAACTTTGAAAGTGAGCCATGAACAGCAAGATGTGAATGAAATCCACGCCAATCTACTTTTTAGTTTTTATCTTTTCTACTTGTCACATTTTGGATTTTGGTGGTTGCCAAACTCTACTATGACTTTTTGGGTGCACTTTTATAATTTTTTAAAGGAATATTACAAAATAATGTTATTCGTGTTAATGCATGTATTAAAACATTACAAAAAAATTACATTAAATTATTCGAAAGAGTTAAAATATTGTTTTCATGCATCAAAAGTTCAAAACATAATCTCTGAGATTATTAGTACCTTCTGGATTGGGTGATTTGAATGGTGCATCACGTGCAAAAAAATACATTAAATTATTCGGAGTATTTAAAAAGGAAAACAGAAGCAGTTGAATAATGCCTTGTGTCAACAATAGAGTAACCCTTCGTCTTATTGGGGGAAAAAAAACCAATTAGTGAACAAACAATGGTACCCACTATTTAGTGTGCATGTAATTAATTTCAAATAGGGGGGAGTTTCATGTACCCCTCAAAAACTTCAAAACTTATATATTTCCCCTCCAAAGTTAATAATATTTACCCTTCTAAATTAAAAAAAGCACAAATTTATCCATTTCATTATCTTTTCTATCGAATCTCATTTTAAATTCTTTATTAAAAAAATAAAAATATGTAGCATGTTTAATTAAGAAAAATGCCAGCATTCTTAGTCGGTTTCCGAGAAAATGATTTATTTATCAACTTTTACTTACACACAATTGTATACATAAATGTCACCATATATACATCAGAAGTAGACAAATTAACTATTTACTCTCAGAAACCAACTAATTAAACAAATGAATTTTTTTCTTAAATTGGCTACGTATTTTAAAAAATAAAATAAAATGATTTTTAATAGAAAAGGTAATAAGATGATTTTTTTCAAAATTTAGAATGATATATGTGATGTGGTAAAGTTTAGAGGAAAACATACATAATTTTTAAATTTTTCATAGCTATACATGAAAGCTCCCCTATCAAATAAGGTATAAGGATACATCAGAGGCCAATCGAATTGGACAGCTCGTTTCTATTTTATGGAGGTCTTTCATCTGGACCTCTCATAAAAATCAATTTGAATCATTCAATCAGATCAGTCTGATCGGATGATCCAAATTTAATCTATGATTGCTGTGAAAAATATTAAATTTCGACCCATTGAAAAATATAATTATCTGATGAAAATGAATATGAATGAGGTTTATAATTTGTATATGCATTCTTCAATAAGCCATAGCCTATATGTGTGAATTTGGCATATATTGTAAGAGGAGGGATTCATTTACACCATTTTATGGTAACACACCTTCACACCAAAATTATTTTTGTGATTTCAAAATTCAAATATTCAATCCGAACCGTTCAACATGATCTCCATATTAAAATGTTCTTGAAAATCAAATTTTACATTTTTTGGAATTTTTTAGTATTTATTATTTTATGTACAAAATTATTCTTTTCAGAATTATGAACCATCGAAAAACAATAATTTCAAAAAATTCTAAATAAATAATAAACAATTTAAAAAAAAGACAAAAATTTGGTCTCAAAATACATTTTAAAATGAAGATCATGTTGAATGTTTGAATCGGTTGTTTGAATTTTGAAAGTGTAAAAATAACTTGTAAACATATGTAGAGAAGGAAATTTGTCACGGCGTGACTAGTCACGTCACGGAACGTTACTTCACATTAACGTCACGTCACGTCACGTCACGTGTGTCGATTACGTGACGTGACTCGCATGTCGTGTGACGTGATCGTATTCCAGCGAAAATTACATAGAGTATCAATTTTTTTGGTATGAATAGAGTATTTAGATTTTTCTTTTAGTGTAGGTTTAATGATACTAGTACTCATGTATTTTTATTTTCTCTAGTTTAGTTTAATGAATGTTTGTAATTTGAATTTTTAAAGTAATGTTAGATGTCTAACAGTCTTTAATAAAAAGAAATAATCTTTGCAACATTATTTACTTATTTTAGAAATTTTTTATTTTTTTCATTTTTTTTTCTAAATTTTCAACAATTTAAATTAAAATATAAAAAAATTAACATGACTAATTTACGTCACGTCACGTATGACCATGGCATGACTACACGTGACATGATCACCCACCACTATTTTGGTCACGTCACGTGAAAAAAAAAATTAATCACGCCACGTAACCAGATCACAGCGTGTTTGTCACGTCACGTCACGATGTGTTACGTATTTCCTTCTCTAAACATATGATGTCAAGTCACCATGAAATAGTGTAGTTGGATCCTCGCTCCTCATATTGTAATGATAGCTTCCCTTCAAGCAATAAATAAGGTCTTATCTGTTAGTTAGAGATTTTGCAATGAAATGATTAGGGTTACGTTAACACCATCATGTTTGAGCCATTAAAATATTAAAATAAGTTATACCTAACATCTAGTCTTTTATTAAACCTAAACCATCTGACTGTCATAAAACATATCATATTTAATAATGCTAGACCGTGCCATCACTATAAAGACGGGTCAATTTTTTTTTTTTTTTTTTTACTTTTTAATTTTTTTTAATATATACAAAATTAATGTTTTGGAGGGTCAAAAATATTTTGAAATCAATGATTTTGTACTTGTTTAAAAAAAATTCAAAAATTATAAAATTTGATCTCCCAACACATTTTGATATTAAGATCATATTGAGCAGTTCAAATCGACTCTTCGGATTTTAAAAACAAAAATAAGCATGTGGAGCATGATTGAAGCACAAAACGAATAATGCATTTTAATCCTATTTGTCAAAGATTTTGCGATGATTATATACGTGGACATTATATTACTACTAGGAGTTGATTGTGTTGGATTAATTATAGGTTTTGTAGAAGATATACTTAATTAATTTGACTACCATGAAATTTGAATAATATTAAGTTGTGTATGTCAGTGTATATATTGATCTCATCGCCTCATGGAAAACCCCATAACGACAACAGTCATTTTCAAATACATTATTCAACTGAGACATGCTTAATTAATTGACTGAAAATAATTCAAATTTAGTCAATTCAAAGTAGGTAGTTCCTTTGAAATTATGTCACAAAATTAGTACCGTCAAGTGCGCAGAAAAAAAAAATATCTTATCTGAGTTCTGAGATCATTTTAATCTGTCGGCAAGATCTATATATATTTGTGTGTTTGCATTTTTTTTTTTTTTTTTTAAAATTCTGTTTGACAGCGAATTTAGATCCAGTATAATATCTTACTGTGTAAAATGAGAAATCTACACGGTTCATTTTAATCTGCACGAATTTTAAACAACCTGACATAAATTGTAAAGACCTCGTGCATTTACAATTGAGCCAAAAAAATTATCACTTGATTGAAATTGAGTACAATGATACCTACAAAGGATATATATGCTTCCGTTCAACAGAATCTGACACCTCATTTATTAAGAATCACAATAACAAAATATTATTTTCAATATAATAAAAGATTACGTGTTCAAAACTCCAGTTTCCATAGTAAAAAAAAAAAAACAAATTGAGAAAATTTTACATTCATCTCATGCTAAAACAACACCCCTCCTTATTCTTAATTTTTTACAAAATTACAAATTTGTTCTGTAAGTTCATTCATGAACTTAAATTTCAAGTAATATTATTTAAGAAGCATTTTGGATAAATACAAATTAAGAGAGGGAAATACATCATTGCTTATATCATCTATCTCTGCAAATATGTTTTTTTTTTTTCTGTCACTCAACGACTTGACCAACCTTTTCAGATCTATATTTTCATATCTTCTTTATGTTATAATAATGGATTCCAATTTCAATTTGTGGGCCGCGCGAGTACTTTAATATAATATATTCTTTCATGAGTTAATAAACTTCTACCATTAATTTAATATTTTATATTTCTAGAATCAACAATTACAACTACTAACGTGTTACTGTATGACAAATTGTTAATGTAAGAAGTTTATAAAATTAATACTCATTTTATATCTCTATGATTAATATTCAAATTATCATGTCAATATTTCAATTGTGGAACCGAGTACTATAATATAAAATATTCTTTCACGAGTTAATAAACTTTTACAATTACAAATACGGACGTATATATTAATGTAAGATAAATTGTTAAATAAGTGTATAAAATTAATATATACTCATTTTATATCTCTATGATTAATATTGTAAATGTCATGTCAATATTTACATTTAACTTGCAATTAATACTGACCTGATGCACTATTTACAACTGACTTGAAAATGAAATTCTGGTCTTTCTCTAGTTAATTAACTAAATTGTCTCACCATTAATAGCATTTACTCACCTCATTATTTTTCTTCATTGCCAAGCAAAGTTAACAGGCTACTTAATTAGGAAACATACAAGGAAAATTAGGTAAAAATTATAACATATATAATAGTTTTGACACATACTGTGCACGAATTCTATGCAACGCTGTTTTGATTCTATAATTCGAGTATTGTTTAAAATCGTACTCAGAAAACTTAACGCACAAATACTATGCAGTGTTGTTTTGATTATTTAATTTGAGTATTTTATGAAGTTAAAATTATTTTGTTAAAATCTTTACTCAGAAAAATTAAATCATAAATATTTAAAAGGAAACAAATTAAATATGTGAATCTGGAAATTATTTCAATAGAAAGAGCCCAAAAAAAAAAAAAAGGTGTTAGCAGGATGCTATCAATATCATTGACTTAACAAAATTGTTTTACTTATATGTGCATGATTCACCTAAAATTGACTTTCTAATAACAACAACATCAAAACTATTTACTATGTGATGATCAATTTAGCTAATTGAAATATGTAAACTATTTTGGCCTTCTAAATCGTTGGTTATTGACTTATTGTCACTTGACGACTTGTCATAATTTATTATTTAAATGGATTAATGACCGTAAACCATTGTCATGTAATTCAATCAGTGTAGTTGTTAGATATATTAAGATATATACAACGCTTTAATTATATCAAAATAAGCTACTGTTCTCGTCTTGACTATGCTATTATATTGATCTTAATTAGCTTTAGCAAGTATATCTGCACTTTCTTTCTTCATCGGATGAAAAACATTAGGGTTTTTAGCATATTTTGCATATGTAAAAAATAAATAAAGATGTTGAATTTGATATTACCAATCTGAAAACGGTCCTAATTAATAGCCTTCCAAAATGAATAATTATGATTTCATATGCCATTTGGAATTTATTTTGGATATAATAAGATATGGTCATGCTTCTAACTTATTATTAGCAAAGACCAGAAATTAGTACAAGGAATCTAAATGAAACTTAAATAAAGAGCAATTCATGCTAAAACAAGCTTGCTCGGCGCTGGGAAAAAAAAACAGTGACAGAATCTGATCATTGTGCGTTATAATTACTAGTGTTGTGCCCATGTGTTGTAACATTGACATATTATAAGATTGAATAGAATATGAAGAGATATTTTTGTTTGACATTCACACAAAATTAAGAAAAAAATATATTTTTAAATGAATATTAAAGACAAATAAAAAAATAGAAATTCAAATAAAAAATAACAATAAAAGAAACAACAACAAATCAAATATAACATGAATTTTTTCCCAAAGTATTATTGTTAGTGTAATCCTGTTCGATGTAGTCTAACATTTATGGTAATAAACAAATAAAATATGAAAAATAGATTATAATTTCTCAAATTAAAAATATATAATAAAATAATAAAATTAGAAATGTTAAATTAATATGGTTCATACCTTATTTCATCAATTCGTAAAGATATAGTAACTCTAATAAAAAATATTTTTTTCCTTAACACAATGAATATAGAATATAAAAAAAAATCAATACAGATTCGGAAAAATTGAATAATTTTCATTTTCACTGTCGAAAATATAGAGAAAGATGAGAAATGAAACAGACAAAACAAATAAATAAATAAAAATTAATTACAGAAATCAGAGATGGAGAACGCTATATTGAAAGCAAGAATTATATTATTAAGAGCTAAGAATTTTGTTTCTCTCTTTTCTACCAACTTTGCCCTCAATAAATTTTTCTTTCAATCTTTATTTGAAATTAAATTACTATAATAAAGAAAATATTTAATTTGGCATTGTTTCTCCATTCATTATTCTCAATGAAATTGTAATTCCTTTGAATTGCAACCTAAAAATCGCGACAAACCCAAATCTGACTATATGTCGTCACATATATTTACCAAATAAGCACCAGAGAGAGTCTTTTGCCATGTTATTTACAAAAAAAAAAAATCAAATGTTTAACAGTACAAATGACATATCTTGTATATATATGAAAATTATAAATAAAAAAATGTAATTATTTTTTTACTTTTATTCATATGGTCATGATTACAATATAAACCAAGTAACTTTATCTTATTAAAGATAAATATTTTAGCACAAAATATAATAAATGATTTTTTCAAAATGAAACTATCTATTTTAATTCACAAATGAAATACTTAGAAAATTATGAAATGTTTATTAAATTTTAAATATTAGTCAATGACTCCTCAATTGAAAATGATCCAAATTTTAACATGTTATTTTTTTTTTCATAATTTTAATTGCACATATTGAAACTATCAAACTTTGACCATCTATTTTAAACCAAATAATTTTCGTTGGATCAAATAAAGATAAATTTGTTCTACTAATATTTTTGACCAATCTCAATGAATTACCCCCATCAATTATTAATTCAACAAAATTATTTCTAACTGTTCTAAATTTTAATCAATTTGGAGTTGCGAAATTATATACTTTCTTATTTCAATCTATGTATAATGAGGAACTTTGTTATGCAGGAATTATTTAAATAAAAAAAATTATAGACATGAATTTTTCTTCCATAATTGATAGCAGAAATTAAATAGAAACAAAATAAGAAATTATTTATAGCATTTCCCATCAGAGATAGTTTTAAGGAGAAATAAGAAAACAAATTGCTAGGATTCATTGAATTTTAATCGTGACAAACTATATAGCTGTATGTGTGGCGAATATGTTTTTAACTAAAGTTAGACTTCTACATATAAAATAGATGTATTTAATCAAATGATGAGAGATTATGTGATTGGAGGGCTGATATTAAATTCAAAAATTTATCCTGCAATCTCAGCCGTTGGTAGATCAAGACAATTACGTGCATTATATAAGAATTATAATGGAGATTATAAGAAAATATGCTTGTGGAACTTTTGAAGATGGTCAATCTTGTAAATAAAATTGTACAAAAAATAAATGAAAAGGGCAATTATATGTTAAAGATGTTGGATAGGAGATATTATGAAACATCATAATTAGGGATATTATTGTGGAGATGCTTAGGTTGAAATAGTTAGAAAAATATATATATATATATAAGCATAGAAATAAGCTCGTCCACTTGTAATAATTGACACAAAATTATTACTAAATTCACTATCTTAATTATTTGTATTAATGTCTCTCTCTGAAATCCTAATCTATCAACGCCCATGAGTGATGGGTCAAGAAGTAACGACTTGTAAAATAATATATATATATATATATATGATATATCAGCCATTTCAAAATCATTGTAAAGAAATATACGCCAACGCCAAGCAGTCCGTGTCTGAAACCGGTGAGGCTTCAATTTTCCTGTAAATAAATCAACATAATAGAAAATGACATATATATAATTCAAGTTAATTCGTCAAATTAGAATTCCACGAGAAACTTGCAGATAGATAGATATGTTCTCTTTCTCTTTCGATCCATGTTTGAATTTTTATGGAAACCATAGCAGTACCACCAGTGAGGACTGAGGAGTCAACATGTTTGGTCATTGACTCAATTAGTGTATGCCTGTATTAAGTATTATACGCTGATTCATAATTCATTCGTGTCCTCTCAATCTCATGCACCCTGCACTGCACCCACCAACACACAATAGGAGATCGATAATAAAAATGAGACCGAATTATTAGTTTTACCAATGAAATAGGAAAAAATAATCCACCTCTATTTCTTATAATTAATTTTTTTTTTTATCTGTAAATAAAAAAATTACAGATTTCAGCGTGTGTGTAAAGTGTAATTAATTAATTAAAAGGTGGAAATAGCTTGAGCCTTGAGGGTACTAGTCATAATTTGAACCGTACATCTGTCAGTGGAATATGACTTGTTCCTAACACACCCAACAACCCATCATCTCCCACTTTTCTCAAACCTTTTTTTTGGCAGTGTACTGTAGCGGGTTATATACCTTTAAAGAAAATTGCTCGTTGACTGATTTGACTGCTATATTAAGAGATTCAATCAGTAGCCAGTTTAGAGGAAGAGAGAGATTTATTGGATGGAATTAATTGATTCTTATTTATTTTCAATTTTTTGTGGAGTTTAGAGTAAAATGACATGTACAATATAAAATTGATCTCCATATGCAGTATGAGAATTTTATATGATTTTTATTTACGTTTTGTCCCCTATAGTTTGAAATTTTAGCTTCGCTCCTGAGGCAATTGTTCGAATTTTTTACCCATAACATATACAAAAATCCAAGTTAAAAACATCACATTGTTCCTAAGCTAATTGCAAAAATACTATTTTTGTTGGATAATTCAAAGAGTTGTATTGAAGTTTCCGCTAAATTATCTAGCAGAACCATGTCTTATGTAAAATGGTCCCGTTGAATAATCCAATGAAAGCTCTAATTCTAATTCAGTAGGTTCTAAAATTAGCCTGATTTCATCTTGAAAAAAGGAAAGAAAAAAAAAAAAAAAAAGTTGCTCATTGACTGTTGTATAAGGGATATAGTAACGTTGGTGATTCGTCACACAGTTTGTTATTCAGTAAAAGACAGAGAAAATGATACTAAAAACTTTTGTCACGACAACAAGAGACTAAAATGACTTCCAACTGTGTTCTCCTATTCCAGCAAATAACCCAACATCAGCATCAGCATCAGCATCAGCATCGGCATCAGCATCATCACAAAAGGGCAAAAGCAAAAAGAAAATGAACCCAATATTTAAATGCTGTAATAAAATAAATCAAAAACTATAAACAAGATATTGAGAATATATAAAGATAGTTATCTTTTATTGATATTTTTTTTTTATGTATATCTAATACAAACTTATAATTTTCTATTTATAGATATAAAAATATAAATAAGAAGCTATTATAAATTAATTTTATTGATAAATGAGAAGAGATAAAATATAAATCTTTAAAAAGACTTCAAATTTTGAAGTAATTAGTGAAGAGTTGCAAATGAATATTCATAACTTAATTTATTTAGGAAAGAATAAATTAAAGTTTAGGTATTAATATTTGTGAAGTAAAACTTGGATAATATTATGTTGAATTATGAAATGCATAGCAAGTATCAATATTATTGTTGAATGGTATAGATATGATATCCAAATAATTTAATTAGAGCTCAGCTCTTGAACATGGCAATTAGTTGCGCTTGCATGGGCCATGTTCATTTATAGCTTACAAAACTCACACGTTCACAGCGTACTGCCATGTCAAAGATTTAATGGTTCAAGTATATTATTTTGTTTGCATTATGCTATTATGTCAAACACTTATGACTAACCTCAGAACTTTCCTCTTTTGAAAAAGAGATGCTACCAAACCAAACACCTCCACTCTCATGCCGACGTCTCACGTCTACTTAAATTTGTTATCAAATAAAGACAAATCAGGAAACAACGAATTAGGAAAAATTCATCAAGACAAATTCATATTTAATTTATGGGGGAATTTCATGTGTACCCCTCAAAAACTTCAAAATTATATATTTCCCCCTCTAAAGTTTGAAATTACGTATTTCCCTCTCAAAACTTAAAAAACTCACAAATTTACCCATTTTATTATCTTTTATATTAAAACTCATTCTAAATTTATCAAATACCCATTTTACCCTTTATTAGAAGCATGTAAATTCCATCGACTCAAATTTGAATATGAACAGTTCCTCTCCCGTCCGAACTGCTTTTAGATTTGTGCACGCAAGATCAGCACGAATCTTGATGCAAAAATGCACACATACTGAAGCGACACGCACAGATCTTAATGCGGTACATGCTGATCAGAATTGCTGTAAGATTCGTGCACATTAGATCTACACAAATATTGAAGTGATGCGCGCAAATTTTAATACGATGCGCTCGGATCAGACGATAGTGGAACACTTCAGATTCAAATTTGAGTCCGATGTGTTTTATATGATTTTAATAAAGGGCAAAATGGGTATTTTAAACATTTAGAATGAGTTTTATTATAAAAAAACAATAAAATGGGTAAATTTGTGATTTTTCAAAATTTAGAAGGGGAAATATGTAATTTCAAACTTTAGAGGGGGAAATACGTAATTTTGAAGTTTTTTAGGGGTATACATGAAATTCCCCCTTAATTTATAAACATTTTAAATTTTATATTATCAACATGGAAAGTCTGATTTAAAAGAATCTCCAAAAAAGAAATATCAAAGAGGCAAATTAAGAGGGGATGTATTTTTATTAGAATAATTATTCCTATTCCTCCACTTTCATCCTCCCACCATTCTCTCACTCTCCTCACATTAATTAACTACTTTAATTAACATTCTCACATTCCATTTTCATCACCACACTTTCTCCATTTTAATTAACTACTATAATTAGCATCCTCCCCTACATTAATTAACTGATATTTAAGTTGTATTTTTTGTCTCTTTCTTAAGGAAAGTTGTATTTTTTTTTTTGTCTCTAAAAGTATTAATTTTAGATATTAATATTTTTGACTTTAAAGATAAATACTAACGTTCATAATGTTAAATACTAATGTTTCTAAAGTTAAATACTAATGTACGGGGACGCGGGACGATACCAAATTATTTTGTTATTTTTTGCGAGGACAAAGATCGTGTCACTGTTGGACATGGACGATTAATACTACAATTAATAGAGTTAAATACTTGTTCGATGCACTATTAATACACTAAAGATTGAAGTTAAATACTACAAGAAATTTAAACCATCAAATGTCGGAACCTAATTTTTTTTTATCTTTTAGTGCGAGAATGTGCGGGAACAAAAATTGTGTCGTTGTTAGACAAACGGTTAATACTCCAATAAATAGAGTTAAATACTTATTCGATGCACTATAAATACACTAAAGATTGAAGTTAAATACTACGGAAAATTTAAACCATCAAATACCAAAACCTAATTTTTTTGTCTTTTAGTGGGGGATATGGAAGGATGGTGGTGCAAGGACAATATTTTTCGTTGTTGGACGCCGATGGTTAATACTACAATGAACGAAATTAAATATTAGATCGATGCACGGTAAATACACTAAAGACTGAAGTTAAATACTGTAGGAAATTTAAACCATCAAATTGTTGGTAACTATTTTTTTTGTCTTTTAGTAATGGAATATGGGAGGATGGTGGTGCAGGAATAATTATCTGAGTCCTTTTTATTATGACTTAAATAGGAAAAAAGGAGCATTTAGATATGGGAGGCCATTTTTTTCACAATAATAATACATTTGGCGTTAGGTTTGGTGGCAGTAGAACTGTCTGTTTACATCTTGTTTCTTAAATAAATGCATGTCCATTAAATCTGTTTACTTATGAAAGCATGACAATCTATGTTTGCCTTTTTGACATTTTTAAATTTATTCAAGGCAAATTAAAGGATTTTCTTTAGGTTTTATATATGCATGCGAATCAGATATATTAAAATATATAATCCATAACGGCTGGGGGCTACAAATCGCCGTCATTTCAACCTTACCAAATAAAAAGTGTATTTGTCCAGTCAAATTTTTACATCACAAATAACGCCATGTTCACATACCTTACCAAATTTTGTAATTAGTCAAACTATATATAATTTCATTTCTTTTTCTTTCAAATCACTCAACTGATTCGGTTAGTAACAAATAATTTAATTTAACCAATTAATATAATGACATGAGTACAACTAAGCTGTTCTTACTAAATTCATTTGTAAACTTAACTCTAAAATTTATTGGATTGTCTTCAAATGACAAATCCAAACAGTTGAAACCGATCTACCGTACGAGTGATCCGTGTACATGCAAAAAATTTAAAATTAAAAATTAATTTTAGTATAAAATCAAGCAGTCAAAATTAGAAGGTTTATAAATTAATTTTAATTAATTCATCTTTTGAATATTTTTTACCACTTAAAAATTAATTTGAAATTTTAAAATATTTACGTGTAGACACATAACTCATAAGATATATCAGTTCAACAGTTTGAAATCGTCATATAAAATAAATCCGATAAATTTTAGAGTTAAATTAAGAGACTTATTAACTTAAAAACACCCTAGTTCTACTCAATCACACACATCGTTACAAACTTTCCTTCTCAAATACTATCATGCATGTCCAATACAAATTTATTTTGCGACTTTTAGTGAGAGCGTCATTGGCGTTCCTTACAATTTTTTTTTTGACGTAAATAATAAATTAGCAAAATACACCAGTAAAAGTTGTTCTTACATAATTTAGTTATCTATAAACAAAATGTAAAATCATACTTTAGCACCCGTATAAAACATGATAATGCACTTTTTTACCTAGAAAAAAAAAAAAACAAAAAGTGATTACTTCTGTAAAAGACCACAATTAAAGTTGAGTAAAAACTAGAAAGTGTTCAATAGTCAATAGAGATGGATGAATATTTAATTAACATTTAACATATAATCACGCATGAATTATGCTTCTGAAAGCATGATGTAAGATGACCTCTAAAAGCGAAACGTGCCTCTTTCCACTTTTTAATATCCCAAAAAAAAATAAAAATAATAATAATAATAATTTTTGTTTTGAAGTGGAAAGGCATGATCTGACTGACGGCTGTGATTGGTCCACTGGATCATAATTGTTAAACCAATAAAATCTTTCAATCCATTCACTGGGTCCAACCCAAAAAATCTCAGCCCATTAATTAATTAATTAATTAACTAATCACTTTCTAATCCATGGTTAATCAGGCGCCATTCACATTTGACACCCCCAAAGTCTGAATCTGATATACCTAGCTAGCTTGTTTTAATTTCTTTATCCGGAGCGATGTGTGCACCAAAATTGCGTTGTCAAAATCCACACCTGAGGCTGAGGCTGAGGCTGAGGCTGAGGCTGAGGCTGAGGGAGGTGCAATATATATATACTCAATTCAATATTATATTCTCTGTGTTATTACAAATACATTATTCCGTATAATAAGATGATCCTTTGCATGAATCTGAAAGCACAAATAATATATATTGGCCCTGCACTATTCCGAATAGGCATCGTTTTTTGAGTTAATAATATGAAGCCTTAAAGTAAGTAGTGAATCCATCGTGTGGTACTGGTACTGGTACTACAGAGAAAATTAATGCGTCCTGAAAACTATAGAAGATATGTTTTATTCACGCCATATTAAAATAACAGTCCAAATTTAATAACTGTACCTCAAGTACCGGGGATCGGAATTCTTCCTGTACCTACAATGTTATATATATTAGAATAATAATTGTACCTCAAGTACGGTGGCTCAACCAAACAGTGAAATCGTTGGATCAGCGATTTTCAAAGTGGCTTAATAAATAATAAAAAAATTTCAAAAAATGTAAAATTTGGTCTCCAAGCACATTTCAATATGGAGAACATATTGAGCCGTTCGGATCGGCTATTTGAACTTTGAAAATAACGATATGAGCACGAATTAAAACACCCCCTTTAATTCGCAATGCACAATAACCTTACTCTATATATATATATATATATATAGGCCGGCTTATACGCTTATACAAGAACTTCACATCATATATTTATAAATTGTTTATGCATTTTTAAAGCCTAAACAGTTGATCTGAACTGTTCAACATTATATTCATATTAAAATGTATCTCGAGGCCAAATTTTATAATTTTACTAATTTTTAGATAGGTAGAAAATCAATTGAGTCCGACTAGTATCGGATTTCATTGTATATCATATGTATTTTCAGGTCACTTTGTACTCGTATAATTTTGTCTTACAGAATTTAAATTCGGATAATTTCAATTTTAACAATAAATATTTTTTAGTTTATTTAGATTCAGATAGCCGCATAAATCTCCCATCATAGAGATTCAGAATCAAATCTCAACAAAAATGTAATTTTTAATTTTAATTTTAAGGAATGTATGAATAGAATGTGTGTATGTCTCTACAAACTGGTAATTTAAAATAGAGTAAAGATTTCATCCCCCGCTGTTTCGTCCCCTAATCGTCCCTCTAACCGTCTAACCGATCTCTATCCCTAAGTACTGTCTCCACGCCCCTTTTATTTTCTAACGAGCTTACAAAATCACTTTCGTCTACACTCGCCTCCTGACTGAACTTCATCCTCCACCTCCAATCAGGCGATTAGGAAAAATGGTTCTCTCTATCTCCTCCTCCGATCAGCGACGGGAGCAGGCGTTTCTACAGTGAAGAGCAAAGAGTCGTCGCTGATCGAGAAGTTTCCTCTCTTGCGGATATCCGAACCGGAACTGGTTCTGTATGAATCTGAGAAGGTTTCTCCAGTGAAGAGCAAAGAGACGTCGCTGATTGAGAAAGTTTTTCCTCTCTTGCCGAGATCTGAACACAATCTGCGAATCGTGTTGAGAAAACCCGATCAGATCACTCCAGACCCGGATCCGATAAGGTTTTTCCTTTGAAGAGACTATCATATCTTTCTACATGGCTCTATATTTGAAATTCATGTTAAATTGGTTTTATTTTTGTGATGTGATGCTTTTGATTTGTCAGAATCAAAATCCACTTTTGTCAAGTTCAAATCAAGTGAAAGTTGTTGGTCACTGGTTGATTCGGATTCTAGGTGTGTCCCGTTATTGTTACCAAGGTCACTTTTTTTTTATGAGGAGAATGGCCCGTAGGCATCAATTAAATTACCAGTAAAAGACAAATCTAGGTTTACTTAGTACAGCTAGCCTCTGAATAGGCTTGATAAATAACCTATTAAAATTACATCCTAATTTCTACTAGCAACTGTGTCAGGAGGTTAGGAAGGATAGAACGGGGAACTCCAATCCAGTGTAGAATCAGTCACCTGGAGATTGAGCACAAACTAAACAAAGACTACACACTGATATATGACGGGGAAAGGGATCAGTAGTAGCATCAACCGATCAATCCAAGACCGAGAGTAAATATAGAAGGCAATGGGTGGGGAGCATGAAGAAATGAATGATGGTAAAATTCTGGAGCACAACAACGAAGAAACAAGAATTTCGGAGATACTTGTAAATGAGAAAGGGGTTGTCACAAGAAGGGAGGGAAGCTTATCAACAGGCTCCTTATCTTACCCTTATTTTCTGTTATCAGGAATTTAAGAGAGCAGGAAGCAGAGGAGTTAATGTAGTTTTTTATTTTTTATTTTTCAATTTCAGTATTTTGTTATTTGCACTTTATTGTAGATTTACTGTTTAATTGAAACAATGTAATCTTGCTAGACTTTTCAATGTATCCAAACACCTATGGATTTCAAATAAAAAAAAATACCAGCAACTGTAAAAATAGGCTTGAACTTAACAGCTACTCCTCTTAATAGGTTTGAACTTAATTTGCATGGACACGTTTATCATGTACTAGTGGTGGTTAGTCTGTAGACAGTTGTCTTATCAGAGCAATTTGCTGCCAATTAATTCTGCTATTTTTTATGCATTCTAAATTTTGCTGTCAATGGGTACCAGCTAAAAAAATTGATTATGGTACGGTTCAGGGACTATTTTGTAAGTTTTTAAATTTCTGCACCGTTCTTGGTTAAGAAGGTTTGTTTAGAAATTTTTAATTTAAGCAGGTTTGTTTAGGATTTAGTCGTTGGTTATGTATGTATTTTCTTGTGTTTTAAGCTTGTAGAGATGTGAATGTTTGTACTAGTACTAGTTGATATACCAATTAGTAATTAGGTTAAGAGAGTCTTGATGTATTCTGAAAAAATTGTTGTTTGGATTATTATATTTTTTTTCATTAGTATGTTTTTAAAGTAGTTTAATTTTTTTTTCTTATATATCAATATAAGTTTATATAGGAATGAATACTTGCTGTGATATCTATGCACACTTCAATGCGTAAGTATGAATACTTAATGTTAATATTTTTATTAGAAATACTTGATATCTTAGGCATGAATACTTGATATATTATATATTAATATTTGCGTGCATAGACATTCGTATTTGTGCATAGTAGAAGTATGAATACTTTCCTCAGTATATATCAATACGTTCAAGAATCAAACAAATTAACTAATTAAATTTACTTTACAACATTACAATTTACACTTCAATCATTTACAACATAACAATTCACACTTCAATACATAAGTATGAATACTTGATGTTAATATTTTTATTAGAAACACTTGATATTTTAATTATGAATACTTGATATATTATATATTAATACTTGCGTGCATAGGCATTTGTACTTGTGCACAATTTTTTTTAAAATATGTTTGGTATTTTTGGTATGAATACTTGCATTACGAGATATAAATACTTGCTCGACGAGGTGTAAATCATTTAGAAATTTCTCAGAAATATTTTACAACATAAAAATTTACACTTCAATACGTAAGTATGAATACTTGATATTTTAGAAATGAATGTTTGGAACAATTACAACGCTGACACTTGAATACTTGATCACATATACGTATACTTTTAATGTTATAGTATGAATATTTTATAAGTTTTAGTATGAATACTTTGTAGTTTGAATATTTTCTAGCAAATATTTTTGAATACTTTGTAGTTTATTTTATTTTTTCATTAGTATGTTTCTAAAGTAGTTTATTTTATTTTTTCTTTCTTACATATCAATATAAGTTTATATAAGAATGAATACTTGCTGTGATATCTAAGCACACTTCAATGCGTAAGTATGAATACTTAATGTTAATATTTTTATTATAAATACTTGATATCTTAGGTATGAATACTTGATATATTATATACTAATAATTGTGTGCATGGGCATTCATACTTGTGCACAGTTTTTTAGAAATATATTTGGTATTTAGATATGAATACTTGCATTACGAGATATAAATACTTGCTAGACGAGGTGTAAATCATTTAGGAATTTCTCATGAATATATTACAACATAAAAATTTACACTTCAATGCGTAAGTATGCATATTTTCGTGTTCTAGTATGAATATTTTATATGTTTTAGTATTAATACTTTGTAGTTTGAATATTTTCTAGTAATGATACTTTGTAGTTTGAATATGTTATATGTTGAATATTTGCTGATATGTATATGTATACATGTAATGTTCTAGTACGAATATTTATATGTTTTAGTATGAATACTTTGTAGTTTGTTTATTTACTAATAATGATACTTTCAAAGTTATAGAATGAGTACTTTATATGTTTTAGTATGAATACTTTCTAAATTTAGTATGAATATTTGTACGCCAAGGTATGAGTACTTGAACAACAAAAAATCCGAAAGTACTTCATCATGGATCTCATTTGAAAGAGAAAATTACGTAGAAAATGTTCGTGGTTTTAGATTTGCAAAATTCTTCATAGATTGTTAGAAATATTGACGAGATTAAACGGAGAAAAAAAACCCACTTCTAAAAATGTGTAAAAGATGGGTGTGTGACTAAAGAGAAAATAAAGTTGATATCCAGTATTTTATTTAAATACTTGATATCTTAGGTATGAATACTTGATATATTATATAAGAATACTTGCAGGCTTAAGTGTTCGTACATGCACACTAGTTGTAATTTTTTTCAAATTTAAGTGGTCCCCCAAGTTAGTTAGTGGTCCCCATCGTACTTTATGGATAAGTTAGTTAGGTTTATAGATAATTTAGTTAGGGGGACATTTAGGGGATAGAATGGGGGGACTATTAGTCGCTCCCTTTAAAATATGTACAATTTCAAAAGACAACAAAAAAAAAACATGATAATGCACTTTTACCTAGAAAAAGAAAACAAAAGGTGAATTTCAGAAGCGCTTCTTTCTCCATCAAACGCGAATCGGATTGTGAATTCTTGTCACTTTTTTTTTTTTTTTTTTTTATCGGAAATTTATAATAATATAAAAGAAATAGAGACGACATCGTGCAATCACACCAGAGAAGTAGAGATTTGATGAGAATTGAAAATATCTCAGTGTCTATTTTAATACCCTAACTGGGACTTTCAATAGTATTCCGAGTAAATTAAAACAATTATCTGGCTATTTTAAAACACTACTATAATGGATTCTTCATGTTTCCGGTCTAAAAAATTCAATCTCAAATTATCTCCCTTCTATTGATCGATCTCCATTGAACTGAATTAAAGCCTTAATTAACATTTAACATATAATCACATGAATTGTGCTTCTCAAACTCAAAGCATGCATGATGTCAGATGAGATGACCACTCTTAATATCCAGATTATTTTTTAATTATAGAAAATATTATAAGATAATAGAGGGAGAAAGAAAGAGTACCTTAATTATTCTATGCATACAAGTTTTGATTAATTTTTACGATTCAAACTTTGTATCGGAATTTTTTTACCTATTCAATTAAAATGTTTTTTTTTTTCCTTTTTTTTTTCCAGTTTCTTTGGATTTTTTGTAGCAACTTTCTTGTTAATCCAATATTTTTTTTCCTCTTCGTAGGATGATTGATGAAGGACACGGAGAATCGAAAGCAACTGGAAACCTTTTGAATCGGATAAGCTTTTTTACAGATAGATCCTTCTATAAGTGAAACTTATAAAATACTCTCTCTTTTTCTCTATTATTTATAAAAAAAATATTTTTTTTCTGTTTGAAGTGAAAGTCATGATCTGACGGCTGTGATTGGTCCACTCAGTCATAATTGTTAAACCAATAAAATATTTCAGTCCATTCACTGGACTGGGCCCAACCCAAAATATCTCAGAAAATTAATTAATTAACTAATCACCTTGTAATCCAGGGTTAATTAATTAGGCGCGTAACTTTAACAAAGTTGAAGTCCACTATCTCTAAATTAATGGCATGTAAAAATGTGCTTCTTATCGTGAAAGATATTTTGCTAATCACAAATTCACAACCCATCAAATTGGTTTCGTTGAGTTAAAGCTGTCTGAACTCTGAAAGGACAAAGTAAAAAAGTGACATTAATTAGCTTGTGCCCATAATGTACCATTATAATCCAAAATTAGTATAGGATATTAGGACAGCGATTGGATTCTAAGCTCCATGATGATTTTTTTTTTGGTGTGTTTTAACTTTCTAGAGTACAATTATTCCCCCTTTGGGAAGGAAAGGATACACTGTACATTGTGAAATCTTTATTTCAGAAGGTAAGGTGTCTGATGTAGGGATAGTGATAAATCATATCCGTATCTGTTTTTAATTTTTAAATACAGATACATCTCGGATATCTATATATTTATAACAGTGAATATCATAATTCTACAGAATAGAATAGACATCTAAACGAGTGGTAATTGAATTTAGAGTAAAAGTATTGGCAAGAAATGATGACACAAGTCTAATTGCCTAATTGGATTTGACAGGGTTTAGAATTAGATGCATCATGCATGTTGTATTGTACACTTTTTTGACTTGGAGAGAGAGAGAGTGGAAACTCTGCTTTAGATCAAAGTGATTCATTCTCATGGATAACTCTTCACAAAACAAGTGCTTCTTTTAGGCGCAGCATGAGCATGCACTTAAGCACTTTGCCTAATGTAAATAAATAAAAATAAAATAAAAAAAAGTTAGGGAAGATTCCATATTTGAGCCCCAAATTTACAATTGCTGTCCGTCATCGTTTACTTTTCTTCATTTGAATTAATACAAAACAAAACAATCGTTTATAGAGTCATTTACAATAGCCTAGCTACTAGCTACTAATGACTTCTTATTGGCGGCTGCTAATTAAGATTTAAGAGGTTGAATCTAAGAAGGTGGGTGGGGGTGGCATCTTACTCTTAATTAGTTCTTACTTCTTACTTCTTACGCATGGTCGCATGGAGATGGAGCAATCAACCATTTTACTTCATATCCATAATCCATATCCTTGGCACCAAGCTTTTACAAAATTCAGATTGCATGCTACGGGTTTATTTTATTTTTATTGCAGCTTTCAAAAATGAACGGCGTCGGGGGAGTTTATATGCAATGTTATTATTGCATTATCAATTTATGATTATGATTTATGACTATCCTAAAAATTACACTACACGAAATCAATCATCTAACTCTTCAATCCAACTCTTCCTCAGTGATATAGGATAGTAGCTTTAAAGACTCCTATTTTTAGTTCGTATATATGGCCCAACTAAATAGTTGTCGGCTGCCAGCCTCATCCAAAAAAATAAATAAAATAATCTATTAGGGGAACCAATGGGAAATATTGTCCAATTTGGCCTTTATATTATTAAGTGGGCTTCATCAAGCCCAGTTTTCGTAATCAATTGCTGATATTTCTTGAGCCCTGTAACATGCCCATACATTAATACACCGTTTCTTTTTCCCCAGATTTTGTATCTACCTTTTGGGCTTTGTCACGATCTTTTTTTTCCGTTGGCGTTCAAATTATAAACCCAAAAGACAATACATGCATATAACCTTAATCTAATTTTCTTTTTCTTTTTTCACAAAATGAAACCTGAGCAAATTTTAACTTTTTGCCAAACCAGTTTGTTTTGTTAGATAAAAGGTCGAACGAGGAAAATATTCTAAAATTTATATGACGAATTAATTCGAAGGGACATTCCGAGGAATCAAAATCAATAATTCAAAAGTATTCGGACAGATTTATTGTAAATGTTTGCAATATGATATAAATGAGCATTGGGATGTTAAAAGATTTTATACTGTGAAATCAATGTATCTTTTTTTTTTTAATTTTTCTAGAGTGCAGATACTTAAACCTTTCTTATGGTGGAAATTACCAGTCTCCCCTAAAATTTGAGTCTTCATGTGGTTAATGTCCAAAAATAAAATTCTCACCAAGCTTAAATTGCAGGAAAAGAGTTGGCAAGAGGATCTCACTTGACAGTTTTGCTCTTCGTAGGAAGATGCGGATCATTTGTTTTTTCAATGCTACTTTGCTAAATCCATCTGGTTTTATATGGGACAATGTCAGGATGTTAGTCAGAATTGGCACTGTATGGACGATGTGGTGCAATTTGCTCTACAACTCCTGAAATTACATAGAATTGCCTTCTTGCTAGTTGTTTGTGCTGTGATTTGGTGTATATGGAAACAACGAAATGATTTATGTTTTCAAAATTCAGCTGTACACTCATGTCGAAATGTGATACTAATGATCATCTCTATTGTTGTTTATTGGACAAAACAATTATCTGGGGACTTGCAGGCGGCTGCACAGGAATGGATGCCGGCTGATGTGGATGAAGTCCCTCTGTGGGTGGCATATCAGGAGGCAGAGAGGGTTCTGAGCTGGCTGGAGGAGGAATCGACTTGATCATTTTCCTTTATAACACATCCTTATCTTTTGATGATTAGTCTTTGCTTATATTTTAGTTCTTGTCTGTCTGTTAGTTGCATGCTGGTTGCTACTCTGTTTGTTGGAGTGATTTACTGTTTGGTGTTTAGTTCTTTTATTTTGTAAAACTCTTGTTTTATGGCAATAAAACGGGCTTAGGCCTTTTTTATGCATAATTCACACTTTTTAATGCGAGAATTATATCAGATCAAAACAACGAAGGACTCAGATTCAAATATTTTTTGTAATGATTACGAAGTTGCAGAATTTTTTTTATTTTTTCAAAAAATAGAAAGACTATAATATTTTTTGTACTTATTTAGAAGTGACTTTTGAACCGGGATCAATAATTCAGATTCAAAGAATTTTTATTTTTTTTCCAATAACACACAATGAAATATTTTAATTTTTCTTACAGATGCGAAAAACCCGATCT